>OW240920.1:111876724-111891602 GCA_933207985.1 Pelobates cultripes | reverse complement strand
GATCACAACAAATTTGGGGCACTGCGTGTGCAATCTAATGTGCCACCAGATAGGAGTGGTGTGTTTAGTACTATTGTTATCAGTTTAATCACTGTTACGTCCCCTATTCGTTGATGTGGAGCAAGACGCAGCAGCAGAAGAGGACTCAGCCAAGGAGGTTATGGAAGAGGATGGAGTAGGAGGAGTAGAGGAGGTGGCAGTGTACTGGCAGAGTACACGCTGTAGGGCTGACACACCTGCTTGAAGATAACTAACTGCTATTCAATCTATAACAGTGAAAAATATTTTTTGTTTTTAAATCCAAGCTATTGTGACACCAGTGAGTGAGTGGTGTGTTTAGTACTATTGTTATCAGTTTAATCACTGCTACGCCCCCTATCCGTTGATGTGGAGCAATACACAGCAGCAGCAGAACAGGACTCAGTCGAGGAGGTTGGTGGAAGAGGGATGGAGTGGAGGAGTAGAGGAGGTGGCAGCGTGACTGGCAGAGTACACGCTGTAGGGCTGGCTTACACCCGCTTTGAGACAACTAACTGCTATTCAATCTATAATTGATGTTTGTTTCACAGGCAGAAAGTGCCCTAAAACATGGCGGCTTGAAACCTAGTTGGTGGCGGATCAGTCACGCAAGTCAACAGGCATTCAGAGCTAAAATACAGCAGCGTGTGGACCATTTTTAGCCCAAGGCAGCTCATCTCATCAGGCCTTTTTTAATCTAATGTATCGCCCAGTGTCAGTCCCTTCGGGATCCATCCCTCATTCATCTTAATAAAGGTGAGGTAATCTAGACTTTTTTGACCTAGGCGACTTCTCTTCTCAGTGACAATACCTCCTGCTGCACTGAAGGTCCTTTCTGACAGGACACTTGAAGCGGGGCAGGCCAGAAGTTCTATCGCAAATTGGGATAGCTCAGGCCACAGGTCAAGCCTGCACACCCAGTAGTCAAGGGGTTCATCGCTCCTCAGAGTGTCGATATCTGCAGTTAAGGCGAGGTAGTCTGCTACCTGTCGGTCGAGTCGCTCTCTGAGGGTGGATCCCGAAGGGCTGTGGCGATGCGTAGGACTTAAAAAGGTCCGCATGTCCTCCATCAACAACACGTCTCTAAAGCGTCCTGTCCTTGCCGGCGTGGTCATGGGAGGAGGAGGATGACTTCCACCTCTCCCCCTGTTAGATTCCCGTTGTGCTGTGACATCACCCTTATACGCTGTGTAAAGCATACTTTTCAATTTATTTTGCAAATGCTGCATCCTTTCATACTTGTTGTAATTCGGTAACATTTCCGCCACTTTCTGCTTATACCGGGGGTCTAGTAGCGTGGACACCCAGTACAGGTCGTTCTCCTTCAGCCTTTTTATACGAGGGTCCCTCAACAGGCACGACAGCATGAAAGACCCCATTTGCACAAGGTTGGATGCCGAGCTACTCATTTCCCGTTCCTCCTCCTCACTGATGTCAATGAAGGTATTTTCTTCCCCCCAGCCACGTACAACACCACAGGTACCAGATAGGTGACAACGAGCACCCTGGGATGCCTGTTGTGGTTGGTCTTGCTCCTCCTCTTCCTCCTCCTCAAAGCCACATTCCTCCTCTGACTCCTCTTCCTCACAATCCTCTTCCAGCGTTGCCGCAGGTCCAGCAAGCGATGCTGATAAGGCTGTTTCTGGAGGTGATGGTGACCACAACTCTTCCTCTTCCTCTTCACGCTCATCTACGGCCTGATCCAGCACTCTTCGCAGGGCACGCTCCAGGAAGAAAACAAATGGTATGATGTCGCTGATGGTGCCTTCGGTGCGACTGACTAAATTTGTCACCTCCTCAAAAGGACGCATGAGCCTACAGGCATTGCGCATGAGCGTCCAGTAACGTGGCAAAAAAATTCCCAGCTCCCCAGAGGCTGTCCTAGCACCCCGGTCATACAAATATTCATTAACGGCTTTTTCTTGTTGGAGCAGGCGGTCGAACATTAGGAGTGTTGAATTCCAACGTGTCGGGCTGTCGCAAATCAAGCGCCTCACTGGCATGTTGTTTCGCCGCTGGATATCGGCAAAGTGAGCCATGGCCGTGTAGGAACGCCTGAAATGGCCACACACCTTCCTGGCCTGCTTCAGGACGTCCTGTAAGCCTATGTACTTATGCACAAAGCGTTGTACGATCAGATTACACACATGTGCCATGCACGGCACATGTGACAACTTGCCCAACTTCAATGCCGCTAACAAATTTGTTCCGTTGTCACAAACCACTTTGCCGATATCCAGTCGCTGCGGAGTCAGCCACTTTTCCACCTGTGCGTTCAGGGCGGACAGGAGTGCTTGTCCGGTGTGACTCTCTGCTTTCAAGCAAGTCAAACCCAAGACGGCGTGACACTGCCGTATCCGGGATGTGGAATAGTACCTGGGGAGCTGGGGGGGTGCCGTTGATGTGGAGCAAGACGCAGCAGCAGAAGAGGACTCAGCCGAGGAGGTTATGGAAGAGGATGGAGTAGGAGGAGTAGAGGAGGTGGCAGCAGGACTGCCTGCAAGTCGTGGCGGTGTCACCAACTCCTCTGCAGAGCCATGCATTCCATGCTTGGCAGCAGTCAGCAGGTTTACCCAATGCGCAGTGTAGGTGATATACCTGCCCTGACCATGCTTTGCAGACCAGGTATCAGTGGTCAATGGACCCTTGCCCCAACACTGTGTGCCAGAGATGCTATTACTTCCTTTTGCACAATTGAGTACAGGTTGGGGATTGCCTTTTGCGAAAAGTAATTTCGGCCGGGTACCTTCCAC
Organism: Pelobates cultripes; assembly: GCA_933207985.1. NCBI lineage: Eukaryota > Metazoa > Chordata > Amphibia > Anura > Pelobatidae > Pelobates > Pelobates cultripes. The sequence goes on along the minus strand of OW240920.1, from coordinate 111,888,831 downwards.
TGCGGTACATTGCGGTACATTGTATGCATGGAAAGAAAGGAATCTACGGTCGATTTTGGGTTCCCGGGTCGTTAACGATCTTGGGATAGATGACAGGACTACCTCTACTCAGCTGAGAACATCTGGAGAACATGATTAGTTTATGGAGGGCCCTCCTTCTATACACTAATCCCCCATGGGAACCGTCTTGGTTTGGGTTTACGCTAACCCACCTATTCAACTACCGTCAAGGAGACCTACTTGGACTCTATGGGGGAACCCTGTGTGCCCCGACTCCTACACAAACGTCACGAGTCGGGACGCAACCTACAGCTGAAGTAAATCTCAGGTTCTATAGCAGGCTTGGATATGACCTCCGATGTTCTCAAACTGGACTGCCCCTGCTTCGGACAGTTAAAGCTAGGCCTTGTATGTTCGCTATTTCTGTTCTCTGGAGTCACCTGTCGTTAGTGAAGGGACTTTACGTCTTACCTGCGTATTTGAGAATGCTAAGAAGGGAGGTATTCCTCTATAGGGATACCTTGACCTCAGTTCTCAAATTCACATTCCTGGGTTCCTTGCCCTAGGGCCTACTCTTGGAGATACGTGCCAGGACAGTCAGGAATACAGGGACCTAAGGTCTCACTATATTATACCCTATATTAATGTGGCGTGCAGGTCCGACATGGAACAGAGGTACAGACGATTAATTGAATTATTCACTCTCTCCCTAATCAATCGCCAGTCTCACGGACGGAGGTCCTGCTCCAGACCCGCTCACCAGGGCCGATGCTGTTTTCGCCAGCCAGCCTACACTTTGAACCACGCGATTACAGCACGTGAGGACTCTTCTTCGTCTATGCAGGGCACAATAGATTAATTCTCGGACGAGACCACTCACCACGTAGGTCATGAGGGAACGATAAGACCCTATTCGGTTCGGTTACAGAATTGGTGGTGGACTCAGACACATTACCTGAGATTGGAGTTTTACCTACAAGGCCGCGTCACCTGGTGATTCTGACACGATCGAAGAAGCCATCTTTCACATTAAAGGTCGAGACCTGGTGGCAGTTTTCTCACGGTCCTAAATCCACAGATGACCTTCGGTATTTTACACCTACAGGAAAAGGGCTAATAGGTCAGCTTTGCAGTTCATGGACGTCTGCTAGGAAACAGGTCGCAACCCCATGTACAGTGGATCTAACAGCGGATGGAGTTTTTTCCCGTATTTTGGGGTACATCGGCAGCTGACTTCTTCATCGCTCCATCTACTATCGCTTCTCGCAGTTTGTAGGTCCATTTGGGATTGCTCTAGTTATCTCCCGGAATAGGTACCAGCGAAACAAACAGCGTTGGATTTGTTGGCTGCTCGTTAAAACAGCAAATGCGAAGCCTCCTGTCATGTTATAAAATTGTAGATTATGCTAGCTTCAGTGTACCTATAATCTTAATTTTATTAATGACAGGAGGCGAGTATTTCCCACCCATTATTATCCCTACCTTGTTTAATTTTAATAGTTTGGGTTCATCAGGTACGTATGCAACTCTGCTTGTTGTCTCTGCTACCTGTCACTTGTTCTTATGTCTGTTTTTTCATAAGTAGGGTTGGGATCTCTACATATTAGGGTGATTTTGGTTTCTACATTGGGTACCTACATGTTTTGTTCAGAGTACATTTCATTGGCTAACCAACCTGTTCGATTCTTTTTTTTTTTTCTCTCGTTTCAGTTTACAGTCCATCAACGCTATCTGGTTTGGCAGTTCTTCTCAGATGGTGGACATTGTTGTATTCATTGTATCTAGGACTTTGTTTCTTCCCCATTATATTTTTTCTGCTTTTTGTTCTGTTTTGTCGCAGCTTGAAAGAGGAAATGATGTATGGGGAGGGGAGTTTTATAGTACCTAACTTTTTTCTGATTGGTTGTTTTTCTGTGCTGCTGTGGAGTTCTAGTAAAGAGAGACTTAAGCAAATACTCGCCTCCTCCTGTCATTAATAAAATTAAGATTCTAGGTACACTAAAGCTAGCATAATCTACAATTAAATGTTAGAAATATTGGGATAGAGTGTAAATGAAAATTATAATGCCTGTAAATAGCAGGCAGGAATTAAATTATAAAAGCCTCTCTCCCTTATTAACTAACTAAACAGGCATAGGAGAATAGAGTAGTGAAAAGTAAATTTAAAGACAGCCTTGTAGGGTAAACTCCTTATGTTTGTATAAGGTTAAATCATACAGGGTAAATCCAATGCTAAGTTCCACCAAAGAATACTGATCTCAATATAAAAGGTAAAGTATAACCAGAAATGGTATTAGGTGGATGCTCACTGGATAAAGGTTAATTGGCAGGTAACCAATTGAGTATAAAGAGTAAAGAGGAGAATAAACATACTAATGCCTGTAAATGGCAGGCAAAAATGTAACTATAGACAGCCTCTCTACTTTCAAAACTCGCTAGACAGACATAGGAGGATAAAGTCAATGAAATAAATCAATAAATAACCAAAGCAACATGCCAACCATAAGTGATAAAAAAACAAAAGTGAAGTGCCCAAAAGAAACCCAAGCTAGAATGCCAGACGCATGTTTCAGTACAGTACTACATGCACCTTCGTCAGGGAAAAACAATGTAATGGGAGAAATCACTCTAATAACCCGGTGTCCCACGTGGGTCCAATCCGTACCATCCAATGGTATGTATATAACTTAATTAGGAGGTGTGGTAAATGAAATAGGAACGCCCATTTACTGATGTGATCCAGTGGTGTCAATATCAAGGGAGTGTCTCACTCCCTGATGGGTTTTGGGCATGTGTGTGAGTCTGGGTGGATAGCCTCGTATCGTAATGCCCACACCTCTATGTACTCCAATAGAATGTAAATGGGAGGAGTCTCCCAATCTGCTGGACTTCAGGTATCTAAGTATCCTGAAAATAAAAGTCAACACAAGATTCAAAACTCCTTATTCCCAATACAACGGTCATACTCATAGATCTTGAGGCTGCATGTATTGCTCGAGTCACAGAGCTGTGTGCTTCTCAAAAGAGACATTTTCATATCGTGATTCAATGGAACTATGCTACAAGGAGAACGGAGTGTAGGATTATATTAAATTTAAGTAGTCCCTGTGTGTCGATATAGTAATAGTCCAGACAGACTGTCTGTACATCCTAAGCTGTATTCATGTGTAGCAATCAGATCGAGGTATAGTTTAGATGGTATAATATTAAACCAGACTTTGTACATAGTCAACATTCTAGTGTTCGATGTGTTCGGGGCATGTATGTGAGTCTGGGGGAATAGGCCCATCCTGTAATGCCCACACCACTATGTACTCCAATAGGGTGCAAATGGGAGGAGTCTCCTTCCCTGCTGGGCTTGATGTAATCTAGATATCCAAAAGTAGAAATCAACATAGGATTACAAACTCCTAATCCCCAATCCAACGTTCATGCTTATAAATCTTGAGGCTGCACGTATTGCTCAAGTCATGGAGCAAATGCATACTTTTCAAAAGAGAAATCTTCATGTCATGATTGAATGAAACTGCAATACATGGAGGTCTTACCAGGCATAGTTCAAATGGTTAAGATAACATTATACGATACTTAATACATAGTTAACATTCTAGTGTCTCTCTAGAGAAATAATAAAATCAATAAATTAATGTATCCCTATCGAGTCCATTTTTGGATCTGTTGCGGACAGATCCTAGGAAGAGAAGGAACAGATAAAGTGCCTAATGAAAAAAAAAAAAGCCACACATATCCTGCAGTCAATGTAAGGGATTCAGATATATATCTGCATCTAAGTCCTAAAAAAAGTCCTCGACTAGGTCTATGCCTTTAAGTGGGTTTATGATAGAACTTGTAAATGTATACCTATTTAAGAGTAAAGAAGTCTATAGATACTCTAGATGTGCCAATTACAGTGTGTATCTTGACATTATTTTGTATATTATAAATGATGTACTGGTTATTAAAATTTTGTATATAGTTAGTAGCTATACATACAACAGTGGCACTTAAAGGACCACTTCAGCTTAATGAAGTGGTCTGGGTGCCAGGTCCAGCTTTTTGCTGTAAACATAGCAGTTTCAGAGGGTTTACACTAGGGTTAATCCAGCCTCTAGTGGCTGTCTCATTGACAGCCGCTAGAGGCGTCTCCGCGCTTCTCACTGTGATTTACACAGTGAGAAGATGTCAACGTCCATAGGAAAGCATTGACAATGGTTTCCTATGGACTGGCTGAATGCGCGCATGCGCATTCAGCCAATGACGGAAGAAGAGGGAGGAGAGTCCCAGCGCTGAGGGAGCCCGGTGCTGGAATAGAGGTAAGATTTTAACCCCTTCAGTGCCACGGGAGTGGGACCCTGAGGGAGGGGGCACCGTCAGGGCACTATAGTGCCAGGAAAACGAGTATGTTTTCCTGGTACTATAGTGGTCCTTTAATTGGATCCCACTAAGTGACAAAAATCTGATACATAAATGTACCTACAAATGCTACTTATGTGTGGTGAAAATATAGGTTAAAAAAACAACTAAAACTGCTACTTACAATATGTACAGCATAATCATATATTCATATTAAAAAGGTATTTATAAGAGAAGCCCTCATTTAGGCCTAATGGTGACAATGTTTCAACTTGTAGATCCAAAAGCTCTCTTTGGAGTATCTTTTTTGTCCAGATCACCTCTTCTAGGGCCAAGTGTCACTTTTTCGATACCACACAAGTGGAGTCCGTACTAGGAACTGCTGTGACATAGCTTGAGGTGTTTTGAGATGGGAGTATCCACCTGTCTTAGTGGATTGACAGAGTTAACATGTTCCCGGATTCTGAATTTAAATGCATGGGAGGTCTTGCCTACGTATAGTTTCTTATACAAGTCCAATTGATTTTGTTGTAAATTCATGAGTATTAGTTGAATCAGAGAATGTTTTAGATGGTCTCAGTATAAATTTACAACCTTGACACCTGCCACATTGATAGGTACCCACCGTAGGGGATGTATGCCATGTTGTTGGGGTAGTTTTGAGAAAGCTGGCAACTAAAATGTCATTAAGATTCAGGCCTTGTCTTGCTATAACCAAGACATGTGGAGTGATTACCTTATATAGGTGTTTATCTTGGTGTAATAAGGGCAAAAATCGCTCCAGAATCTTGATGATAGAATGCTAACTAGCATCGAAGTTACTGTTACGGTTGCCTCCAGGCTGGCTGAAAGTTGGACCGTAGAAAGAATGCTCCTAGCGCTCACCAAAGGACCATCAGCACCGTAGACACCATAACTACTGCGTAGCCACCAGAAGTACTGCAGACCCCACGAACCGCCGCTGCTGGGCTAGGATCTCGCCGTCTGCTATCCACCCTGGACCTACGACCAGGCTCCAGGTTCCAGTAGGTGAACCTCTTCCTTCTGTAGAGTGAAGCAGGATCAGGAACAAGAGCTCTTACAAGAGCTCAGTAGCTAAGGGAGTATGAAGAGCATAGCAATCCCTGTAGTGATTATAGCTGTCCCCTACAAACATGAGTCAAGGCTGCAAGTTAGAGGGCCAAGAAGATCTGAGGTGCTGGCACACCCAGCCTGGTTTTTATTACAGTCTTGCAAATACAGGACCGCCCACAGGGAGGTATAAAACAACCAATAACAAATGTACATTACAGAAACACTCCCAGCAATTACACACAAAACTCCTCCCCTCTGCCTGTGATCTAATTATGTTGCACAATGGGTTAACATAATTAAACACAGGCAGTAAAAATTCAGTTTTTATACATGTACTATAACTTCCAAACTACACATCCAATCTTCATAAAAATACATATTTAGAATCAATCCATTCAGGGGAGCAACATATTAAAAACTGGCACAAATCAGACAAGGGGTTCAAAAGTTAGCCAAAGTATCTTTTGGGGCCTAGCTGGCAGCATGGTTTTCTGGCCCAAACCGGATTTACAGAGCCCTCTATCCTGGACAATGGGAGAAGTAATCCAATTATCCAGGGATAGAGGCAGACTCCATTAACCACATGTCAGCAAAAGACACAAAAAGACACAAAAATACATAACTCCTATTGAACTGAACAGAATCCCCAGATGGCTTGGATCTGAGCGCTCAATATATCCAAACAGCGCTCAGATCCCACAAATACAGTCAAATCGCCATACACACTAGGTCCATAGTCATGGGGCAGAAGGCTGACAATTAGGCTTCTCCATAACACAGGGAAGCAGGGCAATTTGTCAAATAACATAACAGTTACAAATGGCAGTTTGTAACATATCTCCCCTTTTGGAGGGAGACTAACCAGGCACCTGACCTTCTGTCGGTCAGTGCCTAAGTTAGTCTCGCAGCCCACCCACAAATAAACATTGGCAGAGTAGCCCCCCCACAATAAATAGTACTGGCCTGTAGGTTCCAGGTTGCAGGACAGTCCTGTGACAAGGGAGTTGGTAGGGCAGAGGCCAGCGGCGCTCTGTCCTGATGCCAGCTCTTCTGCTGGGGTGAGGGGGTTGCAGGCCAGTCCTGTAATAAGGGGGTCGGTAGGGCAGAGGCCAGCGGCGCTCTGTCCTGATGCCAGCTCTTCCGCTGGGATAGCTGGCATAATGTCACGCTCTGTACAAGGGTCAAAGAGAGGGTAGAGGCCAACTGCACTCTGCCCAGCTGCCAGCTCTTCTGCTGGGGGAATTGGGGCATAGTCCTGCCCGGTGGCAAAGGGAACGTGGGGGTTGGTGGGGGTTGCCATCTCACCCGCTAACCCTGGGCCCAAGTTGGCTGGGGAGGGGAGAATTGGCTTACCTCCTCCTCCTGATACTCCTGCGGCCGCTGGGGAGGGAGGTCGATGCTCTCCGCTTCCTGTGGAACATGCTGGGGCTGGGGAGAGAGACCGGTTGTCTCCTCTCCCTGGAAGGCACACTCCGGCTGGGGAGAGAGGTCGATGCTCTCCTCTCCATGTAGCTGGGTCTGCCGCTGGGGATCTGGGCCGCCTGCCCAGCATCCCTGTAGGGCCGGTAGAGAGACTACGGTCCCATCTTCACCTGCCTGTTGGGGGTCCTCCCAGGACCAGTCTATGAGGTCTGCTGCCTCGGGTACCTCTGGTTGGGGTTGGGGAAGAAGACCGGTTGTCTCTTCCCTCTGCACGGTGCACTGCCGCTGGGGAGAGAGGTCGCTGCTCTCCTCTCCCTGTAACTCAGGCTGCCGCTGGGGAGGGAGGTCGATGCTCTCCGCTCCCTGTAACTCACCCAGGGGTTGGGGATCTGGGCCGACTGCCCAGCATCCCTGTAGGGCCTGTAGAGAGACCTCGGTCCCATCTCTACCTGCCATCAGAGGTTCCTCCCAGTATACCTCTACGATATCCTTCCAGCTGAAGGACTCTCGATCTGGCTCTGCTGCTGTGCTCTCTAGGGGGACCTCTGGATGCTGTTGAGGAAAGGACGGGTTGTCTCTTCCCGGGACCCCTGGATGATGTGCTGGTACTTCCACTCCAGGTCACATTCCTGGGTGACTAGATACCGCAGGTCTGCTTCCAGGCCAATAGCTCTAGGGAGTCCCAGCTTGTCTTCCCGGTCATCATACAGGTCCCAGAAGCGTGAGTCTGTAGCCCTTCCAAAGTCATCATCGTCCATATTCTCCCAGAATAGATCAGGGCCATTGTAATCCCCACACTCAGGGAATTCATACTCAGCTATCTCTGGAACAAGCTGAGTCGCGTACCACTGTAGCGCCTGGTATGCGTTGTCGAGCCACAGTTCACTGTATACTAGATCCTCTAGTTTAGTCACCCACACTGGAAGGGGTTGTTTGCCCAGGAGGGGCATCCGCTCTGCCATTCGAGCCTGGATTTGCTGCCCTCTGCTGATTCTACGATCACCTCGCCAACGCTGAACTTCCTGTAGGGCTTCTTCCCACAGCTCGGCTCTGGCCTCACTTCTGTACCCACACATCTCCTCTTCTGAGACTGCCCCATCTTTCCAGGATAGGAAGCCATGCAATCTGTCGAGGAACCTCTCCTCCATTTCGGCTGCTGTGCACGGACTTGCTGGCTCCATGCTGCTCTAGGTAGGGACGCTGCGCAGTGGCTAGCGTTGCCCTCAATACTCTCTCATACGATACCAGTGCTGTTGGGGTGCTGCTCCTTGCGCTAGGACGCCATCCCACCGCTTGCCACCAAATGTTACGGTTGCCTCCAGGCTGGCTGAAAGTTGGACCGTAGAAAGAATGCTCCTAGCGCTCACCAAAGGACCATCAGCACCGTAGACACCATAACTACTGCGTAGCCACCAGAAGTACTGCAGACTCCACGAACCACCGCTGCTGGGCTGGTATCTCGCCGTCTGCTATCCACCCTGGACCCACGACCAGGCTCCAGGTTCCAGTAGGTGAACCTCTTCCTTCTGTAGAGCGAAGCAGGATCAGGAACAAGAGCTCTTACAAGAGCTCAGTAGCTAAGGGAGTATGAAGAGCATAGCAATCCCTGTAGTGATTTTAGCTGTCCCCTACAAACATGAGTCAAGGCTGCAAGTTAGAGGGTCAAGAAGATCTGAGGTGCTGGCACACCCAGCCTGGTTTTTATTACAGTCTTGCAAATACAGGACCGCCCACAGGGAGGTATAAAACAACCAATAACAAATGTACATTACAGAAAAACTCCCAGCAATTACACACAAAACTCCTCCCCTCTGCCTGTGATCTAATTATGTTGCACAATGGGTTAACATAATTAAACACAGGCAGTAAAAATACAGTTTTTATACATGTACTATAACTTCCAAACTACACATCCAATCTTCATAAAAATACATATTTAGAATCAATCCATTCAGGGGAGCAACATATTAAAAACTGGCACAAATCAGACAAGGGGTTCAAAAGTTAGCCAAAGTATCTTTTGGGGCCTAGCTGGCAGCATGGTTTTCTGGCCCAAACCGGATTTACAGAGCCCTCTATCCTGGACAATGGGGAAAGTAATCCAATTATCCAGGGATAGAGGCAGACTCCATTAACCACATGTCAGCAAAAGACACAAAAAGACACAAAAATACATAACTCCTATTGAACTGAACAGAATCCCCACATTCAACCTATCACCAGATGGCTTGGATCTGAGCGCTCAATATATCCAAACAGCGCTCAGATCCCACAAATACAGTCAAATCGCCATACACACTAGGTCCATAGTCATGGGGCAGAAGGCTGACAATTAGGCTTCTCCATAACACAGGGAAGCAGGGCAATTTGTCAAATAACATAACAGTTACAAATGGCAGTTTGTAACAGTTACCAATGCATCTAATAGGTTCAGTAGAGGGATTACTTGATAAATCTTAAGTCAAGTTCATTATGATCAACTAAAAGGGCTTGTCTGCGGCTTTGAGGCATCTATTCGGATAACCCTTGCTTTTAAACTGGGACTTTCATATCATAGCTTTCTGTTTGAACTCATCTAGAGTGAAATAACTACATCTAAGATGCAAGTACTGTCCCACTGGAATCCCTTTCTTGAGGGTCGGTGGATGATAGCTGTCCAAGTTTAGGAGACTGTTGGCAGATGTGGTTTCCGAAAGAGTGTAGTTGTGATGTCCAGGAAATTAATCTCGTGTCCACGTATTTCTGAGGTAAGTCTTAGATTGATGTTGTTGTCAATGAGTGTATCAACAAATTCCTTAAATAGTGCTTCAGTGTCTGTCCAGACTATCAGGATATCATCAATATATCTTCTTCATAACGTGACGTGCTTAGTATATCCCTCTAGTCTGGTATCGAACACTGTGGATTTTTTTTGTTTGTTTGTTTTTTTCCCAATCACCCTAGGTGGAGGTAAGCACATGATGGGGCACAAGACATCCCCATAGCTGTCCCTTTCACCTGGTGGTAGTACGTCCCCTGAAATAGGAAGTAATTCTGTGTGAGACTGAAACACATCAATTCCTGGACAAATTGGTTGTGTCTAAAGAATGATGCTGGACGTGTGTCAAGAAAAGCTTTCAAATAGTCAAGTCTTAAGGAGTATGGGATGGAGCTATATGAGCCCTCTATATGCAGGCTGCACATGATTGCATTGTTGGGAAGTTGCATACTATCGTGAACATTCAATGTTTGTTTGGTATCCCTCAAGTTTGGTGAAGGTCTCTCTCAGGATATGATCCACATGAATACTGACAAAAACACTGTATACAGCCTTATGTGGTACACTACAGGAAGGGGGATAACCCATAGTAGAAGAAAAAAGAAAAATAGAACATTGTGTACCAATGGAAAGGTATTAGGGAGAATAATCTATTAAGGTACTTAATAGCTCCGAAATAGATATAGGAGTCTAAAGTACAGATATAAGACTAGAACAAAAAAAGAAAAGTTTAATTAGTTATTAGATTAAAAAATGCAATTAGCAATCACCCAAAGTGCTGCACACTAAAACAATAGTGGAAACCTGAGAATAATAAAATAAACAATTGATATAGAGCACAGTAGCTTAATATAAAAATCTCTGAAAACATTTGAATTAATAAATAATCAGCAGAAGCACACGTCTGTGCTGTCAGGGAAACTGTGATTGAAGTAGCTAGATGTAATACTGATATTAGGGGGATATAAAGCCGATAGTAGTCAGTCAAGCGGCATGAAGCATATAAGTGCTACATACTGTGAGTAATAACATAAGAATCCCACCTACACAACTAGAGTTAGTATGCAGTTATGGTACACCCAGTTTGCTAGTATAAAGATAGCATAGTCTAATGTGTTAAGACGAACTGAAATGTAAATTTGAGATACTCAGCAATGTTAATTCTACTAGTAGCGTGTAAATGCTGCATGTAGTGGTAAACTGTGGATTTATAGTTATTGCTTATGTAAAAGCAGCATAAATGTAAACTATGTTTGCAGTCACCACCATGCTAGAGACCATACACTTATCACACTCATCTCATAAGCACAATGGCAGTATAGTTAGATAAATTGAGACAGAGGATGATTGCTGTATAGAAGATATGTGCAATTCGACTGGCATTATCCAACTGGAAAGCATTGAAGTTAAATTGTATCCTTGAATAGATAGTATGTGCTGTAGATAGATTGTTGCAGTATGCGATTACTGTTACAGAGCAAATGCTAAAAATCCTATAAGGTAATCAGCTAAAGTAACGTTAGTACTTTGTGACCTCAGTGCTGGCAGTAGCCCACCAAGCCTTTGAGGGCATCTGGAGTTATCATTGCTAAATTAAGAGATGTACGCTGATCAGTATATATGTAGAAATGCTGGAAGATGTCAAAATAGAGCCCCTTTTGTGTACTTTTGGTAGTGCATAAAAGGTGGCAAACTTCAGATATCTTACAAACATGAAGTTATATTCTTCTTTAGAGATCAATGTTGAAGGTAAAGCTTCAACGAGGATGGATTTTAATGCCAATACTTTCTAGTGGGGTCTCCACTTAACACTTCATATGTGTCATTGTCCCCAATGAGTCGTTGTGCCATCCCATTGTAATTACACTACCCATGATAACCACATTACCCCCTTCATCAGAAGGTTTTATAAGTATCCATCTCTTTCAATTGTTTGAGAGAAATTTGTTCTTTAGGGGTAATGTTGACACATAGCTAGAGTGTAAGGTCTCTTTTGTTGTTTTGTTTTTTTTAAGTTCACTACACATACATTCGATAAACAGGTCTATGTACTTAAATTCTGCAAGGTGAGGGGTAAATTCACTCTTTTTTCCTAAGTTGTGTGTATGGTAGTAGTAAATTGTCAAGAGTGTCATTAGTTGTCAGGAGATCAAACAGCGTTTCTAACAAAGCAAGATCAGAGAACTGCCGACCTAAAGTCTTAGCTCTTTTTTCATCTCTAATACGATGGAATTTATGGAGGGCAAGTTTCCTTGAAAAAAGGTGTATGTCCTTCATCTAACTGAACTTGTCAAAATCAGATGCAGGGACAAAGGACAAACCCCTCCGCAAGACCTGTGTTTCAGACAATGTAAGAGCATGTGAAGAGAGATTGATGATTTGATTCTCGTTGCTATCTAATATCTCTTTCGTCTGTGTTGTTGTGGTGGTTTTGAATGGCTCCGTGTATGAGGGACTGCATTGTCCTCCATGTTTGGATGGCCTAAAATAGAGACCCATC
>OW240920.1:111844193-111876624 GCA_933207985.1 Pelobates cultripes | reverse complement strand
AAGTATTGTACCTCTGGTTGCATCAATGTTACTTTACATGTGTTCAGTTTTAGCCCAAAGTCTTGCAAAAGGGAAAATAATCCATTTAACAGAATCAGGTGTTCTTTCTCAGTTTCAGTCTACAAAAGCATATCATCAGCATATTGTAATAAGCATTCTGGCCTAGAAAACATTGACAAAAGTCAAACTGCTTCAACATAGTTTGGCAGAAATCTGGGTGACAACACTCACAGTTTCTTAGTATCATACTACAGTAAGCTGCAGTGGTTATGGTGCCTAGAATGCTTTGACATATATATGGTAAATAATATCTCACAAAATGTAAGATTCATGAGAAATTTTGCTATATACAGCTTTTTTCACTCATGTTCATGGTTTTATTATGTAAAATGTACTCTTATGTTGGTGTGCACTATTTATAAATTAACATGCCACTTATTCTACACCTATCTAGAAGCCTTCATCATTTGACAATTTTCATGGAGAATGACTGGTCAGATTAATCTGCATAAAAGTTCCACCTCATCATCAACCTCAAATCCACACCTGACCATTAAGACATTAAGTGAAAATGAACTGGAATCTGTAGAACACTGTGGAAGCAGGTAAGTGATAAGAATTCTATAAATGTGTAAAGCACATTTTTGTTTTGTATATTTAATCAGTCTCATCTCTCTGAGTTATTGGCCATAATTCTCAGTATCCACTAAAAAAAACTAGATAAAGCCTTAGCTCGGTATGTTAATATACACAGTTTCTCTAAACTTCCTCATGGTGAAAAGGTAGAATGCAGAAAAGAACTCTATGTGGTCTATTTACTAAATTACTCAATGGGGCCATAATACAGATATTAACACACTATTTACAATGTCTGGATTTTTCAGAGCTGGATTTGAATGAGCCTGAATTTGGTGTGGATTTCAGTCAGACTGTAAACTGGAAGAAGGTTGATAGCCAGACTCAGTTAACTAAAATCCAGGTCCTGGTGCTTAAAATCAAGACCCAGGTTTTAATATTAAAACTGTACCCGCTGGCAGTGCTAGCAAACAATAACAATTAGTGGTGCTGTTACCCCAGCCCTCCAGTCATGGGTGGCAGGTGAGGGATACTAATACTAATACTAATCTTGGGTGGGACACTAAACTGTTCACCGAAGGACACTAATATAATAACCATCATTGGAGGCTATTGATAATTAACAAGAGTTGGACAATAGCATAAGCTTTGAGGAGGTGTGTTTAAAACAAAGTGGGTGGACATGCTACTGTTCACAGCTGTACCCTGCCAGGGGGGCCTGGAAACTGGTCCCTTACACTAGTATTTCACGGGCCCCAACCCCCTGGCCATTGGAAGAATTGGACAGCCACCACATGTACAAACCTTGCTCTTTTAAGGGTTTCTTACCATTTGCAACTTGCGCTTCTAGTGGGCACACAGTACTTCAAATTGTAATTCACTCTCAAAAAGCAGTCCTGCTAAACGCATTCATTCCTGATTTTGTTTATAATGGTGCTTGGTAAATATATTACGGAGCTCATACTCTGAATAGGATTTGCCTGCGAAAAGCAGTCATTTTAAACCAGAACCAAATGCATTCAGGCGAATAGTGCAGATTTGGTCTGAATTGGCATTAGTAAATATGAATATGCAGAAATATTTAGGGTTCTTGTCGTTTGACCTATAAAACAAATAATGACATGGTGCAATATTGTCTAATAATAACAACATAATGCAAATTATCAGTTCCACTCACAGGTAAACTTGATTTAAATGCCTTAAGGGTGCCACCCTCGATAGTAGTAGGGGGCTCGAGTTCTTCCCTCGGACTCCTCTCCGGACTGGTCATTTTAGTACTAAAAACGATTAGCCAGATAATTCTTCTGTAAAAAAGGGTTATTTATGATATAAAAATGACTAATTAACAAATATTAAAAGGATATGGTTGTCCTACTTGTTTCGTTCTCCTTGAGAACTTCCTCAGGGACCCATATAATGCATAAAACAAATAAATAAATCATAGCCTAACAACCCACCCCCACTGATTTAGGGACTGTTAGGCTGTGATTTATTTATTTGTTTTAAAAGGACCAGTCTGTAAAGGAATATGAGGAAAGAACTCGAGCCCCCAACTATCGAGGGTGGCACCCTTAAGGCGTTTAAATCAAGTTTACCTGTAAGTGGAACTGATAATTTGCATTATTTGATTATTAGACAATATTGCACCATCAAACAGCAAGAAGAGAGGTTACCATCTGCAAGTTAACCTTAGGAGGCTGTGTCCTAAAAGCTAAGTAATATTATTTAATTTCACTGGTGTCAGGTGAAATTATCACATTTTGTATTAGTACATACAAGAATTGTCAGTTTGGAATGCAAGCATTTTCACTGAATTTTGTCCATCACAACAAAATCTGTCTCTTAGCAAATAAACTTTAATGGATTTATACATTCACAGAGTAAAGTACTATATAACTCTGGTTATTCTTCTGCTTTTCTAATAGGTTAAGCAAATAAGCAACACAATAACTAACTGCACACTGCAGTTGAATGATTACCCCTCTGCATTCCTTTGTAAGGGAGTTGTCAAACAACCAATATTAATGGTTTGATCTTTCTTGAATGCACCACCTCCCTCACCCCCATCAGTCAGATTGATGCTCCAGTGCACTGCTAAAAGGGACACCATTGTTACCAAAACAACTTTATCTTAATGAAGAAGTTTTTGTGTGTAGATCATGTCCCAGTGTCTCAATGCTCAATTCTCTGCCATTTACCGTATATACTCGAGTATAAGCAGAGTTTTTCAGCACATTTTTTGTGCTGAAAAACCCCAACTCGGCTTATACTCGAGTCACTGTCTGTATTATGGCAATTTATATTGCCATAATACAGACTGGGGGCTGGCAGAGCTGTTACTTACCTCTCCTGCAGCTCCTGTCAGCTCTCTCCTCCTCCGCGCCGGTCCGTGCAGCACCTCGGTCAGCTCCCAGTGTAAGTCTCGCGAGAGCCGCGGGGTCATAGTGCGGCTCTCGCGAGACTTACAGTGTGAGCTGAGAGAAGAGCTGCACGGACCGGCGCGGAGGAGGAGAGAGCTGACAGGAGCTGCAGGAGAGGTAAGTAACAGCTCTGCCAGCCCCCCTCCTTCCCCCACTGAACTGCCAATGCCACTGGACCACCAGGGAAGGAGAGCCCCCTCCCTGCCATGTATCAAGCAGGGAGGGGGGACAACAAAATAAATAAATAATAATATATAAATAATAATAATAAAAATAATATAAATAATAAAAAAAAATATATAACAAAATAATAATATATACATATAAATAATATAAATAATAATAAAAAAATAATTTTTTTATAAAAATGCCCACCCCCCACCAAGGCTCTGCAACACAAACACACACTGCATCACACACACACACACACACTGCACTCATACACACACACTGCGCACTCATACACACACTGCACACTCATACACACACTGCATTCATCATATACACACACTGTAAATAAATATTCAATTAATATAATTTTTTTAGGATCTAATTTTATTTAGAAATTTACCAGTAGCTGCTGCATTTCCCACCCTAGTCTTATACTCGAGTCAATACGTTTTCCCAGTTTTTTTGGGTAAAATTAGGGGCCTCGGCTTATATTCGGGTCGGCTTATACTCGAGTATATATGGTAAATCACTTTGTTTAAGCAGTCCTAGCCACACATCCCTGCATGTGACCCACACAACCTTCCTAAACACTTAATGTAAAGTGTAATGCTTATGTGACGGACCGCCTGCCACCTCGACTGGGTGCTTCCGTCAAACGATGCTCCTAGTGCTTGCCAAGAACCATCAGCACCGCACTCAACACCATAACCACCGCAGACCCCACGAACCACCGCAGCTTGGTTGGGGTCTCGCCATCTTCCACCCACTCACTCTAACATTGACAAGTCTAAACCTTAATTTCACCCCTTGCTTACAATAGGACCTTGTAAGATTTAGAAAGTAAAATTAATTACTATGTCTTCTCTGTCACTGTTATCTGGCTTTCTTGTGGAGTTGTGAGACATTTTTCTATTCCACAAACTTTTATTAAATAATATGATATTTCTTCATGAATATTTATCCATGAATGGTCTATATTATTAACATATTACTAATTGTATGTAATTAATATAATAGTAAAATAAGCATATAGTGGTTAGATGTATATATGATGTGTATACTTGTCTCTGGACTTAGTGATCCATCCCCCATCCTTGCTGGGAGACTTCATTGCTTTGTTTACATAACACATTCCTAAGCTCAGCTAGTGGCTAGTTACAGAAAAGAAAGAACATTTTTGTCTGTCTTGCCTGAAATTAAAAATGGAGTCTGCTCTGTTTTAAGTGTGACTGGCAGTAAACACTTTTAATTTCTATCTTAGCACAAAATGTCTGCCGATATAAATATTCTGACACCATACAGTCTCAAAGGCAACGTAACCAATCTGGCTAATTTCAATGTGAAAAAAACTGAAAAATGTGATATGCTATATCTGACCCTGTAACTTCCCAAAACACCATAAAACCTGTACATAGGGGGTACTGATTTACACATGAGACATTGCTGAATACAAATATGTGTATTTTATTGCAGTAAAAGCAAACAGTATTATGTCATTCACAGTTAAAATGTCATGTATAACTAAAAAAAATAACACTTATTATTTTCTCCCATTTTTTGTATATTATATTTCATATTAAATTATGTTTCATAGCTAAATATTTGATGTTAAATGAAAGCCCTGTTTTCCCCAAATAAAATTATATATAATAAGTGTGGGTGCAATATGAAAGAGGTGAATTATGGCTGAACAGACATATAGTCAAATTCCAGGTTTTGTTTATGTTTTATTTTGATCATAACGTGTACATTTGGCTCAGTCCTTAAGGGGGTTAATAAGCGAAACAACCTTGGAATCCTATAAGCACAATTTATCTATCTCCCAGAAGATATTCAATATATGGATTAGCTTTAAGATCATAAGGAGATTATAACAACACACTCTAGCTACTTAGAAGCTTTTAATTTAAGATTGAACAAGTGATATCAGTGACACTGTCTGTACTGGGTTTATTTTTGTGGTTTATGAAGTGACCCACCTTTCTCTTTGTATATACAAATGGTAATCTATCTGTGAACACTACATGAATAAACCTTCTTGAGTAGGGAGATGATCTCTTTTTAATCTTTAAAATTAAAGGTCTTTTTGTACACCAAAATAAAAGGTTTTTATGATCCATGAGAACCATCACAGGAGAGATTTAACCATCCAGCTAATGTCTCCGTTCTTTAAAAGCCAAGAAAATGGCGAAAAGCTCTCTATCCCCGATGTACTTTTTTTTTTTCCTCTCTCCGCAAAAGTTTTTCAGACTAATAACCACAGGGATGCAAAGTGTAACGGCTACCCCACTGGGAGAGGGGGTATCATCCGTTGGAGATGTCCTTCTTCCTGGCAAGATGCTGTGCAATAGTGGAGTTGTGGATCCAAGTAGAGAGTAAGACAGAGCTCTTAAAAGAGTTAGTGATTATGCTGAGCA
Organism: Pelobates cultripes; assembly: GCA_933207985.1. Lineage (NCBI taxonomy): Eukaryota > Metazoa > Chordata > Amphibia > Anura > Pelobatidae > Pelobates > Pelobates cultripes. The sequence continues at coordinate 111,871,040 of OW240920.1, read as the reverse complement.
GGTTCCCTTTCAAGAAGGCTACGTTTTGAAGGGTGAAGTAGAACTGACTCCACTGAGTGTTTATTGCTACTTTTATGCAGGATTTTACAGTATTGTCTCCACCCAGTGGATCTTGTGGGGCACCAACAATGCAAGTACAGCATCCAATCAGGCACAATGTTACAATAGAAACACACCCAGTAATTACAATACATTTCTCCCCTCTGCTTGGGAGATAATTGAGTTAATCTTTGTATCAGCTTATCTCCAAGCTAAAAAAATATATACTTTTCCACATTTATTATAACTTCAAAACTATGCATGGGATTTCAACAAAAGTTAAATTTTCATAATCAATTAATTTATGGGAACAACATATACAAAAATGGCACGAATTGGACCAGGGGTTCAGAAGTTAGTAAAAATGTGGATATGACCGACTGTATATCGGTATATATATATATATATATATATTTGATCTAAGTAAATATGTAAGATAGTAAATTAGTTGGAAAAATTCTGTGGCCGAATACAGAAGCTATCTTATAGAGGCATCTCTTAAAGCGGCACTGTCATGCCGAATCCAGTTTTTTTTTTTAACCCCCCTCCCACCTCCACTCAGCTAACTGACCCCCTATTCACCCCCCCAAATGCCCCTAAGTACCCCATATTACCTATTTTTTAACCTTTATTTTCTGCCCCGATCTTTATTCATGGCGCCGCCATCTTTGTGTGGGTATATGAAGTCCCTGTGGGATATGTCATCTGCCCACACTAGATGGACTGTGAGATTCCCGCACATGCCCAGTGAAGCACTTTGACATGTGAACGGGAATTTCATCTATTCATTCATTTGTCATAAAGCCGAATGAATGAATAGAAAAATCAGACGAACAAACTAACACTCAGTATCAGTGTTCATTTGTTCGTTCAGTTTATTACAAGGAGGGAGCTACCGGCATGCAGCTCCCTTCTTGTAATATGTAACTATAGAAGCGGCAGGGAGCAGTGCTCCCCACCACTTCATAACCCCCCCAGGGCCCCCTCACTCAATATGACCCCCATAATATACTCACTATACCGCGAGTAGGGGCATGTCCACTAAACAGTGAGCAGCCTGTGGTTACTCACTGTTAAAAAAAAAAAAAAAAAAACTACTATCCTTCCATAATGATAATGAGGGGGGGACCTACTGTCCTCCCCCCTGCCCCCCACCCCTGGGTGGTGGGTGGGGGTCATAATGATAATGAGGGGGGGACGGGACCTACTGTCCTCCACCCCGGCCCCCACCCCTGGGCGGCAGGTGGGGGCCATAGTGATAATGGGGGGGGCACCTACTGTCCTCCCCCCAGTTAGAACGTAATTCGTCAGTTTCGTCTAAAATGACAGGAAGCATAGCGGGAACACAGAGGAAGGGTAAGAATTATGGGAAAATTGGTCTGACCAGCGGAAATGAAGCACACTTTGCTCCTCCGCTGGTCAGAGCTGGTCAAGCGGAGGAAACCTCCATAAGGCAAGGAGTCCCTACTTTGTCTTATGATTTTAAAGAAAACTAAAGAAGACAGGAAGAAAAGAATAACAGATCCTGAGAGAGGGGGAGAAGATGAAGAGATTGAGGAAAGGTAAATTCGGTATGACAGTGCCCCTTTAATGCCAAACAAGAATGTGCTCATTTCATTCTCTGGGTTTAGCTGAACCATATAGTTGAGTGATGCCTTTGGGTGCTTACGTGGATTACGGCAATTATATTGGCATTTCCTTGTTTAAGATGGCGTTGGGTACCATTATCTATATGTGTGCATGTGCAAATTCGTCACCGTTCTTTCATTATGTTTATTTGTTTGTGAGCACTTTATGTATGTGTTTTGATGGATATTAACCAAGCGATATTGGGTGTGATAATGTCATGCTTAGCCTCATGTTTGAAGGAGGGATATTTAAAACACCAATGGACAATGTTTAAGTGTGATTGACCCTTGAGAAAGGCACTAGTGACATTGAGGTAGGGTTGACATAGATTATATATATATATATATATATATATATATAGTTGATGTCTTCTGTAGTCCATCTAATTCTGCCAACCAGACCGAGCAGAGAATTAATGCCCTCTTTATCAAAGAACCATCCAAGGTGTATGCACAGCTGCAGAGTATCCACCACATCTCCTCCCAACCAGAGCAGAGACTGAAAAGTACTGAAAGAACATCTAGGAGAAAGAAGCATCTGATAACACCTAGGGTCAGTGGCTACTAAACATAAAAGCAGACCACTGCATGCTGCAGGAAAAGGAACCAGTCACCATCAAAGTTGGAGATATCCAACAGCGAGTAGCACCCTTGAAGAGTTGGTCAGCCCCAGGGCCTGACATTATCCACACCTACCGGACAAAGAATTTAAGAACACTGCAAATTAACAAATTACTAGCAACAGGCTCCCACCCTGACTGGCTAACACAAGGTAGAACAACACTGGTCATGAAGGTCCCTCACAAGGGAACAACTCCATCCAACTCCTGGCCAATCACCTGCCTCCTCAAAACATGGAAGGTCCTGTCAGGCATCAAATCAATGGGCATATTGTCAGTACATGAGCAATGCTCAGAAGGGGATTGGAAACAACAACATGAGGATCAAAATACCAACTACTGATAGACCAAGCAGTTACATGGGATTCTAAGATCAGACAGACCTATCTGTGCACAGCCTGGATTGACTACAAGAAAGACTATGACCCAATGCCCACACATGGAAACTAAAATGCCTGGCTCTATACAATGTCAACAAGACAATAAGAGCATTCATCAATAACTAGATGGCCAAGTGAAAAATGGCTATAAAAGGCAATTCCAGGACAATAATACAAGTGAACATCAAATGTGGCATATACCAAGGTGATGCGCTATCCCCAAAGCTGTTCTGCATAGGCCTCAACTCCCTTAATCAAGAAGAATGTATGCGGATACAGGTTCAAGAGTGGAGCTACCATCAGCCACCTACTCTACATGGATGACATCAAGCTTTATACCAAGAATGAGTGGGACGTTGCCTCACTGATCCACTTAACCAGGACATCCAAATGTCGTTCTGATTAGAGAAGTGTGGGTGGATGATAGCAAAAAGAGGAAAAATGATCAGGACAGAAGGAGTTCAAGTATCAGAAGGCGAAATCAAAGATGATGAGAACAGCTACAAGTACCTGGGAGTACCACAAACACATGGTGACCATGAGGAAAAGGCTAGGAGGATAGCAACATCCAAGTACCTCCAGAGAGTCAGAAAGGTCCCGAAGTCCCAGCTCAATGGCAAGAACAAGATACAAATCTTCAATATATATCCCCTACCAGTCATCAAATACCCAGCTGGAATAATAACCTGGCCAAGAGAAGAAGTGATCACCTTAGATGTCAAGACCTGGAAACTACTCACTATGAATAGAGGATCCCACACAAAATCGAGCACCAAGAGACTGTACACCAGCTAGAGGGAAGGAGGTCGGGACTGATGAGTGTCAAGGCCACAGTCCTGGATGAGACAGAGCATCTACAAGTGCATTGCGAAGATGGCTCCCAAAGATGAACTGCTAAAAGAATGCCTGAGACAACAACAGGTAGAGGATGCAGAAAAAGAGAAGGCTCTATGACAAGACAAACCTATCCATAGTGGATGTGGCTCACATGACAAAATCCTACCAGTGGCTGGAAAAGGCACTGAAAGACAGCACTGAGGCATTAAACCTATCAGCACAGGAATCGGGGCAGATCCAGAACCCAATCTCGGGAGGGGCACATGGTTATATATAGAAACAAACCAGTCACAATAACCACTACAGCTCCCTGGTTATGGTGCCAGGAGTGCCGTAGCACCCTCAAAAAGTTAGTAGTCAAATCATTTAAGAACAGTTTGACAACTTACCTGGGGTCTGCTGGGGTAGGGGATAGGGCCTGTAGTAGGGGACTGGGACAGTAGTGTGTGTTTGTATGTGGTGCAATGTGTGAGGGGTGAAGTGTGTGTGTGTGTGTGAGGGTTGCAGTGTTTGTGTGTATGAGGGGTGTAGTGCATGAGAGGTATACAGTCTGTGTGTGTGTATGAGTGGTGTAGTGTGTGAGGGATAAAGTGTGTGTGTCTATGAGTGGTATAGTATGTGCAGTGTATGTGTGTTTGAGGGGTCAGTGTGTGTGCATTTGGGGCAGTGTGTACCTGAGGGGTGCAGAGTGTCTGTGGAGTGTAGTGAGTGTATGCAGTGTGTGTGAGGGATGCAGTGTGTAAGGGGTACAGTATGTGAGGTTTGCAGTAAATGTATATGTGGAACAGTGTGTGTGTATGAGTGTTGTAGTGTGTGAGAGGTGCAGTGTATGTGTATTTGAGGGGTCAGTATGTGTGAGGGATGCAGTGTGTGTATGTTTGGGGCAGTGTGTGTGAGGGGCGCAGTGTGAGGAGTGCAGTGAGTGTATGGGGGTGCAGTGTGTGTAAGGGGTACAGTATGTGAGTTCAGTGTATGGGAGGGTTGCAGTGAGTGTGAGGGATACAGTGTGTGTGTGTGTGTATGAGGGTGTAGTGTGTGAGAGGGATACAGTGTGTGTGTGAGAGGTGTAGTGTATGTGTGTTTGAGGAGACAGTGTGTGTGCGAGGCGTGCAATGTGTGTGCGTTTGAGGGATCAGTGTGTGTATGTGTGGGGTAGTGTGTGTTTTTGAGGGGTGCAGTGTGTGCGTGTTTGAGAGGTCAGTGTGTGTATGTGAGAGGGGTGCAGTGAGTAGTATTGTGTGTTTGTGTGAGTGGGTATTGTGTTTTGGGAAGTGGGAGCAAATCAAATTTATTATTTTTTTATTTAAAAAATGGTTAACCTTTATATTCCTCCCTTCTTACCTTTGCTCAGGGAGGAGGGACATTACCTGCAATACCTTGTGGTCCTATGGTGAAGCCCTGGAGGTACGGTGGGAGTGAACTCTAGTCGGCAGCTCCTGAGGTTACCACAGCAATACTCTGATCTCACAATCTCCCCTCCAGTCCGTGAAGGTACACAGCAGGGCTGGCGCTTGGGTAATGCCAACCTTGCACGGGAGAGTTAGGGAGAACCGGGGGGGGGAGGGGATCGTTGTACTATTTTCTTGGGGGGGGGAGTCAAATGCCCTGTTGCCCGCCCCACCCATGGATCTGCCACTGATGGGAACAGGCACTCAACACCAGATCAATAGAGGTGGGAGTCTACCACACCAGGCAAGATCCAAGGTGCAGACTATGCAAATACGCCTGACACAGTCCAGCATAAAGTAGCCGGATGCAAGATGTTAGCAGGAGATGCATACATGGAGAGACAAAACCAAGTTGCTGGTATTGCGTACCAAAACATCTGCACGGAATATGGCCCAGATAGGAGATATTACAAATGGTAGTTGAGAATGACACTGCTAAGATCCTGTGGGATCTCAAGATCCAGACAGACAAGCATGTGCTGGCCAACCAACCTGACATTGTGGCGGTAGACAAGGAACGGAGACTGCAGTCGTGGTGGCAGTGACTATAACAACAAAAAGAATGAACATGAGAAGATAGACAAATACAAAGGACTGAAAGTAGAGCTTGAAAGGATGTGGAAAGTGAAGGCAGTAGTAGTCCCAATTGTGATAGGAGCACTCGAGGCTGTAACTCCCAAGTTGGGGGCTTCAACAGAGTCCATGTGGTACATCTGAGATCGCTGTTCAGAAGAGTGCAGTTCTAGGAACAGCTAAGATACTCTCAGATTTCAGATTTCAAAGCCTCCAGAAGAGGAATAAAATATACCACCCAGAAGGGGTGATAAACTCTATTTCATACACACACACACATATACATACACACACACACATATATATATATATATATATATATAAAGTCTGCTTATTCGTTTTTCTTTTCCCTCTCTCCCCCCTCACTCTGCTCTTCAAAAAGATATTTATGACCCTCTGCTAAGATGGTGTCTATTTTCTAACAAACCTGTGTCTTATCTACACTCATGTCGCTTTAACCCCTGTATCACAACTCAACTTTGAAGTCTATGTGTCGTCTTGCTCAGAAATGATTCAGACTTGAGAAAGGGAGGTTCTCCCGAAAGCTTGTCATTAAAAAATTCTGTTAGTCCAATAAAAAAAGTATTACAAGATACAAATTTTATCTGTTTTTTACATCTATCTATCTATCTATATATATATATATATATATATATATATATAACAAAAAAACGGTCCTTAATACTTGATACGTCTGCGGTAAATTTGAGCACTGGAAGCAAAATAAAACCGCTAACTTTGGCCAGCATTTGTGACTAAGTGGCTACTACAAAAGACTGGACATACCGCATTTTGAATACCATGGGTTGTCTACACTTGAAAATGGTATGCCATGATGGGGTTATTTCACATTCCTGGGCTACCATATGGTCTCAAAAGGCAACACAGGCCCAGCAAACTGAATCGGGCAAGCCCTATATTGACCCTGTAACTTTCCAAAACACCATAAAACCTGTACATTGGGGTTATTGTTATACTCGGGAGACATTGTTGAACACAAATAGGAGCGTTATAAATCAGTAAAATGTATTCCGACAATGAAACCACCAGTAAAAGTGTAGTTTTTGTGTAAAAAAAAAATGCAAAAAACAAAGAGAACCGCTAACCTTGGCCAGCGTTTGTGACTAAGTGTCCCATTTTTAATACCCTGGGTTGTCTACTTTTACAAATGTTATGCCATGATGGGGTTAATTTTCATTCTTGGGCTGCTATATGGTCTCAAAGGCAACATAGGCCCAGCAAACCAATCTGGCAAATTTCAATGTGAAAACATGGAAAAGGGGAAAGCCCTACATTAGACCCCTGTAAGTTTGTAAAAGCCCATAAAACCTGTACATTGGGGTCACTGTTGTACTCGTGAGATGTTGCTGAACACGTATTGGGGGTTTCTTTGTCAGTAACACATAACAGGAACTGAGAATCCATGCCTAAAGTACAATGTGAGAGAAATAAAAAAAATAAAAAACTACCCAAAGGTTTGACAAAAAACTGGTGGTAGAATTAGTGCATGGAAAGTGTTAAAATACCTCCATTTGAAATACCCTATGGTGCCTACTTTTCAAAAAATATATAGTCTGATGGACCTGGGTGGATGATGACCAGCTGAGAAAATTCCAAGTTCGAAAACTGGAATGTGCACCCTCCAAATAAGGTCTTTTAGCCCCCAGAGAAGCAGACACACCTATATATGGGGGTATCACTGTACTTGGGAGATGTTGCTGAACACATATTGAGGTATTCTTTGGCAGTAACCCTTAAAGTTCTCCTTACATGTATTCTTAAATTGCTATGTGTGTCAAAAAACAAACAAAAAAACAATTTTTTTTTTTTTAAATTGGCATAGATTGGTGGTAAAATGGTTGCATGAAAAGAGTCAAAATACCCCAAGTTTAATACCTTAGGTTGTCTTCTTTTAAAAAAATATATACATGTGTAGGGTTATTCAGGGATTCCTGACAGATATCAGTGTTACAATGTAACTTGCTTTAATTTTGAAAAAAAATGGTTTGGAAATAGCTACTTGTACTTATATACCTATAACCAGCGCCAGACTGGGGATACAAAGCAGCCCTGGAAAAAAATTTGTGCCAACCCCATAAGTCACTGTGCCATATATTGTCGCGTGTAATATGTAAGGCTATATCTTGCCAGGACAGATGATTGAGTAATATATATATATATATATATATATATATATATATACACACACACACACACACACACCAGTAGCTCCTGCACTCACGCACGGGCCTTGGTGCCCGGGTGATAGCAAGTCATGGCCATCCATATATAAATCCAACAAGTAGCTGCACTCACAGTAAATAAAAATTCAAAATTTATTGAAAATAAGTTAAAACATCCAAGATCAACATTTCAGTCCTTCAAGGACTTTCCTCAGGATCAAAGACATGAAAAAATCTCTTTGATCCTGAGGAAAGTCCTTGAAGGACTGAAACGTTGATCTTGGATGTTTTAACTTATTTTCAATAAATTTAGATTTTTTATTTACCGTGAATGCAGCTACTTGTTGGAGATATATATATATATATATATATATATATATATGTATTGCTTTTTCTAATATAAAATATTGGTCCTTTCAGGGTAAAACGTTTAATTATATAGTAAGCTACTCACATAATACTCACATGCAGACACAGGCAATTTCACTGACATTTCAATGACACACACAAGCTCATTGATACACAGCCTCATAGACAAACAATCTTACTGATATACATAAGCTCATTTACATAAAAACACAAGCTCACTCACTCACACGCATGCAAGCAAGCTCACTCACTAGCAGACGCAGACACACAGCTTAATGTGGTGGTACTGGTGTCTATAGCATGACCCTACAGGCTTTTCAACGTAAACACTGACTTTTCAGAGAAAAGGCAGTGTTTACATTGCTTCAAAGTGACACTGCTAGTGACAGTCACTCAGACTGTCACTAGAGGTGCTTCCTGTGTTAGTGCACCTACATTCAGGGCCTCCACACTCTGTAGGTGCTGAACGTTCCCCATAGAGATACACTGATTCAATGCATCTCTATGAGGAGATGCTGATTGGAGTGGTGTTTTGCAGCCAATCCTATGGCGAAGCATTGGATTGGCTGAGATCATCAAGCTTGATGATCTCAGCTATAGAGGCAGGGCCAGTCGAGGGGAGACCAGCACGCTGCGTGGGGAAAAATGGTAAGCAAAAACACTATTTTTAAACACACATTTACACCATGACAGACGCAGAAACACACATATACCATGACAGATACACACCCCATGACAGACACACACACACACCATGACAGACCATGACACAGACAGACACACACCATGACGGACATACAGACACACCATGATGGACAGACACACACACACACCCCATGATGGACAGACAGACACACACACACCCCATGACAGACAGACACACACCACATGACGGACAGAGACACACACACCCCATGACGGACAGACACACACACACCATGACGGACAGACACACACACACACCATGACGGACAGACAGACACCATGACACAGACAGACACACACACACCATACAGACAGACACCATGACACAGACAGACACACACCATACAGACAGACAAACACCATGACACAGACAGACACACACACCATACATACAGACACCATGACACAGACAGACACACACACACCATACAGACAGACAGACACCATGACACACACACCATACAGACACCATAACACAGACAGACACATTACTAATACCTGCCAGGGGGAGGTCTTCCGGGGGCCACTGGGGAGGTCTTCTGGGGGCCGCTGGGGGACTTTTACTGCTGGGGAGGTCTTCTGGCGGCCACTGGGGGACTTGTCCTGGCGGCCACTGGGGGAACTGCGCTGGCTCTGCTCTCCCACCCTCGTGCGCTGCTGAATGAGACCGGCACCGGAATATTCCGGCGCCGGTCTCATTCAGCTGCGCGCCGGAGAGCAGAGCCAGCGCAGCCCCCCAGCGGCCGCCAGAAGACCTCCCCAGCGGCCAACAGCAGACCCAGGTGTCTGCCCGGCCCCAGGTGCCGACGGCCCTTTAACCCCTTAAGGACACATGACATGTGTGACATGTCATGATTCCCTTTTATTCCAGAAGTTTGGTCCTTAAGGGGTTAAAGCTTGATGATCTCAGCTATAGAGGCAGGGCCAGTCGAGGGGAGACCAGCACGCTGCGTGGGGAAAAATGGTAAGCAAAAACACTATTTTTAAACACACATTTACACCATGACAGACGCAGAAACACACATATACCATGACAGATACACACCCCATGACAGACACACACACACACACCATGACAGACCATGACACAGACAGACACACACCATGACGGACAGACAGACACACACACACACCCCATGATGGACAGACAGACACACACACACCCCATGACAGACAGACACACACCACATGACGGACAGAGACACACACACACCCCATGACGGACAGACACACACACACCATGACGGACAGACACACACACACACACCATGACGGACAGACAGACACCATGACACAGACAGACACACACACACCATACAGACAGACACCATGACACAGACAGACACACACCATACAGACAGACAAACACCATGACACAGACAGACACACACACCATACATACAGACACCATGACACAGACAGACACACACACACCATACAGACAGACAGACACCATGACACACACACCATACAGACACCATAACACAGACAGACACATTACTAATACCTGCCAGGGGGAGGTCTTCCGGGGGCCACTGGGGAGGTCTTCTGGGGGCCGCTAGGGGACATTTACTGCTGGGGAGGTCTTCTGGCGGCCACTGGGGGACTTGTCCTGGCGGCCACTGGGGGAACTGCGCTGGCTCTGCTCTCCCACCCTCGTGCGCTGCTGAATGAGACCGGCACCGGAATATTCCGGCGCCGGTCTCATTCAGCTGCGCGCCGGAGAGCAGAGCCAGCGCAGCCCCCCAGCGGCCACCAGAAGACCTCCCCAGCGGCCGACAGCAGACCCAGGTGTCTGCCCGGACCCAGGTGCCGACGGCCCTTTAACCCCTTAAGGACACATGACATGTGTGACATGTCATGATTCCCTTTTATTCCAGAAGTTTGGTCCTTAAGGGGTTAAAGCTTGATGATCTCAGCTATAGAAGCAGGGCCAGTCGAGGGGAGACCAGCACGCTGCGTGGGGAAAAATGGTAAGCAAAAACACTATTTTTAAACACACATTTACACCATGACAGACGCAGAAACACACATATACCATGACAGATACACACCCCATGACAGACACACACACACACCATGACAGACCATGACACAGACAGACACACACCATGACGGACATACAGACACACCATGATGGACAGACACACACACACACCCCATGATGGACAGACAGACACACACACACCCCATGACAGACAGACACACACCACATGACGGACAGAGACACACACACCCCATGACGGACAGACACACACACACCATGACGGACAGACACACACACACACCATGACGGACAGACAGACACCATGACACAGACAGACACACACACACCATACAGACAGACACCATGACACAGACAGACACACACCATACAGACAGACAAACACCATGACACAGACAGACACACACACCATACATACAGACACCATGACACAGACAGACACACACACACCATACAGACAGACAGACACCATGACACACACACCATACAGACACCATAACACAGACAGACACATTACTAATACCTGCCAGGGGGAGGTCTTCCGGGGGCCACTGGGGAGGTCTTCTGGGGGCCGCTGGGGGACTTTTACTGCTGGGGAGGTCTTCTGGCGGCCACTGGGGGACTTGTCCTGGCGGCCACTGGGGGAACTGCGCTGGCTCTGCTCTCCCACCCTCGTGCGCTGCTGAATGAGACCGGCACCGGAATATTCCGGCGCCGGTCTCATTCAGCTGCGCGCCGGAGAGCAGAGCCAGCGCAGCCCCCCAGCGGCCGCCAGAAGACCTCCCCAGCGGCCGACAGCAGACCCAGGTGTCTGCCCGGCCCCAGGTGCCGACGGCCCACCGGGAAATTTCCCGGTATTCCGGTGGGCCAGTCCGGCCCTGCCTATAACTTTCCAAAAAAAGCTAAGAACATGTTAACATTGGGCATTTCTAAACTCAGGACAAAACTTCGAAACTATTTAGCATGGGTGTTTTTTGGTGGTTGTAGGTGCTTAACAGATTTTGGGGGTCAAATTTCAAAAAAAGTGTGTTTGTCAATTTTTTTCATCATATTTTATATTTTTTTTTTTTATAGTAAATTATATGATATGATGAAAATAATGGTATCTTTAGAAAGATACCATGGCGAGAAAAACGGTATATAATATGTGTGGGTACAATAAATGAGCAAGAGGAAATTTACAGCTAAACACAAACACCGCAGAAATGTAAAAAGAGCCCTGGTCCCTAACGGTAAGAAAATTGAAAAACGGTCTGGTCACTAAGGGGTAAAATAATTAAAAAGATCGACGTTTCAGTACGTATCTCGGGGACCTTCCTCAGGATAAAAAAATAAAACGCATTTACAATTATTTTTGGAATTGTGTGTGTGTGCGCATGTATATATATATATATATATATATATATATACACACACACACACACACATACATACATATATACACACACACACACACACACACACGTGCTTTATTTAGTTTTCAGTGGTTACAAAGTATGTTAACGTTTCAGTCCACGCAGACTTTTATGAAGAGATAGATAGAGAGATAGATAGAGAGATAGATAGAGAGATAGAGAGATAGATAGATAACAAAATCCAGCTTATTCGCTCATCCACTGAACTGCAAATTAAAATCTCACAGAATGTAATAGTTGGGTTTTTTTGGGAGGTTTTTTTTTTTTACACCTCACCTAGGGAAAAAAACCTATAGAGGTTTAGTTACAGTATATGATCATAAATCTGCTACAATGTCAATGTACCCTGTTATTGGCAGGTCCTACTCTAACAGCCTAATGCCTGCCCTTATGAGATGAATCCACTTACTTGGGAAATGCTTCCTCCTGGGACTTTCTACAGGTCAAGGCTAAATAGGGCCCTGGAATGAGGCACCAGTGACAGGGAGAGGTGCAAAACCAAGGAGTTGTGCCTAGACTCCCAAATATATAAATTAAACCAAGAGGGCTGAACTCACCTGAACATGCATACTTGCAAGGGTGCTGCTGGGGCTAATTCATACAACATTTATTTATTTATTAAATATTTTACCAGGGTGGATACACTGAGATTTCTCTTGTTTTCAAGTATATCCTAGGTCCACAAAATATTGCATTGTTACAATAGGATACAATATAACAAAATACAATATACACACACACACACACATATATATATATATATATATATATATATATATATATATATATATATATATATATATATATATATATATATAGACACACACACATATTTAAATATGGAAAAAAAAAGACAGAAAAGGGCTGCGCCACATACAATAGATAAGAACAAAAGTACTATGAGTCTTGTTCCAGCTGTGCAAACAGTTACATATGAAAGTATCTCTTATTAAAAAGAGTTAGTTCAGCTGTAGTTCCTAGATTCTTTTTCACCGGGGGATGTGGAACGTCTGGGTGTCTTTGGTCTTCGTATGTGGGCAGAAGAGACAAAGATAACCTGATGTGCAATATGTCAGGACTTAGTAAGCGATATATAAGTAATAATGGTAATGCACTCACATATATGGGAGCTTAGGCCAGCTCTAGTGTGGATCGCCTATAGTGGTATAATCCTCACTATTGGGATATGGTGAGGGTTGATCTCAGCTGGTAGTTGTCTAGGTGCTCATAGAAGAAAAAAAAAATAGCCACAAATAGTGTTCTCAATAAAACAATGGTAGTTGCATAAAATATAAAAATGGTGTGACGAGACCAATCTCGCCACATTACATTGGAGAAGCCTATTTGCCAGCCTCCTTCCACATGACTATGGCCCCTGGGAGATGGTGAAAACGTATGCACTTTTATTGGGTGAGTATGGCCCTTTAAGACAGTCAGTGGGCATATTGTGGCTTATGGACTCTTTATGGGACTGGTGCTGGCCCTTTAAACCTTTTTGGGACATCAGGAAGATTGGGACACTGCCCCTTTAAGACGGTGTCCCCAGACTTGTTTAGGACACTGCCCCTTTAAGACGATGTCCACTGTGTCCCCAGACCTGGTTAAAACCCTTTGTGCCTGGCTATTTCCCACTTGGTTCAGTAAATGGGGCTCACTGAACCAAGTACCACACAGGCAGACCACCCAGAAGTGGAAGTGTGCAGACAATTTACCTCCCAGAAGCTGCGGTTAACCGCAGCTTAATTGACAATGCTGGGTGGCCTTTGTTCGTTTGCCGAACACGTGGCGGCGGCCATCTTTGTTAATGCGAACGAGGTCAGCGGTATGTGTAGCCAAATTCATGTAACTAAAATCGGCTACACATTTCCGCGAACACTGCTGAGCCCTACCTTCTCCCATACTGATTTTACAGCCGCAGAGACTAAGTCCCATTCGGCGATGGGACTTAGTCGTTTTTTCAGCCTGAAATAGACCGGCTGCACAGCCCAAATCTATGGAACTGTTTTGGGCAGGAAAACGTGCTTGCGGTCTGTCATAAAGGGACCTCCAGCTAACTTTTTAACCTCTGGATGGATTTGTCTGATTTTTGGTTATGTTTATGTTTAAAGTGTGCTGATTAATAATATTGTTATGAAGATTGGATGTGTAGTTTTAAAGTTACAGTGTATGGATAAAAACTGTATTTTTACTGCCTGTGTTAATTATGTTAAACCATTGTGCAACATAATTATATCACAGGCAGAGGGGAGGATTTTTGTGTGTAATTGCTGGGAGTGTTTCTGTAATGGACGTTTATGATTGGTTGTTGTGTAAAACCCTGTGGGCAGTACTAATGTGTATATATGAACAATAAACCCACAGCTCTGTCTGTTCACTGCTTGACCCTCAACACAGAGCTTTGTCTCGTTCTTGGGGAGATTTATTGTATGCTGTTCCAGTTTCACTGCTAGGAGTGTAAACCTATTCGTATGGTTTTTCCTATTCGGCTGTTTACCGCATTCATATGGTTTCCTGTTCGGCGGATTGGTGTTCTGCAGTAGCTGTGTCTCTGGAAGGGAAGATCTACTAAATGGCGGTTTAACCTTTTTATGCTGAGGGTGCCGTTACAGGTGGTATTCACACGTGTAGAGCAGGCTCACTGCTCTATGTTGACAGAGTTGGTGGTATGATCCCCACCTAGGATTTTCTTGAGAGTCGTAATAGATGGGATTAAAAGTAATCAAAATCGGTAAAATGGGGGGCGGGGCCTGTCCAGCAAACTGAACGGCTGCATGGTGAAGGAGCTCCCGCTAAAAAAGCTGTTTATAGGGACAAGCTCACTGATATAATACCTCAAACGATACCGGGGTATGCTACCCAAGCTCGGGGCACCCTGGTGAATCTACCGATAACAGACTCAAGCCTGACCCGCATTCGTGAACCCAAGGTAGCAGGCCATGGCCTTCAGTGGACGGAAATGGGGGGAGACGGCTGCTCTCCTCACCCCTACACCGGAGGTACCGAACCACTGCATACCCGCTTCCCCCCCTCAGGACAGGCGGGGGTGATCCCGGTCCACCCTATCCAGGCAACAAGGCTACGGCAAGCACAGGTGGCGGAGGCCAACAGGCAAGCCCTGGCTACACAGGCCTGCAGGATGGCGGACGTCACATGTGGCCAATGCTACCATACTATAACAAAGCTGGAAGCCATATTCGATGCCTTCTGGGCAAAGCTGGCAAACAAAGAGTGGCAGTTCAAAGCACCGGTTCACCGACCCAGCAAAAACCCGCACATACCTGTCACAGCCGCGATGCCTCCCGCCCGACAGGAGCTAAAAGATGGCGCCGACGGCGGAGACCTTTCCCGCATAAACACAACCAGACAAGACCGCGCATCGATGCCAGACCGAGGGGGCATACTGGCTCCCACCAGACCCTGCGTGAAACCGAGATCCACAACACAACCAAAGGCAGGCAAGTCCCCCTCACAGCACCAAGCCCAGACACTGACAAGGGGAGCCCCAGAGTCACAGTCAGAGACACTGCTTACCTGCAAGGTCAATGCAGGCTCCCAAAGTGGTAGGTGGAGGGGCAGCCACCGGAGCCTACACAGTCGCATCTTGCTATGCCCCAGCAGGACTTCCAGGCATCCCTGTCACCCATCCCTACGAAAGGTATCGGTTGAAAGAGAACCTATATGCCGGGAAATGTAGAGGCCCAGGCCTGGAGCCTCTGATACAATGGACGCAAACAAAACCATACTGTAGCCTCCTAAACAGGGACTCACTAATAACAAGGGACTCTAACGTAATATCCATTGCTTGGTCATTTACTTTATTTCTGTTATTTAGCTATGCTCTCTATTTACGTTTTGTTTAGCATTCTCATAATAGCCTTCCAATAACTGTATAAGGCCTTAACACACACATCAGCTAAGCACTCAGATTGCCTGTCACCTGCTAATTTAAGGACGACAAGCCTGCCTGGTACTATCTATGTATACCTCACCTGCACTACAATCGATATATTTAATCAGCTACTACTAAACTGCAAAACAGGCACATGCATTGTAACTACGCTAGTATAGCAAACATAGCATCGACGAGCAACTACTGTTTAATTTTATTTCATTGAATTCTAGTTAAGCTTACGCTATCACTTTAGATGTTTAATCGATATGCCTAGAAAATTTAAAAATGTGCGACTTATCATGCCACTGCCTAACTGATATGAAACTTGAAATATGCTGTCATGGCATCCGTTGATAACTTGTAACCACCTGCACAACAAAAATAAAAAATAGGTAAAATATCAAAAAACCAGGAAAGAATATTGAAATAAAAGGGTAATGCTTCAATAAAACTGTTGTAAAACCAAAATCCTTTATTATATCTGATAAAAAAAGTGATTTTCCATAAAGTGTTTCGTCATAACAGACCTTCTCAAATGGATTAAAGTATACATCCTGGCTAATGGGCTTTAATTAAGGTTAAGAGCATTTAAAAATTTCTCCAAAAATGTGTGCACCAATCACAATTGTAAAATAACACTACTAAAAATAGATTAATAAACCATTGGTAATCAAAAGTATAAGTGTAGGATGTGTTTAATAGTAACTTGAGTGAAAAACGAGTGGGGTAAAGTGCTTTTCGTTTAAGATAAAGGTGGTCATGTGACTCGCTGCATTTTGCTGCTTGAGAAGTGTAGTTCCCAGCATTATTGGTGGTTCAGGGAGGTTTTTACATCGTCATATTGGCGTGTGCGGTCATCAGTCTAATGGGCGGCGTGCAGATAGTATGGGGCCAGCCGGTGCAGGCTTAGGACATGGGACATTTAGGGTTAATGTTAGGGTTCAAATTAGGGTTAGGATTAGGGACTTGTTCATATTTAGTGATATACCACATTAGGGGAATATCACTAAATTGTGGTTTTTCACACTTTATTTTAACCCTTACCCCAAGGGTTAGGGTAAGAATAGAGTGTGAGAGAGGTTAGAATCACTTACCTAACCCTAATTTGAACCCTAATTTAACCCTAAACGTCCCGTGTGCCTAAGCTTAGTGAATGCACCAACTATAATGAAAGTGTAAAACTAGTTTTACCTACCTTCCAGGACCTTGCTGTGGAGCAGTAGCAGGAGTGCTAGTACGCATGTGCAGCACATGATCCAGGTGATTCCCCTCACTGGAAATGACAAGGGTAGGGGATTTTCACGAGGTAGGGGAATTTGATAGAACACCGCAATGAAAGTGGGATGGGTGGCATGCACACCAACTAAGCTGATTAGAGATGTGTGCAGCCGCCGGTGTTCTATCAAAAAACCCTACCCCGTGAAAATTCCTTACCCTCGTCACTTCCGGTGACGCGGCCGCACCGGAAGTGATGAGAAACAGCTCTAGGACGGGGGTGTGCGCCGACGCGCAAGCGCACAACTCCTAGGTAGGGACATTTCACTTAGAGCAGGGGAAAATAACGGCACAGTGCGCATGCGCGGCACAGTACTCCCGCCTGAGGTACAGCGCATGTGCGCACTAGTGGGCAGGGAGCACTTTATGTCCATCCCATCTCCCTACCCCACACCGCGCGTGCGCAGTATAGGGGTAGGGAAATTTGATGGCCATTTGTCCTGTGAAATCTCCCTACCCCTAGACTGCGCACGTGTGGACCCAATCAATCGCGCGTGCGCAGTGTGGGGTAGGGAGATTTCACAGGACAAATGGCCATCAAATTTCCCTACCCCTATACTGCACATGCGCGGACTCACACCATCAATCTCTCCCTGCTCCCAACACTCTCAGCCATCCCAGGGGAAGGTGCAGTATATTGGGACGGTGGGGGTTTCTGTGAAGTATATTGGGGGGTTTCAATACAGTATATGGGGGGTATCAATACAGCATATGGCAGGGGTTTCAATACAGTATATGGGTATATGGGGGGTATCAATACAGTATAAATTGAATTAATTTAGTTAATTTCCTACATCTGTGGATTTTTAAATTGCAATTAGTGTCTGGGTATAAATAGTCAATGAGTGTGTTAGCTTTCACGTGGATCCAATGAGCAGGCTAGGTACTGAGCCATGGGGAGCAGAAAAGACCTGCGTAACAAGCTAATGGAACTTTCTAAAGATGAAAAAGGATATATAAAGATATCGAAAGCCTTGAAAATAACAGTCAGTACTGTTCAATCCCTTTAGAATTTGGGTTCTCTTGATACAAAACCAAGTTTCGGTAGACCAAGAAAGATTTCAGCCACAACTGCCAGAAGAAGTGTTCAGAATACAAAGAAAAACCCACAGGTTCTCTCAGGAGAAATACAAGCTGCCCTGGAAAAAGACAGTGGTTGTTTCAAGCACAATACGACGATACTTGAACAGAAACGAGCTGCATTGTCGAGTTGCCAGAAAGAAGCTTTTACTGCGCCAATGCCACAAAAAAACATGGTTACAATATGCCCGACAACACCTTGACATGCCTCATAGCTTCTGGCAAACTGTAATATGGATTGACGAAACCAGCATAGAGCTTTATGGTAACAACCATAAGCACTATGTTTGGATAGAGGTCAACAAGGCCTATAGTGAAAAGAATACCATCCCCACTGTGAAGCATGGTGGTGGCTCACTGATGGTTTGGGGGTGTGTAAGCTCTAAAGGCAAGGGGAATCATGTGAAAATTGATGACAAGAGGAATGAAATGTTTAAAAAAACAAACAAAAAAAAACCTGGCAAACATTTTGCATTCTTCTGCTCAAAGACTGTGCATGGAAGGCTCTTGGACTTTCCAGCATGACAATGACCCTAAGCACAAGGCCAAATTGACTCTCCAGTGGTTACAGCAGAAAAAGGTGAAGATTCTAGAGTGGCCATCCCAGTCTCCTGATCTCAATATCATCGATAGTGATGCACCGAACAGTTCGCCGGCGAACAGTTCCTGGCGAACATAGAGTGTTCGCGTCCGCCGCGGATGGCGAACACATGCGCGGTTCGATCCGCCCCCTATTCGTCATCATTGAGTAAACTTTGACCCTGTACCTCACAGTCAGCAGACACATTCCAGCCAATTAGCAGCACACCCTCCCTAGCAGACCCTCCCACCTACTGGATAGCATCCATTTTAGATTCATTCTCAAGCTGCATGCTTAGTGAGAGGAGGGAAAGTGTAGCTGCTGTTGCTTAGATAGGGAAATGCATAGCTAAGTTAGGGTATACAGTGTCCACTACAGTCCTGAAGGACTCATCTGATCTCTGCTGTAAGGACAGCACCCCAAAAAGCCCTTTTTAGGGCTAGAACATCAGTCTGCTTTTTTTTTTTTTGTCTGTGTAATGTAATTGCAGTTAGTTGTCTGCCACTGCTGCCAGCTTCTGTGTCAGGCTCACAGTGGATACTGTGCCCATTTGCCCAGTCAGTGCCACCACTCATATCTGGTCTCACAATAGCTTGCATTTAAAAACAAAACACTTTTTCCACTGTTATAGATTGAATAGCAGTCAGTGTCCTTAAAGCAGGTGTGTCAGGCTCACAGTGGATACTGTGCCCAGTGCCACCACTCACTCACTGGTGTCACAATAGCTTGCATTTAAAACCAAAAAACTTTTTTCACTGTAATAGATTGAATAGCAGTTAGTTGTCTGCAAGCGTCTGGGTGTCAGGCCTCTTTCAGCGTGTGCTCTGCAGACCTTTGCCCGTCTACTTTGCCACTCATATCTGGTGTCTCTATAGCGTGCTTTTACAAAGAAAAAAAGTTTTTCAGTGTAAGCTAATAGCAGTCAGTGTCCTTAAAGCGGGTGTCAGGCCTCCTTCAGCGTGTGCTCTGCAGACCTCTGCCCATGTACTTTGCCACTCATATCTGGTGTCACAATAGCGTGCATTTAAAACCAAAAAACTTTTTTCACTGTTATAGATTGAATAGCAGTTTGTTTTCTCAAAGCGGGTGTGTCAGGCTCACAGTGGATACTGTGCCCAGTGCCACCACTCACTCACTGGTGTCACAATAGCTTTGCATTTAAAACCAAAAAACTTTTTTCACTGTTATAGATTGAATAGCAGTTAGTTATCTTCAAGCAGGTGTGTCAGCCCTACAGCGTGTACTCTGCCAGTACGCTGCCACCTCCTCTACTCCTCCTACTCCATCCTCTTCCATAACCTCCTCGGCTTAGTCCTCTTCTGCTGCTGCGTCTTGCTCCACATCAACGGATAGGGGGCGTAACAGTGATTAAACTGATAACAATAGTACTAAACACACCACTCCTATCTGGTGGCACATTAGATTGCACGCGCAGTGCCCCAAATTTGTTGTGATCTGTGAGTAAGGTAAACGGTTGTCATACAAGTAGGTTGCAGCTTTTTGAGGGCCCACACCACCGCTATGCACTCCTTTTCAATGGCAGTGAATATACTTCACTGTGCAAAAGTTTACGGCTTAGATAAGCCCCGGGTTGCTCGCCACCATCTGCTCCGACTTGGCTCAGTACTGCTCCCAATCCAAGCATAGAAGCGTCTGTATGGACGAGAAAGTGTTTAGTTGGATCAGGAGAAGAAAGTACAGGTGATTTAATGAGCGCCGTCTTGAGCTGTTGGAAGGCCTGTTCACACTCTGGGGCCCATACTACTATCTTGGGGAGGTTTTTACACGTTCCTATATGGCACTTACTGGGCTTTAGGGTCAGTCCGGACTCCCTAATCCGGTCTATTACGGCTCCTATGTGGGTCAGGTGTTCGGGCCAGGAGCTGCTAAAAATGTCTATACCATCCAAGTAGGTGTGTATCAGTGTGTATCAGGGATCCTTAGGACAGGTGTCAATCCTATCTGCCAAGTGACCCTATGTAGGGGGAACAGTCTCTATTCTGCTCTGTGTCAGTGTGTATCATGGTCTCTGAGGACAGGTGTCAATCCATATCTGCCAAGTGACCCGATGTAGGAGGAACAGTCCCTATTCTGCTCTGTGTCAGTGTGTATCAGGGATCCTAGGACAGGTGTCAATCCATATCTGCCAAGTGACCCTATGTAAAAAGGCCTGAGGAGATGAGCTGCCTTGGGCTAAAGTTTTTCAGTGTAAGCTAATAGCAGTCAGTGTCCTTAAAGCGGGTGTCAGGCCTCCTTCAGCGTGTGCTCTGCAGACCTCTGCCCGTGTACTTTGCCACTCATATCTGGTGTCACAATAGCGTGCATTTAAAACCAAAAAACTTTTTTCACTGTTATAGATTGAATAGCAGTTTGTTTTCTCAAAGCGGGTGTGTCAGGCTCACAGTGGATACTGTGCCCAGTGCCACCACTCACTCACTGGTGTCACAATAGCTTGCATTTAAAGCCAAAAAACTTTTTTCACTGTTATAGATTGAATAGCAGTTAGTTGTCTCAAAGCGGGTGTGTCAGCCCTACAGCGTGTACTCTGCCAACCTCTGCCAGTTCACAGTGCCACTCATATCTGGTGTCACAGTAGCTTGCACGCATAGTACCACTAATCGAAAAAAAAATGACAGGCAGAGGCAGGCCACCCCGCAGGGGCCGTCGTGGTCATGGTGCTGTGATTCCCTTTTGCCCTAGAATAATGCCCAGTTTTCAGAGGCCAGGTACCCTGAACTTGAAAAGTTCTGAGGACATAGTTGACTGGCTAACACAGGACACCCAATCTTCTACAGCTTCCGCTCGGAACCTTGACGCAACATCCTCCTCCAGCTTAGCTTCGGGCACCTCTCAAGATACCACTCACCCGCCTGCCGCCACCACCAACACTAGCACCACAGCCGCTTCACTTGGTATGCCAGAGGAGTTATTTACACATCCGTTTGAAGAAATGAGTGATGCGCAACCATTATTGACAGAGGATGTAGATAACAGGGATATGTCTCAATCAGGCAGCATTACACATGTACGGTGTGATGATGATGATGTTGTACCCGCTGCTGCTTCCTTTGCTGAGTTGTCAGATACAAGTGAAGCGGTTGATGATGACGATGCGTCCATGGATGTCACGTGGGTGCCCGCTCGGCAAGAAGAAGAACAGGGCGAAAGTTCAGATGGGGAGACAGAGAGGAGGAGGAGACGAGTTGGAAGCAGGGGGAGGTCGTCGCAAGGAGCTAGTGGCACAGTCAGACAGCATGCATCGGCACCCAGGGTCAGCCCGACAGCACGCCAATCAACGCATGCTGTGTCCACCACCAGAATGCCGTCATTGCAGAGCTCAGCAGTGTGGCATTTTTTTTGTGTGTCTGCCTCTGACAACAGCGATGCCATTTGCAACCTGTGCCAAAAGAAACTGAGTCGTGGGAAGTCCAACACCCACCTATGTACAACTGATTTGCGTAGGCACATGATCTCACATCACAAACGCCTATGGGATCAACACATGAGTAAAAGCAGCACACAAACTCAAAGCCGCCATCCTCCTCCTGGTCCAGCATCTTCAGCCACGTCAACCACTGCTGTCCTCCTTGCCCCCTCTCAACCATCCGCCACTCCGTCTCTCGCCTTGAGCAGTTCCTGCTCATCTGCCCACAGTCAGGTGTCTGTCAAGGACATGTTTGAGCATAAGAAGACAATGTCAGAAAGTCACCCCCTTGCCCAGCGTCTGACAGCTGGCTTGTCTGTACTATTAGCCCGCCAGCTTTTACCATACAAGCTGGTGGAGTCTGAGGCGTTCAAAACATTTGTAGCTATTGGAACACCGCAGTGGAAGGTACCCGGACAAAATTTCTTTTCACAAAAGGCAATCCCCAACCTGTACTCGATTGTGCAAAAGGAAGTAATGGCATGTCTGGCACACAGTGTTGGGGCAAGGGTCCATCTGACCACTGATACCTGTTCTGCAAAGCATGGTCAGTGTAGGTATATCACCTACACTGCGCATTGGGTAAACCTGCTGACAGCTGCCAAGCATGGAATGCGTGGCTCTGCAGAGGAGTTGGTGACACCGCCACGACTTGCAGGCAGGCCTGCTGCCACCTCCTCTACTCCTCCTACTCCATCCTCTTCCATAACCTCCTCGGCTGAGTCCTCTTCTGCTGCTGCGTCTTGCTCCACATCAACGGCACCCCCCAGCTCCCCAGGTACTATTCCACATCCCGGATACGGCAGTGTCACGCCGTCTTGGGTTTGACTTGCTTGAAAGCAGAGAGTCACACCGGACAAGCACTCCTGTCCACCCTGAACGCACAGGTGGAAAAGTGGCTGACTGCGCAGCAACTGGAGATCGGCAAAGTGGTTTGTGACAACGGAACAAATTTGTTGGCGGCATTGAAGTTGGGCAAGTTGACACATGTGCCGTGCATGGCACATGTGTGTAATCTGATCGTACAACGCTTTGTGCATAAGTGCACAGGCTTACAGGACGTCCTGAAGCAGGCCAGGAAGGTGTGTGGCCATTTCAGGCGTTCCTACACGGCCATGGCTCACTTTGCCGATATCCAGCGGCGAAACAACATGCCAGTGAGGCGCTTGATTTGCGACAGCCCGACACGTTGGAATTCAACACTCCTAATGTTCGACCGCCTGCTCCAACAAGAAAAAGCCATTAATGAATATTTGTATGACCGGGGTGCTAGGACAGCCTCTGGGGAGCTGGGAATTTTTTTGCCACGTTACTGGACGCTCATGCGCAATGCCTGTAGGCTCATGCGTCCTTTTGAGGAGGTGACAAATTTAGTCAGTCGCACCGAAGGCACCATAAGTGACATCATACCATTTGTTTTCTTCCTGGAGCGTGCCCTGCGAAGAGTGCTGGATCAGGCCGTAGATGAGCGTGAAGAGGAAGAGGAAGAGTTGTGGTCACCATCACCACCAGAACCAGACTTATCAGCATCGCTTGCTGGACCTGCGGCAACGCTGGAAGAGGATTGTGAGGAAGAGGAGTCAGAGGAGGAATGTGGCTTTGAGGAGGAGGAGGAAGACCAACCACAACAGGCATCCCAGGGTGCTCGTTGTCACCTATCTGGTACCCGTGGTGTTGTACGTGGCTGGGGGGAAGAACATACCTTCATTGAGATCACTGAGGAGGAGGAACGGGAAATGAGTAGCTCGGCATCCAACCTTGTGCAAATGGGGTCTTTCATGCTGTCCTGCCTGTTGAGGGACCCTCGTATAAAAAGGCTGAAGGAGAACGACCTGTACTGGGTGTCCACACTACTAGACCCCCGGTATAAGCAGAAAGTGGCTTAAATGTTACCAAATTACAACAAGTCAGAAAGGATGCAGCATTTGCAAAATAAATTAAAAAGTATGCTTTACACAGCGTATAAGGGTGATGTCACAGCACAACGGGAATCTAACATGGGAAGAGTTGAAAGTAATCCTCCTCCTCCAACGACCACGCCGGCAAGGACAGGACGCTTTACAGACGTGTTGTTGATGGAGGACATTCAGAGCTTTTTAAGTCCTACGAATCGCCACAGCCCTTCAGGATCCACTCTCAGAGAACGACTCGACCGACAGGTAGCAGACTACCTCGCCTTAACTGCAGATATCGACACTCTGAGGAGCGATGAACCCCTTCACTACTGGGTGTGCAGGCTTGACCTGTGGCCTGAGCTATCCCAATTTGCAATAGAACTTCTGGCCTGCCCCGCTTCAAGTGTCCTGTCAGAAAGGACCTTCAGTGCAGCAGGAGGTATTGTCACTGAGAAGAGAAGTCGCCTAGGTCAAAAAAGTCTAGATTACCTCACCTTTATTAAGATGAATGAGGGATGGATCCCGACGGGACTGATAGTGGGCGATACATCCGACTAAAAAAGGCTTGATGAGATGAGCTGCCTTGGGCTAAAAATGGTCCACACGCTGCTGTATTTTAGCTCTGAATGCCGGTTGACTTGTGTGACTCATCCGCCACCAACTAGGGTTCAAGCCGCAATGTTTTAGGGCAGTGCTACCCAACCTTTTTATCGCCGCGGACCGGTAAACGTTTGATCCACGTACCGGTCCGCGGCCCGGGGGTTGGGGAACACTGTTTTAGGGCACTTTCTGCCTGGGAAACAAACATCAATTCTTCTGGCCGCTGCTACAACAGCAGCTGCAACAATACCTAATTTTTCAGGCATGTGTACATGCCTAATTTTTCGGGCCTCTGGTGCTCGTATAAAAAGGCTGAAGGAGAACGACCTGTACTGGGTGTCCACGCTACTAGACCCCCGGTATAAGCAGACAGTGGCGGAAATGTGACCGAATTACAAGTCGGAAAGGATGCAGCATTTGCAAAATAAATTAAAAAGTATGCTTTACACAGCGTATAAGGGTGATGTCACAGCACAACGGGAATCTAACAGGGGAAGAGGTGAAAGTCATCCTCCTCCTCCCACGACCACGCCATATCTGCCAAGTGACCCTATGTAGGGGTAACAGTCCCTATTCTGCTCTGTGTCAGTGTGTATCATGGTCTCTGAGGACAGGTGTCAATCCATATCTGCCAAGTGACCCTATGTAGGGGGGAACAGTCTCTATTCTGCTCTGTGTCAGTGTGTATCAGGGGCTCTGAGGACAGGTGTCAATCCATATCTGCCAAGTGACCCTATGTAGGGGAACAGTCTCTATTCTGCTCTGTGTCAGTGTGTATCATGGTCTCTGAGGACAGGTGTCAATCCATATCTGCCAAGTGACCCTATGTAGGGGGAACAGTCTCTATTCTGCTCTTTGTCAGTGTGTATCAGGGATCCTTATGATAGGTGTCAATCCATATCTGCCAAGTGACCCTATGTAGGGGGACCAGTCCCTATTCTGCTCTGTGTCCGTGTGCATCAGGGGCTCTTAGGACAGGTGTCAATCCATATGTCAAGGTGTCAATATGTCATATGTCAGGTGTCAATCCATATTCATTGTGATTTAGGAATGTTAGGTGATTTCTGCCCTTTATGGATTAAAACCAGACTCTGCATCAACTGTGTAATTTTCCATGGGAGTTTTGCCATGGATCCCCCTCCGGCATGCCACAGTCCAGGTGTTAGTCCCCTTGAAACAACTTTCCCTTCCCTATTGTGGCCAGAAAGAGTCCCTGTGTGTTTTAAAATTCGCCTGTCCATTGAAGTCTATGGCGGTTCGCCCGGTTCGCCGGTTCGCGAACATTTGCGGAAGTTCGCGTTCGCCGTTCGCGAACCGAAAATTTTGTGTTCGCGACATCACTAATCATCGAGCAACTTTGCATGATCTAGAGGCATTTTGCCAAGAGGAATGGGCAGCTATACCACCTGCAAGAATTAGGGGCCTCAAATACAACTATTACAAAAGACTGCACGCTGTCATTGATGCTAAAGGGGGCAATTCACAGTATTAAGAAATAAGGGTATTCAGACTTTTGAACATGGGTAATTAAATATTTCTCTTTGTTGCCATGTTTTGTTTTATGATTGTGCTATTCTGTTATAATCTACAGTTTAATATAAATGGTACATATATTAACAATTCTCCAAGGGTATGGAAAAACACACACACACACACACACACACATAAAATCTCACAAAAGTGAGTACACATTTTTAAAAATATTTATTATATCTTTTCATGTAAAAACACTGAAGAAATGACACTCTGCTACAATGTAAAGTAGTAAGTGTACAGCCTGTAAGACAGTGTAAATGTGGTGTCCCCTCAAAATAACCCAACACACAGCCATTAATGTCTAAACCAGGGGTTCCCAACCCAGTCCTCAAGTACCCCCTACCATTCCAGGATTTAGGGATC
>OW240920.1:111822657-111834255 GCA_933207985.1 Pelobates cultripes | reverse complement strand
AAAGTATATAATTCACGATAAACTCACAGCCCTCTTGGATCTTCTGAAAAAGAAAATGTAAATGTTATTTGCATCAATGTTTGAGTTTTAAATAACATTTTTTATCTGATAACAGAAAGCAGAGCACCCACAAGTCTTTGATTCAAATATTTGATCAAATATAATGCTGCTTTATTAAAGCAGACAAATGCAATTTACAGTAGGATCAAAGTTTTGGTCCCCATTCATGACTTTTAGCAAGATTACAAAAAAGCAAATAGACTGCCAAACACTAAAAGTAAGAGTGACTGAAATAGAGGGTGATTGGAATAGAGGGTGTCTAAGATAGAGGCTGGGTGAAAACGAGGGTGACAGGGATCGAGAGTAAATTGATACAAGAATTACTGAAACCGAGGGTGAATGGGAATGAGGGAGCAACACAGAGAATGTGTGTACCAAAAACACACCTACAAGAGCACATGACAGTGTGGAACTACAAGAGGTTGTGTGGACAATATAAAAAAAAAGGCGTTACATATATACAGTTTCAAACATTATAATAAACAGTGGCAACAAAAAATACTGCTTAATACAATACATACATACATCTGTCAGCGTTCGTATGCGGAAAATGCAAATAGCTCACAAACCATAAGTTAACCCAAATTGATAGTAAATATAATGAACTCATGTTAATACCCATTGTACAGCGCTACGGAATCTGATGGCGCTATATAAATAATAAAATAATAATAACAATGATAATGACAAGGCTACTGAAAATGACATAAGCGTTAATGACAACGACAACGTACAATGACAAAATGACAATGCAACTTTAATGACAACAACATAATAAGCGTAATATGACAGCAAACATAACCTAATACTTGTCATGGATATAACAAGTTCAGGCATATGCCATGACTGAAAACTAAGGTCTTGTCTGGGGCCTTGTGTCCACGAGTGGCACACCCCAGACATCTAACATAACCAGTGTTGACAAACTTGTTTCCTTTTGCAAGTTGTTTAGTTTGTACAAGTATATCAAGGTTGGCATCTGGAAGATTTTAATTTTGTGATTATATTTGCCAATGTCTTTGAATACTATGTTTTAAAGCAGGCTGTTCGTGGTTTTTCCCTTCTATTATGTGTTTAATGTATTGTGCCTTTATATACAGCTGTGGCCCCCCTCCCACCTCCTTTTGTGAACGTTGTGTCTGTCTGGACCTCTCCCCCCTTTTCCCCTCCCTTTTCCTGTGACAGCAGGACGTTGCCACAGAGACGCGGCCAGCCCAGTTTAACCTAGAGGTTTTTTCCTTCCTCACTCTCCCTTCAGCTTCTTGGGATTGAACCCCCGTGTTGTGTTTGGGTTGGAGACCCCATGTAGGGGTCTGTGTCTGTAAAAGCCATGTGTGCAAAATAAACAGTCATTCCTGCTGTACCTCCAGGACTGTGTTTCGTCCAGTTACTGGGGGGAAATATGGATGTCTGCTTGTTGTGAGGGTTCCTGAATGGCTGAAGGAAGGGAAATAGCGGAGGTAACTGGTCGGGTTACCCGTGGTCCGCTACAGAGTATTATAAGTCTGGACACATGTCATACTTTTATTTCTGGGGAAGTATCCACCAAAAGCGAGGATACTCTAGTTTCTGATTTAGCCAATGCACCAACAAGGATATGGGGTCTGTACCTTCTTCAAGAAATCTTTTCTGCATTCCAATTAATTGAGACTCATATGCATCTGTTTAAGAGTAATTTCGAATAACCAGTAAAGATTGTGATGTTTTACAGTCAAGAAAACACGGGAGTGGCTTAGGGACAACTCTAAGGGACACCGAACTGAAACCCAAAAATGGTGTCAATAATCAGTTTTTTGCTTTGTCATTATGGGGTATTTGTGTAAATGTGAAAAAAAAAAGAAACAATTTAAACAAAATGAAAAACTGTGAAACAAAATTAAGGGGTCTGAATACACACATTATATTTGTATTTTTGTAGATTTGGTGGTTGGAATATCGTGATCTTCTAGAGCAGGAATAAGCAACCTTTTGGCTTGAACCGAACCACCCATGATGCTTTGCCAGCATTATGGGTGTAAGAGCATTATGGGGGATGTAATCCACAACCTCTGGAGTGCCGAAGGTTGCCTATCCCTGTTCTAGAGCATTGTGTACCTATTCTTACCTTTCCCATATTTGTAATCTGGGTACATAATGGATTTTTTGATGCAGTATGACATCATGCCATCTTCACCATGGAAAAAAGCAAATGGGAAAAAAAAAGACCTAAATAAATAAAGTGATTAATGCAACGGTATTGTAGCAGTACGTTTTACAAGCTGGGTCAGACTATTGTTTTATTCAGAGCTTACCCAGGTGTGAATACTCTGAAGTGATTTAAAGTCAGATATTTCCAATCTCAGTCATCACAGGAGGCTTGTCCACACTAGTGCTTTTGTATCAGCAAAACTGAACATTTATAAAAGTGTCCGAAACATTTGCATCACTTTACACTCTTTGTAAGTAGATCCTGAAAAGGATGTCTTATGTGGTATTCCTAGATCTGTGGAGTTAGTAAGAGAATTTAACCTTTAAAAAAAAAAAAAACACCCATGCTGCATTAATAAAATCCTGCAGGAAAAGCCAGATGTCTCTATAGAATGAAGCATGGCTTATTCAGGACCATTCTTATTGGCTGAGAACACTCAGTTGATGCTCTTAGCTAGAGAGCACAATCCTGGATCAGTTAAAATTGCTCTAAATAGCAATCCAGATTGTCCTTCTGAAGAAGGGGGTCCTCAGGAATTGTCAAACCATACTAAAACGTTTTGCTTAGCGTGAAAAGACAACATAGCACTCGTGTACCATAACCACTACAGCAGACTGTAATGGGTATGGTGCTTGAAGTGTTCCTTTAAGAACATTTTTGGGGTATTTGTTAATTTGATTGAAAGTGTTGTCAGTGGCTTAGTGAGTCCTCTTGGCTGTTGAATTCAAAATGGCTCTTTTTATGTGCCAATAAATCCTATCTGGATTGATTGTAATCACTTACGTTTGACTGGTTAGCAAAACTCCTTGTTGCCAAAAACATCAAATGTCAATAGATGTTAGAAAGGTGTGATTGTGATATTATCAATATCCTTATGGGACATTATAGGCACCCAGACCACTTCATCTCATTGAAGTGGTCTGGGTGCAGTGTCCCTGTTCTCTGCAATGTAAAACATTGCAATTTTAGAAAAACTGCAACGTTTACATTGCAGTGCTAAGACTGCCTAGAGTGGCAACCACTAGAGGCGCTTCCTGCAGTTTCACAGACTTTGACTCCATGATGCAACCCTGGACATCCTCACGCTTTGCATAAGAACATTCAGCATCAACCAAAACCCCATAGGAAAGTATTGATTCAATGATTTACTTTGTGGAAGACCTAATTGCGAATGTCACCATGAATGCGCAATTAGTTCCCCCCCATCAGCTGACTTTGGCAGAGGAGGAGCACGAAACAGAACCGAGGGACTTCAGTGCAGTAAGTAAAGGTAAGTGAACAAAAGGCCCTTTGATGTATGGGGGAGGGGGGGGTGCTAGAGGGACAACGAGAGCAGAGGGACACTATAGTGTTAGGAATACATCTTTTAATGGCTAAATGGCGGCCGTTAAAATCTAGATAATTATGAAATTATATTATTAGATGCCTGATTTATAAATCGATTTTTATTGTAAATGTACAGCCATGATGTCTTCAAGCAATTCTAATAAGTGTCAAGACAATAGCTGAGAAATTGTGGATACAATCTTTTGTGAATGATCATCAGAGAGTGATGCTTCATGGAGTCTTGTTGGGGCATGCTCCAACTTTAGTGCCTCTGTCATTTCTGTGTACACATACACTTACAACGGCTAAACTCTTTAATTTCCATGGTTACATTAAATGTTAGAAAACTTCTTAAAATGTTGCAAAATGATTTAACATCTCCTTTTTTCAAACCTTCACTCTGCAGGTACTTATTTACTAAAATGGAAATTGTGAGTAAATGACAAGAACATACTGGTAAAAATATTCAGCTCAATATTTCAGTTTGATTACTTAAAAATGTCTTGGCTCGACAGTTTTCAGTTTAAGCAATCTTAAAGTTATTTTAAAAATATTCTTCATATTTTAATTCAATCATGTTTAGAATTTTGTTCTATATATTTTTAGTTGTATACATCTATAGACTGACTCTCCACTGGCCATTTAGAAAAATTGAATAAAAAATCACTGTTAGGTGGGTATACCCCAATAAAAACATGCATGCATTTGATTATATATATTATGTATATCTGAAAACAGCTTCAAAAGTTGTTGTTTTCTTGTCTGATTCATTTTCAAGGCTTTTTCTTCTAGCCCCACCCAGACTTTCTGTGGTTGTCGAATCACAGACTTTTCAATAGACATGTGCAATTAATTTTGTTCCGAATGTACATTCGGACAAATTTCGTGTAATTTGAACATTCGAATGCTTACTAATGTCCGAAGTTAGAATTACCGAATTTCAGAATTGCGAAGTCGTGAATTTCTGAAGTGTCAAAGTTCCGAATTGCCGAAGTTCCGAATTGCCGAAGTTCCGAATTGCCAAAGTTCAAAAGTGGGTTAGGGTTAGGGATAGGGTTAGGATTTAGGGGTTAGGGGTTAAGGGTAGGGTTAGGAATTAGGGTTCTAATTTAAGGTTAGGGTTTAGGATACGAATTTCCAAAGTTCTGAATTGCTGAATTCCTGAATTTCAGAATTGCCAAAGCAAACAAATTTTTTACTTACCCGAACTTCCGAACCGAATCAAATTTTTTGCCCATGCACATCCCTACTTTCCAATGCAGCTCAAAAGAAATCTTTGCAAGAGTGGTGCTCTAAGCAATGGCTGCCTCTTGAGTTTAGCTTTACTGAGCTAACCAAACCAGGAAGTAAAAGGACCCATTGTCTGATTGACAGCCAGGCGGTGTAACAAGGTTCATTTTTAAAAGTGTAGTTTCCCTTTAACATATATTTATACAGAACCTCTGGTTCAGAACTCAAAATTAAATCCATATTCTATGTAAGTGATTCCCCAATAGATGTAACAGATATAGATATATATATATATATATATATACAAAATTATAAACGTAACACTTTTGTTTTTGCCCTCATTTTTCATGAGCTGAACTCAAAGATCTAAGACTTTTTCTATGTACACAAAAGACCTATTTCTCTCAAATATTGTTCACAAATCTGTCTAAATCTGTGTTAGTGAGCACTTCTCCTTTGCCGAGATAATCCATCCACCTCACAGGTGTGGCATATCAAAATGCCGATTAGACAGCGTTATTATTGCACAGGTGTGCAGTAATGGCCACAATATGGCACATAATATGCCACAATAAAACACCATTCTAAAATGTGCAGTTTTATCACACAGCACAATGCCACAGATTTTGCAAGTTTTGAGGGAGTGTGCAATTGGCATGTTGACTGCAGGAATGTCTACCAGAGCTGTTGCCCGTGAATTGAACGTTCATTTATCTATCATAAGCCGTCTCCAAAGGCATTTCAGAGAATTTGACAGTACATCCTACCAGCCTCACAACCGCAGACCACATATAACCACACCAGCCCAGGACCTCCCCATCCAGCATCTTTACCTCCAAGATCGTCTGAGACCAGCCACCCATACAGCTGCTGCAGCAATCGGTTTGCATAACCAAAGAATTTCCGCACAAACTGACAGAAACAGTCTCAGGGAAGCTCATCTGCATGCTCATTGTCCTCATCGGGGTCTCGTCCTGACTGCAGTTCGCCATCGTAACTGACTTGAGTGGGCAAATGCTCACATTTGATGGCATCTGGCACTTTGGAGAGGTGTTCTCTTCATGGATGAATCCCAGTTTTCACTGTAGAGAGCAGATGGCAGACAGCGTTTATGACGTCGCGTGGTTGAGCGGTTTGCTGACGTCAACATTGTGGATCGAGTGGCCCATGGTGGCGGTGGGGTTATGGTATGGTCAGGCATTTGTTATGGACAATAAACACAGGTGCATTTTATTGATGGCATTTTGAATGCACAGAGATACCATGACGAGATCCCGAGGCCCATTGTTGTGCCATTCATCCACGACCATCACCTCATGTTGCAGCATGATAATGCACAGCCCCATGTTGCAAGGATCTGTACACAATTCCTGGAAGCTGAAAACATCCTAGTTCTTGCATGGCCAGCATACTCACCGGACATGTCACCCATTGAGCATGTGTGGGATGCTCTGGATCGGCGTATGCGACAGCGTGTTCCAGGTCCTGCCAATATCCAGCAACTTCGCACAGCCATTGAAGAGGAGCGGACCAACATTCCACAGGCCACAATCAACAACCTAATGAACTCACTGCGTGAGGCAAATGGTGGTCACACAAGATACTGACTGGTTTTTGGACCCCCACGGAACTTCCCAAGACAGTAAAACTGCACATTTTAGAGTGGCCTTTTATTGTGGCCAGCCTAAGCCACACCTGTGAAATATTCATGCTGTCTAATCAGCGTCTTGATATGCCACACCTGTGAGGTGGATGGATTATCTTGGCAAAGGACAAGTGCTTACTAACTCAGATTTAGACAGATTTGTGAACAATATTTGAGAGAAATAGGCCTTTTGTGTACATAGAAAAAGTCTTAGATCTTTGAGTTCAGCTCATGAAAAAAAAAAAAAAGTGTTGCGTTTATAATTTTGTACAGTGTATATACAGTATATCACAAAAGTGAGTACACCCCTCACATTTTTATAAATATTTTATTATATCTTTTCATGTGACAACACTGAAGAAATTACACTCTACTACAATGTAAAGCAGTAAGTGTAAGGCCTGTATAACAGTGTAAATTTGCTGTCCCCTCAAAAACACAGCCATTAATGTCTAAATTGTTGGCAACAAACGTGAGTACACCCCTAAGTGGAAATGTCCAAATTGGGCCCAATTAGCCATTTAACCTCCCCGGTGTCATGTTACTCGTTAGTGTTACAAGGTCTCAGGTGAGGATGGGGAGCAGGTGTGTTAAATTTGGTGTTATCGCTCTCACACTCTCTTGTACTGGTCACTGGAAGTTCAACATGGCACCTCATGGCAAAGAACTCTCTGAGGATCTGAAAAAAAGAATTGTTGCTCTACATAAAGATGGCTTAGGCTATAAGAAGATTGCCAAGACCCTGAAACTGAGCTGCAGCACGGTGGGCAAGGCCATACAGACAGGTTACACTCAGAACAGGCCTCACCATGGTCGACCAAAGAAGTTGAGTGCACATGCTCAGCATCATATCCAGAGGTATTCTTTGGGAAATAGACATATGAGTGCTGCCAGCATTGCAGAGGTTGTAGGGGTGGGGGGTTAGCCTGTCAGTACTCAGACCATACGCCGCACACTGAATCAAATTGGTCTGCATGGCTGATATCCCAGAAGGAAGCCTCTTCTAAAGATGATGCACAAGAAAGCTTGAAAACAGTTTGCTGAAGACAAGCAGACTAAGGACATGGATTACTGGAACCATGTCCTGTGGTCTGATGAGACCAAGATAAACTTATTTGGTTCAGATGGTGCCAAGCGTGTGTGGCGGCAACCAGGTGAGGAGTACAAAGACAAATGTGTCTTGCCTACAGTCAAGCATTGTGGTGGGAGTGTCATGGTTTGGGCCTGCATGAGTGCTGCAGGCACTGGGGAGTTAGTTCATTGAGGGAACCATGAATGCCAACATGTACTGTGACATACTGAAGCAGAGCATGATCCCCTCCCTTTAAAGTATGGGCCGCAGGGCAGTATGCTAACGTGAAAATGCTCCTCAAACAAACCTCAAAGGCGACCACTGCCCTGTTAAAGAAGCTGAAGGTAAAGGTAATGGACTGGCCAAGCATGTCTCCAGACCTAAACCCTATTGAGCATCCATGGGGCATCCTCAAATGAAAGGTGGGGGAACGCAAGGTCTCTAACATCCACCAGCTACGTGATTTCGTCATGGAGGAGTGGAAGAGGACTCCAGTGGCAACCTGTGAAGCTCTGGGGAACTCCATACCCATAAGGGCTAAGGAAGTACTGAAAAATAATGGTGGCCACACAAAATATTGACACTTTGGACATTTCCAATTAGGGGTGTACTCACTTTTGTTGCCAACAGTTTAGACATTAATGGCTGTGTGTAGAGGTATTTTGAGGGGACCGCAAATTTACACTGTTATACAGGATGTACACTTACTACTTTACATTGCAGCAAAGTGTAATTTCTTTAGTGTTGTCACATGAAAAGATATTATACAATATTTACATAATTGTGAGGGGTGTAATCAATTTTGTGAGATACTGTATATGTGTATATATTATATTTATTTTTGTGTGTGTTTATATCTATATAAAACCGGGGGGGTATATTTATATAACATTTTTGTGTATATATATATATATATACACACACACACACACACACACACACACACACACACACACACACACACACACACCACGATCCTGCACTTGCATTTGTAGTATAAGTGCCATGGTGCTCTTTGTCACAGCTTACCTTAGTTGGGAGTCCGGTAGGCAGAGATTTATGCTCACCCTTGCAATTAAGCACGGGCCAAGGTGGTCAGGTAATAATTCACCTGGCCTGTGCGTCTGGGCACGGGGGCTGTGCAGGATGTTGCTCCAAGTCGCAGTACAGGTAAGGACACAAGCAGTAGAATCGTCAAGGGTAAGCCGAAGTCAGGTTACACAGTAAGAAAACCAAGGTCAGAGGATGCCAGAAGTCAGGATACATGATGCAAATAAGACAAGGTCAGGAGCCAGGAGCAAACGATCTGGATACACAAAAACAGGAGCCAGACAGCAGGACCAGAGTCAATGAACTGACACTGCCCTCAGGGAGAGGCAGTGTCTTATACCTGTCTAATTACGCATTTGATTCAGGTGGGCTGAGATGATAGGAACAGCCACAGGTAACGTCCAGCGCCCAGTGCTGGAGATAAAGCAGGAATAAACATCGGGCTGAAGCAAGAACTGGAGAGTGTCTCTGAGGCAAAACTGCACGATTATGGCACAGAAGAACCACAGTTCAAATCCCCTGTTGGGAACTTATGGAACGACCGCGTCTGGCAGTCTGGATGTCATGGTGAGAACACTCATGGTGACACTCTTTCAGCCAAATCAACATAAATCTCCACGAAGAAACGCACACGCTGGGCTTTTTGAAGAACATTATTTGTCCTTATTCATAACACACGGGTTACAGCAAATCAACGTTTCAGTGCGTCATAGAACTTTTATCAGGATAACCCCATAGCTCCAAACACCATCTTTAAATAGCACAAAAGTGCGGGAAACTTGTAAAGGTGAAGTACCCTCCCCCTAGACAAAGGTAATACCTGTGATCAAAGATCCAGACTAAACAGTGCAAACTATAGATTTATGAGCCACATGTGGACAACAAAACTTTACTTAAGCCCCATCAGGTGACCCACTAAATAGTGTGTTTCATGTGAATATGAATACAACGTGATACAATCCATGCCTCATAGAGTATAAGATACATTAGATAAATATTAAACAAGATTTTTTTTTTAAAAAAAGATATGTGAATCTTGAATATCACCCTTGGTGTAACTAAAAGTGAAACTTGAATGATATACACTGCTCAAAAATAAAGGGAACACTTAAACAACACAATGTAACAACAAGTCAATCACACTTTTGTGAAATTAAACTGTCCCCTTAGGAAGCAACACCGAGTGACAATCAATTTCACATGCTGTTGTACAAATGGGATAGACAACAAGTGGAAATTATAGGCAATTAGCAAGACACCCCCAATAAAGGAGTGGTTCTGCAGGTGGTGACCACAGACCACTTCTCAGTTCTTATGCTTCCTGGCTGATGTTTTGATCACTTTTGAAAGCTAGCGGTGCTTTCACTCTAGTGGTAGCATGAGACGGAGTCTACAACCCACACAAGTGGCTCAGGTAGTGCAGCTCATCCAGGTTGGCACATCAATGTGAGCTGTGGCAAGAAGGTTTGCTGTGTCTGTCAGCGTAGTGTCCAGAGCATGAAGGCGCTACCAGTACATCAAGAGATGTGGAGGAGGCCGTAGGAGGGAAACAACCCAGCAGCAGGACTGCTACCTCCACCTTTGTGCAAGGAGGAACAGGAGGAGCACTGCCAGAGCCCTGCAAAATGACCTCCAGCAGGCCACAAATGTGCATGTGTCTGCTCAAACGGTAAGAAACAGACTCCATGAGGGTGGTATGAGGGCCCGACGTCCACAGGTGGGGGTTGTGCTTACAGCCCAACACCATTCAGGACGTTTGGCATTTGCCAGAGAACACCAAGATTGGCAAATTCGCCACTGGCACCCTGTGCTCTTCACAGATGAAAGCAGGTTCACACTGAGCACTAGTGATGTCGCGAACCCGAAATTTTCGGTTCGCGAACGGCGAACGCGAACTTCCGCAAATGTTCGCGAACCGGCGAACCGCCCGAAACGCCATTGACTTCAATGGGCAGGCGAATTTTAAAACACACAGGGACTCTTTCTGGCCACAATAGTGATGGAAAAGTTGTTTCCAGGGGACTAACACCTGGACTGTGGCATGCCGGAGGGGGATCCATGGCAAAACTCCCATGGAAAATTACACAGTTGATACAAAGTCTGGTTTTAATCCATAAAGGGCAGAAATCACCTAACATTCCTAAATCACAATCAATATGGATTGACACCTGACATATGACATATTGACACCTTGACATATGGATTGACACCTGTCCTCAAAGAGCCCCTGATGCCTGCGGACACAAGAGTAGAATAGAGACTGGTCCCCCTACATGAGGTCACTTAGCGAATATGGTTGACACCTGTCCTAGGATCCCTGATACACACTGACACAGAGCAGAATAGGGACTGTTCCCCTACATCGGGTCACTTGGCAGATGAATGGATTGACACCTGTCCTCAGAGATCATGATACACACATACACAGAGCAGAATAGAGACTGTTCCCCTAAGGGTCACATGGCAGATATGGATTGACACCTGTCCTCAGGGACCATGATACACACTGACACAGAGCAGAATAGAGAGACTGTTGCCTACATGGGGTCACTTTGCAGATATGGATTGACACCTGTCCTAAGGATCCCTGATGATACCGTACCACAGAGCAGAATTGGGACTGTTCACTCCTACATGGGTCACTTGGCAGATATGGATTGACACCTGTCCTAAGGATCCCTGATACCCAATGTCCTAGAGCAGAATTGGGACTGTTCCTCCTACATAGGGTTGCTTGGCAGATATGGATTGACACCTGTCCTCAGAGACCATGATACACACTGACAGAGAGCAGAATAGAGACTGTTCCCCCTACATAGGATTACTTGGCAGATATGGATTGACACCTGTCCTCAGAGACCATGATACACACTGACAGAGAGCAGAATAGAGACTGTTCCCCCTACATAGGGTCACTTGGCAGATATGGATTGACACCTGTCCTCAGAGACCATGATACACTGACACAGAGCAGAATAGAGACTGTTCCCCTACATAGGGTCACTTGGCAGATATGGAGTGACACCT
>OW240920.1:111746265-111822269 GCA_933207985.1 Pelobates cultripes | reverse complement strand
CACCTAAATTACTTTAGTTAAATAAAGCAGTTTTAGTGTATAGATCATTCCCTGCAATTTCACTGCTCAATTCACTGTCATTTAGGAGTTAAATCACTTTGTTTCTGTTTATGCAGCCCTAGCCACACCTCCCCTGGCTATGATTGACAGAGCCTGCATGAAAAAAAAAAACTGGTTTCAATTTCAAACAGATGTAATTTACCTTAAATAATTGTATCTCAATCTCTAAATTGAACTTTAATCACATACAGGAGGCTCTTGCAGGGTCTAGCAAGCTATTAACATAGCAGGGGATAAGAAAATCTTAATTAAACAGAACTTGTAATAAAGAAAGCCTAAATAGGGCTCTCTTTACAGGAAGTGTTTATGGAAGGCTGTGCAAGTCACATGCAGGGAGGTGTGACTAGGGTTCATAAACAAAGGGATTTAACTCCTAAATGGCAGAGGATTGAGCAGTGAGGCTGCAGGGGCATGTTCTATACAACAAAACTGCTTCATTAAGTTGTTTGGGTAACTATAGTGTCCCTTTAAGATGATACAGTTATATGTTTATCTCATTTTGAATGTGTCTCTAGTTTTTTCATTTGTATTTTCATTTATATTTTTATCTGGGATATATAGAGCACAGTGCTCTTATTATTGTGTACAATTAGTCCGAATATATTATGTATGTGAATTATCTTGCATGTATATATATCATTCAAGTTTCACTTTTAGCTATACCAAGGGTGATATTATAAGATTCACATATCTTACATGTTTTTTTCTTGTTTAATATTTATCTAATGTATTTTATATACTATGATGCATGGATTGCATCTAGTTGTATTCATATTCACATGAAACATACTATTTAGTGGTCACCTGATGGGGCTTAAGTGAAGTTTTGTGGTCCACATGTGGCTCATCAATCTACAGTTTGCACTGTTTAGACTGGGTCTTTGATTGCAGGTATTACCTTTGTCTAGGGGGAGGGTACTTCACCTTTACAAGTTTCCCGCACTTTTTTGATATTTAAAGATGGTGTTTGGAGCTATGAGGTTATCCTGATGAAAGCTTTCTGAGCAAGGTGACACATAGAATTGAAAGTTGAGTTGTGATACAGGGGTTAAAGCAACAGTTAGTGCCCATGATTTGCAGGTAAACCTCATTGTTAAGAAACAAAGTGGAAACACCTCCCAATACGTGGCAGTATAAGAAAAATACAAATAACTTGAAATATAGGTAATAGTTCGTTACTGGAATCTGTATAAAGAATTAAAAAGCTGACATAGCGTAATACAGTATTTAATTGGTGAGTGATATTTAATAGAAATAGGTGCACTCACAAACAAACATGAAATCAGGCTTCTCACCCTTCCAGGGGTAATAATGTGTTGAATAGAAGATCCTCCGTGGGATATATGTAAAATAAAGAACCAAATATAGTGAAGTATGTGATAAAATTACAAAATTACATTTATTGGTCTCACGTACAAGCAGTAAAATATGGTAGGCGTATCTCCATACAACATGGAACTCTTGAACACTGTAGGTGGGTCCAATGGAGAAAGCAAAATAGAAGGAGTATGTACTACATATAAATACACATAATAAAATAAATAAAAAAATATATAGCAGTGTTTAAAGTCCTAAAGAATATATCCAACGCGTTTCGTACAGCAGAAGGGACTTCCTCAGGGATGTAGATGTGATGATCCTCATGGATATATATAGGGTAATGACAGTAATCTTCCTAAATTCAAAATCCCCGGAGTCCGGCATACGTCTATAGCGTGCGTTTCATTCCTGGAACGCATGGCACAGGATGTAGTTCTTGCGTTCCGGCTGTAATGTCGTTTCCTGAACGCATATGCGTGATACATGCGCATAATAGACGCGCATGCGTAATAGGTGCGCATGAGATAACCGGAACCTATGAGGGACAGATAGAGAAACATAGAGTGGGTAATCAGTATAATAACACCATAAATAATATATAAATATACACACATATAATGAATATACATCATAAAATTACATATTAATATATTACATACATAGTAAAAAAACTGTTATTTGACCAAAAGCATTCATCTGGACAGGGGGTTATTCCAGAACCAAAAGAACCAAAAGTATTGGAAATAAGAGGAAACTTGTACAGCTCTATTTGGATATATAATTTACATTTAAATCAAACCTTGTAAATCAATTTCTTGGTTAAGCCCCTGATGTAAGGTTTTCAGATTAAAAATCCAAAAAGCTTCTTTTCTAATTAACTCTTGTAATTTGTCTCCTCCCCTCCAACCTAAATGAATAGAATCGATTCCAAATGCCTGAAAAGTATTCCACTTAAATAGCGGACATGCGTTGCAAAGTCTAGGGACACTGTGATCAAATTTCTTTTTCATTATATTATTAAAATGTTCCAAAATTCTGATATGAAGTTTTCTAGAAGTACGGCCCACATAAATAAATAGACAACAAAGGAAGAAGAACAGTGAATATGTTTCTTAATGTTATAAGTTTTTATTTGTGTATGTACTTTCAAAATTTGTTATTTTCTTTTTTTTATATTTACATGTGGAACAATGCCCACAACTAAAAAAACCTAGTATTGGAGTTTTTAATACATTGTTGCAAGAAGGAATTGAAGGTAACAAACTAGGTGCTAATTTATTTTTAATTTTTTGTTATGTATTAATTTGTTTTTACTATTATATCGAACCATTTCACTGTTATTTTCCCTTTGTTCCCCATTTCCAAGTAAGAGGGTTCTATCAGAGTGAAGAATCTTTGTTTCCGCTTTCTCAATTGTTTTAAGGTCATAACCCTTATCTATATATATCTTTGTTTTATAATGGTAGATTGTTCCAAAAAAACTTCCTTTTCGGAACAATTTCTCCTAAGGCGAGTTAGTTGGCTTTTTGGGACATTTGAGAGCCATGGAGGGTGGTGGGCACTAGAACATTCAATTGCTGCATTGCAATCTGTAGGTTTGAAATATGTTTTGGTTTTTAGTTTATTAGATTCTACATATATTGTTAAATCCAAAAAATTGACGGAAATATTGCTTGATGAAGAGGTAAACTGTAAATTATAATCATTGTCATTGATATGCTCCATAAAGGAGTTTAATCCCTCTAAAGTACCATCCAAAATGATAAGTACATCATCTATAAAGCGTCGCCATAGAACCAAGGTACCCCCAGTATGCTCGCCCAACCTGACATGTTGTTGCTCCCAATGGGACACATACAGGTTGGCGAAACTGGGGGCAAACTTGGTTCGCATGGCGACGCCACACAGCTGAAAATAATACTGGTTGTTAAACCCAAAAAAATTATTTGTAAGAACGAATTGAAACAATTGATTAGAAATTCAACTTGAGTTTCATGTAAGAATTGATGGGATTTAAGTATTTCCTTAATGCACATGATACCTTTAATATGAGGAATGTTAGAATACAAAGCCGTTATCTGCAGTAACTAGAATATATGAAGATTTCCAGCATATAGACTGTAAATCTTGTAGAACGTGTATCCGTAATGAAAGTATTATATAAAGAAACATATGGCTGTAGGAACAAATTTACATATTCGGATAAATTACAGGACAAAGAATTAATTCCACTAATAATAGGACTGCCTGGGGGTGTTTTTGTATTCTTGTGTATCTTTGGCAGAAAATAAAAAAACGCCACTTTGCAGTTAGGGTTGTAAATATAATTAAATTCATCTCGATTAATTATTTCCTGTTCCAAATCTAAAATTAGTAGAGAATTTTATTCCACCAAAAATTCTGGTGTTGTTTTTTTTCCCCAAAGTTTTATAGGTATTTTGATCAATGAGAATGTTATAAGCCTCTTGTAAATAGTAAGATTTATTCATAATAACAATGCCTCCCCCTTTGTCCGTCTCCTTGATAACTAAATTTTGATTATCCATCAGGGATTTTAAGGCTGTACGTTCTTTTTTAGTGAGATTAGGTTTAAATTTACTATCTACAATTTTATTTAGATCTACCTGTACTAGATCATTAAATACTTCCAAGAATTTACTTTTTGCTGCCCACGGGAAAAAATTAGATTTAGGTTTTAAAGTGGTATGTGTAATCATAGGTTCTGTAGCTATCTCTGGAGCCATATTTTCACAATTAATAGTGCATAAAGGGTTAATTGATTCCTGCTCAATAATAATTTTATTCAATTCATTATCCCTAAAAAATCTTTTTAAGAGTTAGTTTTCTTAAGAATTTTTGATTATCTAAATAGAGATTAAAAGAATTACAATTTGAAGCGGGGGCAAATTTTAAGCCCTTTTTTAACAATGATAATTCTTGTGATGAAAGTGAAATATCGGACAAATTTAAGATACCCTCTGCAGAATCTAATTTTGTCTGTATGAGAGGTGTAATGGAGTGTCCTCCTCCTCCACCTCTAAATGCGGTCGTTTTTTTATAGGTGATTTCTGTGCTTGGAACCTGTGTTGAGTATGTGTTTGATATTGGAATCGATCTGTTTTTTTGGTCTAAAAAAACCTCCTGGTTACCTTTCAGACACCGGGATGGCTTAGGTGATTTCTTAGAAACTGGGGAATGTGAATTTGAATAATATGTGATATTTGACGTATTTCTAGAAAACAAATTGGTTGAAGAACTCGGGTAAGGATTGGAATTGGAATTAGAGTTAGAGGAACGTCGTCCAAAATACTTCTTTTGAAATGAATTTGAGTTTCTTGAAAACCTGTTACTACTTACAGGATAATTTACTGTATGTCTAGAAACATTTCTAGGTCTGGAACAGTTCCTTTGATTCTCCTTTTGGTAATCATGTTGGTCTCTCTTAAACTTAGTTGATTTGGTGTTAGAAATATTTTCATCTACAATTTTAATTTTATCTTTAAGAAATTTATAATTGTTTTCCACTGCTTTATATTCAGTGTGTAAAGAAATATCTCTTTCAATCCTATTGATATCCTCCTCTAGTGATTTTAGAGATCTTTTCTGATAATTAATCAAACTTAGCATATATTTCTTGGAACATTCATCATTGCCTCATGCCATTCCTGCATTAATACTTTATCCTCTAGACCAAAGGCTGGGGTTTTTTGTACCCTCAAGCCACGAGGAACAATATCATATGCTAAATATTGTTCCAAAGCTGTAATTTCCCACCATTTTCTGGTTTCTTTTTCTAATAAACATTCCAATTGAATAAATTTATAATTTAAAGAACTATCAATAGGTCTAGAGCCCCCTCTAAATAGAGCATCTACTTTTTGTTTCCTCTCATTTCTGATTTCATCGTACACATTTTGAGAGACATTTTATGAAGCCATAAGATATTAACAATAGTGGTATACAACAGTGAGGTGATAAATAGAATACAAGCAAACGACAAAGTATACACTATACAGAGTGAAAATAAAAAAGCATATATTAGGGTGTACCTCATTGACACCTAAAACACATTATTTGCAGCTGTGTGGCATCGCCACGGGAACCAAGTTTGCCCCCAGTTTCGCCAACCTGTATGTGTCCCATTGGGAGCAACAACATGTCGGGTTTGGCAATAGACGATGTACTTATCATTTGGGATGGTACTTTAGAGGGATTAAACTCCTTTATGGAGCATATCAATGACCATGATTATAATTTACAGTTTACCTCTTCATCAAGCAATCTACCATTATAAAACAAAGATATATAGATAAGGAT
Organism: Pelobates cultripes; assembly: GCA_933207985.1. Classification (NCBI taxonomy): domain Eukaryota; kingdom Metazoa; phylum Chordata; class Amphibia; order Anura; family Pelobatidae; genus Pelobates; species Pelobates cultripes. The sequence continues at coordinate 111,816,572 of OW240920.1, read as the reverse complement.
TATGACCTTAAAACAATCGAGAAAGCGGAAACAGAGATTCTTCACTCTGAGAGAACCCTCTTACTTGGAAATGGGGAACAAAGGGAAAATAACAGTGAAATGGTTCGATATAAAAGTAAAAATAAATTAATTCATAACAAAAGTAGAAATAATAGACACAGTTTTAACAACAAATTTGAATTTGCTTTTTTGATGCAGTATAATTCTCAGGCAAAAAGGATAGAAAAAATACTTAAAAGGCATTGGCACATCCTGAAGAGGGATTATATTTTAAAATATATGCTACCAAAATGTCCCATGGTAATTTACAAAAAATCAGCCAATTTAAAAAATAAATTAGTACCTAGTTTGTTACCTTCAATTCCTTCTTGCAACAATGTATTAAAAACACCAAAACTAGAATTGGAAGAAAGAGAGAGGGGCTATGGGGTGGGGAAACCACCACCACTACCCCACAAAAAGGTTACAGAGGTACAAGGGGCGTAACCCCACAATATATATATAGAAAAAAAGAGACGAAAAATGGGGCAGACAGTCCACTCACAAAAAATAATAAATGGGTAACAAAGCAGGTTAGTCTAAATCCAGGATTAGCCTCTCCCAGGCTTTTACAAATTTGGGAGAGGCTAATCCTGGATTTAGACTAACCTGCTTTGTTACCCATTTATTATTTTAGGTGTATTTTTACACCTTTATTAAGTCAAACATACCTTGCAGGATTAACCTCTCCCAGGCTTTTACAAATTTGGTGGTTAACTTATAATCAATACACTATTTTAGTGTATGGTAATAGTATTTGGACTATATACCATTTTAGCATTTTTTTCTAATAAAGGTTGTTTATCCTCTTCTATGTGACTATTTACATTATGAGGTACTTTGAATGAGGCTAGGCATTCCACCCACTTTTTTGTGAGTGGACTGTCTGCCCCATTTTTCGTCTCTTTTTTTAACTCCAATACTAGGTTTTTTAGTTGTGGGCATTGTTCCACATGTAAATATCAAAAAAAGAAAATAACAAATTTTGAAAGTACATACACAAATAAAACTTATAACATTAACCCCTTAGCGACCGAGGACGGTTCAGGACCGTCATCGGCATTTTTGCCTTGAGGACCGATGACGGTCCTGAACCGTCCTAACGGTCTGGGGGTACTTACCTGATCGCCGTCGTTCCCCCGGCGGCGATCAGCGTGGCTCCGGTTGTGGGGAGACTGCCTGCAGCCCAGACAGTCTCCCCACACTGATTAGGACCCCTGTGGCCATGTGATCGCTTAACACAGCGATCACATGGTCACAATAGGTGTCCTAGTGTCTGCCTGCAGGGGGACTGTCTGTGCTGACAGGCAGTCTCCCTGCTAGTGTAAAATAAAAAAAAAAAATAAAGTTAATGGTAATAAAAAAAAAATAATTATATATGTGTATATATATGATATATAGACATATAATATATCTATATAATATATGTCTATATATCATCTATATAATGCCATACTAAGTGTATTTTTATATTAATATGTACTTATATTAATATAAAAATACACTTATAATTAAATTACACACGTATATATATAATATATATAATAACTATATATATTGTATATATATATTATTATAAAATATAAATAACAAGTAATTTAAATTAAATAAAAAAAATTTAAAATAATAATAAAAAAATTAAAAAAAATTATATCTATATGAAATTTTATTCTAACTGTATTTTAAAATTAATATATATATATTTATATCAAAATACACTTAGAATGAATTTGTATATATATCTATGTATATAAAAATAAATAAAAATAATAAGAAATATACATATGTCCATATACAAAATTACATAAATAATTATATAAATATACACGTAGACTTCAAATATATAAATATGCATATATATTTAAATTCTATGTGCGTATTTATGTAATAGTTTTACATAATTCAGTAATTTTATTGATTGCAATTTAAGGGACCTGCCTGCCAACCCAGGCCGAAATTCCAGAGAATTGAATTTGCTAGCACTGTATTTTACCCTATAACGTTCTACGACACCCTAAAACCTGTACATGGGGGGTACTGTTTTACTCGGGAGACTTCGCTGAACACAAATATTAGTGATTCAAAACAGTAAAACATATCACAGCGATGATATTTTTTTGCATTTTTCACACACAAACAGCACTTTTACTGATGATATAATTGTTGTGATACGTTTTCCAATTTGTAAACACTAATATTTGTGTTCAGCAAAGTCTCCTGAGTAAAACAGTACCCCCCATGTACAGGTTTTATAGTATTTTTGAAAGTTACAAGGTCAAATATATGGGTCAAATATTTTTACATTGAAAATGGCCAGGTTGGTTACGTTGCCTTTGAGAGCTTATGGTAGCCCAGGAATGAGAATTACCCCCATGATGGCATACCATTTGCAAAAGAAGACAACCCAAGGTATTGCAAATGGGGTATGTCCAGTCTTTTTTAGTAACCACTTGGTCACAAACACTGGCCAAAATTAGCGTTCAATTTAGTTTTTTTACTTTTTCACACACAAACAAATATGAATGCTTACTTTGGCCAGTGTTTTCGACTAAGTGGCTACTAAAAAAGACTGGACATACCCCATATTGAATACCCTGGGTTGTCTACTTTAAAAAAAATATGTACATGTGGGGTGTTATTCAGAGATTTATGACAGATAATAGTGTTACAATGTCACTATTGATAAATTTAAAAAATTTATGTTTTCAAACCGCAATATTCTACTTGTACCTATAGCCCTATAACATGCAAAAAAAAGCAGATAAACACGGGGTATTTTTAAACTCAGGACAAAATTTTGAATCTATTTAGCAGTTTTTTTAATTCGCTTTTGTAGATGAGTAAAAGATTTTTCAAGTAAAAGTCAAAAAACATGTATTTTTTTCAATTTTCCATCATATTTTTTTATTTTTTTTAAATTAAAATACATGAGATTATATAAATAATGGTATGTAAAGAAAGCCCCTTTTGTCCTGAAAAAAACAATATATAATTTGTATGGGAACAGTAAATGAGAGAGCGGAAAATTCCAGCCAAAACACAAACACCACAAAAGTGTAAAAATATGCCTGGTCGCAAATGTACAACATCGCAAAAACAGTCCAGTCCTTAACGGACATTAAGCCCTCTAATAGGCGGCTCGCGCCGCTGAATATGCGCCCTCACCTTTTCTACATTTACGGCCCGTCCCCGCGCCGGCGATCGTTGAGGACTCCAGGGAGCCCCAGCGGCATCGATCCTCGTGAAGCCCCCGGCCATGAGAGTGGGGTCCTAGCGAGGACCCCACAATCACATGGCGGGGATAGCTGGCTTCTGTATTGCGGCAGGGGGCTGCCTGTAATGACAGGTGGTCCCCCTGCTGCTGAAAATAAAAGTAAAATAAGTTAATGGTGTAAAAAATTATTATATACTTAGATCATATATATATATTATATATATATGATCTAAGTATATATACACATATACATACACACATACACCGTCTAGGTGTATTTTATTAATATATATATAATTATATATATATATATATATATCAAATTACACGTAGACTGATACTGATTAAATATATATATAATTATTGTTATATATATATTTATATATAATATAAAAAATAAAAATGTAAATACGTTAAAAAATAAAATTAAAAAAATAATTAAAAATAAATAATTAAAAAATATATAGATGTGTGTTATTTCGTTCTAACTGTTTTATGAAATTAATATATATATATATATATATCAAAATACACGTAGAACGAAATATATATATATATATACATAAATATATACGTATATATCACTATATATATACCTATATATAAATAAAAATATTTAAAAAAAATTATATAGATATATACATATATATACATACATATATATATACATATATTAATTCTACATATATATTTATGTAATATTTTTACATAATTAGGTATCTTAATTAATTACAATCAGCAGGACCTGCCTGACAACCCATGCCGAAAGTAAAGGGAATTTAATTTGCTAGCACTATATTTAACCCTATAACTTTCCGAGACACCATAAAACCTGTACATGGGGGGTACTGTTCTACTCGGGAGACTTCGCTGAACACAAATATTAGTGTTTCAAAACAGTAAAATGTATTACAACGATGATATCGCCAGTAAAAGTGACGTTTTTGCATTTTTCACGCACAAACAGCATTACACGGACAATTTATTGCTGTGATACTTTTTACTGTTTTGAAACACAAATATTTGTGTTCAGCGAAGTCTCCCGAGTACAACAGTACCCCTCATGTACAGGTTTTATGGTGTTTTCAAAAGTTACAGCGTTAAATATAAGGCTTGCGTTTCAGTTTTTTCACATTAAAATTCGCCAGATTGGTTACGTTGCCTTTGAGACCCTATGGTAGCCCAAGAATGAAAATTACCCCTATGATGGCATACCATTTGCAATAGTAGACAACCCAAGGTATTGCAAACAGGGTATGTCCAGTCTTTTTTAGTAGCCACTTAGTCACAAACACTGGCCAAAATTGGCATTTTTTGCATTTTTCACACACAAACAAATACTAACGCTAACTTTGGCCAGTGTTTGTGACCAAATGGCTACTAAAAAGACTGGACATACCCCATTTGCAATACCTTGGGTTGTCTACTATTGCAAATGGTATGCCATTATGGGTGTAAATTTCATTCCCGGGCTACTATACAGTCTCAAAGGCAACGTAACCAATCTGGCGAATTTCAATTTCAAATGTAACGTGCTATATTTGACCCTGTAACTTCCCAAAACGCCATAAAACCTGTACATAGGGGGTACTGTCTTACACGTGAGACTTTACTAAATACAAATATGTGTATTTTATTGCAGTAAAATCAAACAGTATTATGACACTGACCTTTAAAATGCAATTTAGAACTAAAAAAATCAAAAAAATCGTATTTTCTCCCATTTTTTCATATTAAATTATGTTTCATAGCTAAATATTAGATATTAAATGAAAGCCCTGTTTCCCCTGAATAAAATGATATATAATAAGGGTGGGTGCATTTACTATGAAAGAGGTGTATTACGGTTGGACAGACATGTAGCGCAAATGCCAGGTTTTGTTTACATTTTGTTTTGTTCACAATGTGTACATTTGGCTCCGTCCTTAAGGGGTTAAGGGGTTAAGAAACATATTCACTGTTCTTCTTCCTTTGTTGTCTATTTATTGCAATGCTACTGTGGGGCTCAATATGTGGGCCGTACTTCTAGAAAACTTCATATCAGAATTTTGGAACATTTTAATAATATAAAGAAAAATAAATTTGATCATAGTGTCCCTAGACATTGCAACGCATGTCCGCTATTTAAGTGGAATACTTTTCAGGCATTTGGAATCGATTCTATTCATTTAGGTTGGAGGGGAGGAGACAAATTACAAGAGTTAATTAGAAAAGAAGCTTTTTGGATTTTTAATCTAAAAACAACCTTACATCAGGGGCTTAACCAAGAAATTGATTTACAAGGTTTGATTTAAATGTAAATTATATATCCAAATAGAGCTGTACAAGTTTCCTCTTATTTCCAATACTTTTGGTTCTGGAATAACCCCCTGTCCAGATGAATGCTTTTGGTCAAATAACAGTTTTTTTACTATGTATGTAATATATTAATATGTAATTTTATGATGTATATTCATTATATGTGTGTATATTTATATATTATTTATGGTGTTATTATACTGGTTCTTAGTTTTTCGGGCGGATTACCCGCCCTGTGTTTCTCTATCTGTCCCTTATAGGTTCCGGTTATCTCATGCGCGCATGCGCACCTATTACGCATGCGCGTCTATTATGCGCATGTATCACGCATATGCGTTCCGGAAACGACATTACAGCCGGAGCGCAAGAACTACATCCTGTGCCATGCGTTCCAGGAATGAAATGCACGCTATAGACGCATGCCGGATGCCGGGGATTTTGAATTTAGGAAGATTACTGTCATTACCCTATATATATCCATGAGGGTCATCACATCTACTTCCCTGAGGAAGTCCCTTCTGCTGGACGAAACGCGTTGGATATATTCTTTAGGACTTTAAACACTGCTATATATTTATTTATTTTATTATGTGTATTTATATGTAGTACATACTCCTTCTATTTTGCCTTCTCCATTGGACCCACCTACAGTGTTCAAGAGTTCCATGTTGTATGGAGATACGCCTACCATATTTTACTGCTTGTAAGTGAGACCAATAAATGTCATTTTGTAATTTTATTACATACTTCACTATATTTGGTTCTTTATTTTACCTATATCCCACGGAGGATCTTCTATTCAACACATTATTACACCTGGGAGGGTGAGAAGCCTGATTTCATGTTTGTTTGTGAGTGCACCTATTTCTATTAAATATCACTCACCAATTAAATACTGTATTACACTATGTCAGCTTTTTAATTCTTTATACAGATTCCACTAACGAACTACTACCTATATTTCAGGTTATTTGTATTTTTTTTATATTGCCACCTATTGGGAGGTGTTTCCACTTTGTTTCTTGATTGTATGTGTTTTAGGTGTCAGTGAGGTACACCTGGGACTTCTCCCTAATATATGTTTTTGTATTTTCACTCTGTATAGTGTGTATACTTTGTCGTTTGCTTGTATTCTATTTAAAACCTCATTGATAAAACTGAAATATATTTTGTGTGAGGATGGATAGTGCTAGTTGTGTGATAATCCAGGGGCTGTATTTTTGGTTATCGGCATCAGAGAGGAAATGGAAGCAAGCATTGATGCCATCTGTATGTGGAATGTTGCTGTACTGAAATGGTTACAAGGATGGTGTTAGCAGGGAGATTGGTGATTTGGCTGAGTTTGTTGAGGAAGTCGGTTGTGTCTTTTATGAAGCTGTTGGTGTTGGTGACTAGCTGTTTTAGGGTATTTTCTACCAGTCCTGAGATCTTTTCTGTGAGAGTTCCCATTCCTGTAATTATGGGTCTTCCATGACTTTGTGTATTTTGCTTTGTGGATTTTGGTAAGCATATAGAAAGTGCCCATTTAGGGACTAGTTGGTATGAGTGATTGCAGTTCTAGATGCAAATTCTCAGGGAAGGATTTACTGAGCTCCCTAAGTTGTAATGTATATTCCTTGGTGGGGGTCTTCATTTAGTTTTCTATAGTATTTGTCATCCGACCATTGCCTGTCCCCCTCTTTTATGTAGTCCTGAATATTCATTGTCACTACTGATCCTCCCTTTTCTGCTGGTTTGATGGTGATAGCATGATTATTTTTCAAGTAATTTAGAGCTGTTTGTTCCTGTACTGAGACATTATGAAACATTTTCTTTTGTTTTTGCTTGGTTGTCAAGGATATTGTTTTTAGAAAGAAACTTTCAATGTAACTGTCCAGTTTGGCATTTCGTCCTGGTGCTGGAGTGAAATAAGTGTTCTTTTTCCTGTTGTTGTAACCCATTGTGGTTTCAGTGCTCTCTTAGTAGTGTAGATCATGTTCTAATTGTTCAGCAATATATAAATATGTGGTATCTTTCATAGTGTTCAAGTAGAGATTGTAGCCTTATTAGTCCAATGATGTAAAAAACAGATACAATTTGTATCTTGTAATACCTTTTTTATTGGACTGACAGAATTTTTTAATGACAAGCTTTCGGGAGAACCTCCCTTTCTTAAGCATTTGGCCTTCATACAACCACCAAACCTCCAACAAAATTTAATCAACAGGAAGCTGCCCACTGATGGGAAGAATAAAGAAAACGGGACCAGTCAATGCAAAAAACCTTGCTGCAAACTGTTAGCACACATGCACAGACAACACAGTCACACACAACAATAAAACCTACAGCATTAAAGGATCATACTCCTGCACATCCAGCAATGTGGTATACATGATTCAGTGCACCAAATACCACCTAGCAATTAAATGGCAGGATGAATATACACAGACACTCCATTAAACACTGCAAAGAAGAATTGTACTGCACTCCTGTGGGACACTATTTTACCCAGCCTGGCCACTCAATGAATGACCTTAAAATCAAAGTACTAAAAGCAGGTTTTAAAAATACCCAAGAAAGACAAACTTTTGAAGCCAGAATGATCAAATTGTTGTTTAACAGACGGTTTAGGCAGCCATCACCATCACCCCATCTCCCACTCACCATCACCCACCTCTCCCACTCACCATCACCTCCTCTCACTATCACCCGCCTCTCCCTCTCACCATTACCCCCTCCCTCTCTCATCAACCTCCTCCCTCTCACCATCACCCCCCTCCCTCTCATCATCAACCCCCCATACACACAACACACTTCAAGCAGCTACCCCATACACAGAGTCCCAGACAAAATGCAAACATGCTCACAGAGACATACATTCACACACACAAGGATACTCTCTGTCAGACACACTCTCAGGCACATACACAGGTAAACTGTGCATCAATGTGTATATGTGACAGTGTGCATGCATTGCAACTGTATTTTTTTCACTTTTTTGTTAGTGGGGCCTCGTGTTTGAGTTTCGCCTGAGGCCTCATAAAGTCCCTATACACTACATTCCATAAGCACACACATTAGATCCTCTACAATAACACATAACACATCCCCTACACACTTCACTCCCTGTGAGCAAACTCATGGGTGGAACATGTAGGTGGACGTATGGGTGGGCCTTATGGGTATACTCACCGTCAGGCCCTGGGGCTCAGACCTTGAGCTATATAAGCGGCCCCAAAAAATGGAACTGCTTCCCGTTCTCCCAGAACATTGAATTTTGTGACCACAGTTACAATCAACCTCCAGAGATCCTGTTCTACACCAGACCAGTGGAGCCAAACTGCAGCCAGAGCCCATCTCTATCCTCATCTGGTTGTAAGTAGGCAATCTTGTATATTATTAGTGACACTAATCTCTATTTTACTTCACATTAACCCCTTCAGGAACGGACTGTTATGGCTTTGTTGTACGTTAAGGACCAGAGCTGTTTTAACACTTTTATGGTGTTTGTGTTTAGCTATAATTTTCCTTTCTCTCATTTACTGTTCCCATACAAGTTATATATTGGGGTTTTTTTTAGGACAAAAAGGGCTTTCTTTACATATCATTATTTGTATCATGTTTTAAAAATTTAATAAAATATGGTGATTTTTAAAAAAAAAACATGTTTTTTGATTTTACTTGAAAAATATTTTACTTACCTACTAAAGCTAATGAAAAAAACTGCTAAAGAGATTAAAAATGTTGTCCTGAGTTTAAAAACACCCAGTGTTTATGTGCTATTTTGCAAGTTATAGGGTTATAAGTACATGTAGGAAATCGCTGTTTCAAAATATATATTTTTAAAATGTATCAATAGTGACATTGTAACACTGTTATCTGTCATAAATCTCTGAATCACACCCCACATGTACATTTTTTTTTTTAAAGTAGACAACCCAGGGTATTCAATATGGGGTATGTCCAGTCTTTTTTAGAAGCCACTTAGTCACAAACCCAAATTTAGCATTTATATTTGTTTGTGTGTGGAAATTGCAAAAAACTAAATTGAATGCTAATTTTGGCCAGTAACTTTCAAAAACACTATAAAAGCTGTATATTGGGGAGAGGGGTGGAGCCTGTCATCCAGACAGAGCGGTCGTGCTGAATCTCAGCTCCTGCTTTATTAAGCATTTTCTGTGGGTGATTCTCAGAAACACTGGCACAAACACGCTGCAGAGGGAAGCTATGATGAAAGGGCCACCCGGGGAATCGCCCGATACCAAATCCAAGCGTGTAACCAGCATTAACACCCAAGCATGGGTATAGGGTGACGCTGGACTCTCTGACCCATTTCTGATACCAACATGCCTAAGAACAAGGCACAAGTATTGATTATTCCCTTCTTGCTGTTTACTTTTCTTTTTTCTTAGATCTCCCATATTATTTCTCAATTCCCATGAGTAATATCATAGTATTATAACTCACAAGTTTGTATCACAGTAATCGTTTACTAGCATTGTTTTCATGCGCACACGTATATCTCATGCTACGCCATACTATAAAATTGTGCTACACTATAAAAATGAGCAATACACCTATAATCTTAAGAGCAACTAGTTGTGTTATGCGCATACTTAGCCTAGCATGTTATACCACAAAACGACGTCTAATAGCCTGTTATCTTCAAGTAATATCATAATAAATGTGCATTGTCTACCTATCCCCCACTGTATTTACTGTTTTGAAACCAGCATATGGAATGCCGTTGGGGCACCGTATGCATGTATGTTACCACTACAAGCACTGCAAAAATACCCAGGAGTCTCCTGTTATACCCAGGAGACTTTGGTGAACACAAATATTAGTGTTTCAAAACAGTAAAATGTATCACAACAATTATATCTTCAGTGAAAGTGCCGTTTGTGTGTGAAAAATGCAAAAAAGTAACTTTCACTGACAATACCATAGCTGTGATATATATATATATATATATATATATATATATATATTAATAGCAAAATACAGTTAGAATAACATGTCATATATATATATATAATATATATATAATTTTTTTACTATTATTTTTACGTTTTTTTATTTATTTTAATTTACTTATTTGTATTTTATAATAATATATATATATATATATATATATACACACGTGAGTAATTTAGTTTTAAGTGTATTTTTATATTAATATAAAAATATATATATAATTAATGGTGTGTGAGATAGTTTTAGTTTAAGGTGGCAAAAAGAAGCAAAACCTAGGAGAAATGTTATGACACAGGTTGAGCTATGTCGTGTTCCAATGAGATTCTTTAAGCCAGGTGAAAAGCTGTGTTATGCGTTCTACAAGTATGGGACGAAAGTGCTAGGTGAGATAGTGCATGCTATGCTGAATGGGTATGTCTAATCCATGATTTTGTCTCTGGAACGAAAGAGTGGCCGTGACTGTATGGGCGGCTGTAGGAAGCGTATGATGAACATGCCTGGAATATAAATGAGACAATTGTCGGCAGGGATGTATACCCCCGCCTGGTACATGAAAGTAAAAGAAATGATAAAGAAAAGAAAAGTGGCCAACCAAGTGAGTTCCCCAGAAATATCATGATCGTATGGATGTTGAGTGGTGCTTGTTGATGATATGACATGTGCTTAGTTGTCTGAGTAACAACGGATTGATGACTCTGACCATGATTTACCCCATGCCACAGCAGCTGATACAGTGGGGTAGATCCCCCAAAGGGGCTGAGGTGGTGGAAAAATTTCCAAACCTGGATGCCATGGCCAACAGCTCCAAAGCAATCGTTCCCGGTAGATCACTGCCAAACCCGTGGTAGATGCCGTGTCTGACCATCTGGTTGGAGAAGTGTCAGACAATCCTAGAAAGAACATGCTTTTACCATGCCAATTGGTTAAGAAATTCCCCCCATGTGCAGGTCTGCTGTTGTTGGGATGTCTAAGGACATCCTCTGATTGTCATGTTGGAAGTGTGGAAAAAAGGGGAAAAAACTCTGGATGTGAAAGCGTGGTCTTGTGGTATGATTTGCATGGCAAAATTAAGGAATCTGGTAGGGATTGTAGTTCCTTGCGGTTGTAAGTACTAAGCAGGAGCTAGTGATTGATGTAGTTGAGAATGTTCCCATTTGTCTTGTGGTAACTTGCGTGTATGGATGCCAACTCAAGTCGTATGCCCAGTAATGTGATGATAGTGTCTGGGCCTTCTGTTTCTTATGGGGTACTGGGACGCCCAAGTGATCAACCAGACTAAGCTGCCGCAAGGCTTCTAGTGAAACATATGTTATCTTTGTTAATATGTTATCAACAAGAAGTCTTCTAGATAGTGTATGACTGTAAGGCCTCTGGATATGTTATCATAACCAGCACAGAGTATCTGCGAATATCGATAGTAGGCTAATCTGTAGCCAGAAAGTTAAGCGGGGAAAGGATTGCCCATTTTATGCCAGTGTGTAGGGTAGATGGTAGCCATTTACTGCGTTGATGATATTGGTCTTACTTAACCAAGCGTCAACCCATGCTTGAGTGATAGCTGTAAAGGTAGATCAATGGTGTTGTATAGTAAGGAAACTCCTCGGAGGGTATGAGGGAGTTGAGACTTGAGGTAGCGGAGGTGTGTGGTGCCAATAAGTCTATGGTTAGTCTTTGTTTAAGGGAAGATTTCCTTGTGACAATACCAATACCAATGTGTTTGTGTTTGGTGCCATGCTTTAAATGGTGGAGATTGGAAAACCCAAGTAAAAAACCCTCTGCAAATCTTGGCTATGAGTGTGTTTAAAGCCGATGGTTCTGTTGTGCTGACTGTAAGTGAGGGCATGCTATATGTAGCGGATGGCCATGAGCTGCCCTGGGACTTGTATTATGTGTAACCTGTATTCGTCTATTTGCTAAATGTCTATGCAGTAAGGGAATGCATTCGTGTAAAATAGCTACGTTCTATGTGTAAAATGTATTGGATTCGTCTGAATGTTAGGTAGTTTCATTCCCTTAGTTTGTTCGAATGAAACTACCAAACAGTCAGACCTCCCCTGTGTGAAGTGTGCCTTCAATTACCCGTTGCAACATTGTTGCGAACGGGTAATTGACAAGCTGTGTTGCAATCCTTTGTTCTCAGGGGTGGCCGCCATTCGAGAAACGAACACGTGGCGGCGGCCATCTTAACCTCCCGAACAGCGGTGTTTTGCCGTCGAGTGTCTGGAACTCAAAACGGACACTCGACTAGGCGAACACCGCTGAGACCTACATCAGCCCGGTCCGTTCGGTTCCAAACTACCGAATGGCCCCTCGTTCGGTAGGCATAATCAACCGAACGAGGGGATTCAGGCAAACCCTCCCAAGCCTCTATAGCTGGAGGCTTTCAGGTACTTCATTCGCCTTTTCCAGGACCGACCGCAGGGCCCAATCGCATGGAGCCCAATTCGGCTAGTTCATCCAGCACGGTCGGTCATTTTATTCCCTCCAGGAAATTCCCGAACCCCTGGTCTGATCTGGGTGATTTTTGGATATGTTGTTCACCCAGATCAGGGCTACCAGGGGATGTATAATTTAAAGTGGTACCCATAGGTTTAGGGGTACATCCAGAAACGGGGGGAATTGCTGTACTGGATAAGGGGATTATGATGCCGGCTGAGGGGAGGAGATGTGTGGGAGGTTACCAGGACAGGATTGGCTACTGTATTAATGAATGGAAATCCCTCCCTTGCATGGGAGCATGCTATATAAGGCACTGTGGAATAAAGGTTGTCAGTTCTGCTCCTGATGCTGTGTGTTGTCCAGTCATTGGGATTGCTGTGGGGATACTATTGGATTATTTTGCCTGCTGGAAACTTTGCCTGTGGATTTATAATTTACTTGTTCCTGAGCCTCTCTGGGATCTTAAGCGGAGATAACCTGGGGAATATTGTACCTCTGCTACACTATATTCCTTGAAGGTGTATTTATGATACCTGTATGGGAGCCCTTTGAAGCTCCAGAGCTTTAGTAAATCTACTACAAGTCTGGAAGGGTGATGAGTCAGTAGTGTTGACAACGCATTGGTGTGTACAGATGGTGAGTACGTTTTTTGTAAGTTGTATTGGGACACATGGTTTGTCATGTGCCCTGAAACATTTGAACATATATGCAACAGTCTATACGCAATGCAACTACTCATACCAATTGTCTCTGGTAGTTCAGAGGTGCTGGTACCTGGAGCCTGAGAGTGCTCGTCCGTTTGTTTGGGACAAAATCCCTTCTGTATGAGTACCTGCACAAATAAACATCTCTACATATTCCAAATGCTAACCCAACCAAGGGATGGTCAGTTCCCGATTTACCTGGAAACACTGGATCTGACCATTACAGATACATCATCATACATATATATGCCTTGTTTCCCCAATGTGCTGGGATCATACGTGCAGGGTTAACGTCTTGTGTGTCATAAGAGTTGATTGTACCAGGTAACCGAGTTTTGGTTGGTGCTGGTTGTACAGTAGCGTGAGGCCCAGCCTTGTGAGGGCTGTTGTGACCGACTCGAGATTGCCAGGCTGTCGTACATTTTTTGGCTTATGAGTTTATGAGTGAGGCTAGCATGGCCTGAGTTGGTGTTGCTGGGCCTTCCCCTGCCTCCGTGTTGTCTGTTGATGTATGGAGGAGTTTGAATACACATACACTAGCTAACAGAAGCACACACACACTAACAGACACACTCACACTAACAGACACACAATCACTAACACACACACACACATACTGACACACACTCACTAACAGATACACTCACTCATTAACAGAGACACACACACACAGACACACTAACAGACACACACACAGACACACTAACAGACACACACACACACACACTCACTAACAGACACACACACTAACAGACACACACTAACAGACACACACAGACACACACTAATAGACACACAAACTAATAGACACACACACACACTAACAGACAGACACACACACTCACTGACACACACACACACACTAACAGATACACACTCACACACTAACAGACACACACACTAACAGACACACACACACACACACTAACAGACAAACACACACACAGACTAATAGACACACACACAAACAGACACACACACACTAACAGACAGATAAACTCACACTAACAGACACACACACACTAACAGATACACACTCACACACTAACAGACACACACACACACTCACTAACGAACACACACACACACACTAATAGACACACACACTAATAGACACACACACACTAACAGACAAACACACACACACAAACAAACACACACAAACAGACACACACTCACACACAAACAGACACACATACACAAACAGACACACAGACACACACACACACACAAACTCACACACTGACACACACACACACTCACACTCACTAACAGACACACACACACATTAACAGATACAAACTCACACACTAACAGACACAAACTCACACACTAACAGACACACACACACTCACTAACAGACACACACACACTAACAGACAAACACACACACTAACAGACACACACACTAACAGACACACACTCACACTAACAGACACACACACACACACACTCACTAACAGACACACACACACACACACACACTCTCACACACTGATACTCACACACACACTAACAGACATACACACACTCACTCACATTAACATTTTTATTTTTTTAAGCCCCCCCCAGCCTCCTTACCTTTGGGAATGCTGGGGGGGCGGGCGGCGTTGGCAGGCGGCTGGCGAGGGAGCACTTCCCCTGAGCTGTCTGCTCAGCTCCTTTGCACGCCTCAGAGTGAGACTGGGAGCCGGAATATGATGTCATCAACACGGCTCCCAGCCTCACTCTGTGGCGCGCGAGGGAGTTGAGCAGACAGCTCAGGGGAAGTGCTCGCTCACCAGCCGCCTGCCAACGCCGCCCGCTCGCCCCTGCCGACCGGCATGTCAGTTAGCCACAAGGCTAACAAGACATTTGCCCTGGGCATTTGGGGGGCGGCTTTTTTTGCCGCCCCCTGGAAAATGCTGCCCAAGGCAAATGCCTTGTTTGCCTCGCGGCTAAAACACCCCTGGTCAGGAGTAATTCTTGACCATTCCTCTTTACAGAACTGTTTCAGTTCAGCAATATTCTTGGGATGTCTGGTGTGAATTGCTTTCTTGAGGTCATGCAACAGCATCTCAATCGGGTTGAGGTCAGGACTCTGACTGGGCCACTTCAGAAGGTGTATTTTCTTCTGTTTAAGCCATTCTGTTGTTGATTTACTTCTATGCTTTGGGTCATTGTCCTGTTGCAACACCCATCTTCTGTTGAGCTTCAGCTGGTAGACAGATGGCCTTAAGTTCTCCTGCAAAATGTCTTGATAAACTTGAGAATTAATTTTTCCTTCGATGATAGCAATCCGTCCAGGCCCTGACACAGCAAAGCAGCCCCAAACCATGATGCCCCCACCACCATACTTCACAGTTGGGATGAGGTTTTGATGTTGGTGTGCTGTGCCTTTTTTTCGCCACACATAGTGTTGTGTGTTTCTTCCAAACAACTCAACTTTGGTTTCATCTGTCCACAGAATATTTTGCCAGTACTGCTGTGGAACATCCAGGTGCTCTTGTGCAAACTGTAAACGTGCAGTAATGTTTTGCTTGGACAACAGTGGCTTCCTCTGTGGTATCCTCCCATGAAATCCATTGTTGTTTAGTGTTTTACGTATTGTAGATTCGCTAACAGGGATGTTAGCATTTGTCAGTGACTTTTGTAAGTCTTTAGCTGACACTCTAGGATTCTTCTTCACCTCATTGAGCAGTCTGCGCTGTGCTCTTGCAGTCATCTTTACAGGACGGCCACTCCTAGGGAAAGTAGCAGCAGTGCTGAACTTTCTCCATTTATAGACAATTTGTCTTACCGTGGACTGATGAACAGCAAGGCTTTTGGAGATACTTTTATAACACTTTCCAGCTTTATGGAAGTCAACAATTCTTAATCATAGGTCTTCTGAGAGCTCTTTTGTGCGAGGCATCATTCACATCAGGCAATGCCTCTTGTGAAAAGCAAACCCAAAACTGGTATGTGTTTTTTATAGGGCAGGACAGCTGTAACCAACACCTCCAATCTCATCTCATTGATTGGACTCCAGTTGGCTGACATTAGCTCTTGGAGATGTCATTAGTCTAGGGGCTCACATACTTTTTCCACCTGCACTGTGAATGTTTACATGGTGTGTTAAATAAAAACATGGCAACATTTCATTCTTTGTGTGTTATTAGTTTAAGCAGACTGTGATTGTCTATTGTTGTGACTTAGATGATGATCAGATCACATTTTATGACCAATTTGTGCAGAAATCCATATCATTCCACAGGGTTCACATACTTTTTCTTGCAACTGTATATATAATATATATATATATATATATATATATATATAATCTATATATATGTGTGTGTGTGTGTTTATATGGGTGTGTGTAGATATGTGTAATTTTGTTCTTTGTTCTAACTTTATTTTGATATTAATCTTTGTATTGAATAAAACTACACTTAGAATTAAAGACTTAGCTTTAAAGGCCCAAAACCCACATACATTCCTGCAACAAGAAGGCCATTTAATTTTGAACACTGCAGCTTTCAAGGTCCAAACCCATATCCATCCCTGCAACACCAAGGCCATTTAATTTGGAACACTGCAGCTGTAAAGACCCAAACCCAGGTCCACCCCTGCAACAAGAAGGCCATTTAATTTTGAATAGTGCAGCTTTAAAGGCCCAAACCCACATCCATCCCTGCAACAAGAATGCCACTTAATTTTAAACACTGCAGTTTTAAATTCTGAAATCCACATTCATTCCTGCAAAAAGAAGGCCATTTATTTTTACTCTGCTCTAGGTATTTTAGAAATGCACAATAACGATAAGCTAAACTTGGTCAAGAAGTACGAATAACAGAGTATTCAGACAAGCCAAATTTGGAATCCATAATGTCACAGAATAAGGAATATACTATTGGGATCACAAGGAAACCACAACAGGCCACTGAACAGATGTAAAACACCTGAGGCGTTTTCTTGATAGTTATGACCTAAAAACTTGAGTAAGCATTGGCAATGATGAAAATTTGTGAAGATGATGTCATGACAAGTTTGTAACATCATGATTTAATAAAAGGGTCAGAGCTACAGCATCTAGGGTCAGAAATGCTAGGTGATGTGTCTGATAGTGTCAAACTGATGTGGTTTCTACTTGGGGAGGTAGGTTCACCAGGTGAGTTCCACAGCGCAAGGGTATGTATCCTTACAGTGTAAAAAATGTACTAATCAAATTAACCAAATCCTAGAGAAGCATGATAATACCAATACACAGGCTGTATCCAGAAGTGGCGGCATCAATTAAGAGGTTGGAGGAGGAATTTCAAGGTTGCATGCGTAAAATAATGAACAGCACTTCGGAGTACATACTAGTCACCAGTTGTGCCCAAAGACTAAAGGATAATCTGACTAAGGAGTAAAACCCTGCCTATATGGAAAGAAAGACTATTTAATAAAGGGCATGAGATGCAAAGAAAGAAAAGGGAGAAAAAGCAGGCGTTAACAATGGTAAAAAGTTAAACTCCTTTTAGCAGTGGCAGCAGCTCTATGTAGATAGCCTTGGCCCATGGCTATTGCAGCCCACTGTAAATTTGCTGGATTTGCATTATGTCCTGTCCAGGTATGGTAATGCACAAGAACTGGCAATGAGCATGCAACCTTGAAATATCTACTATATGCGTTAGTGATGGAGTTTAGCACAAATTATATTAAATAGTCTTAATAATAATATGCAGCACATATCACAGTTTGTTTTCTACTACTTTGTAATATCTTATAGGCCTTTGACTGCATGTGATGACACATCTTCTGAACTGCAGAGGGTCATATCTCAGGATAATGGTGAGGTCATTTCCCATTCATCTTTCAGAGGAAGAGGAGCTCTGTCCCGGTAAGAGAAAAATATTCACAAACTATCGTTCTATTGCTACATAATTTTTTATTTGTTTACTTTTCTGTCATTTTGCATTTTTTTAAAAGTTCTTTATATTTTACCGTTCAAACCATTTATTAAAACAAGACAGATTTCAAAGGGAATTTTACTTTTTCATGTTTTCTCCTTTAAGAATTGTGCGTTTGGTGGTTGTTCTTCGTGAATGGGCCCACAAGAGCTTACGTGAACAAGATCAAAGACCTGACTCTTTTCTAGACCGATTCCGAGGACCAGACATACAAACAACAGAGGGTCATACTATAAAGGAGACTCAAGCAGCTGGAACTACAGAGGACAAATGCAAGAAGAAGAAGAAGAAAAAGTAATTTTTATTTTATTTTAAAAAGGCTCAGTTTGGTATGTTTATAATTTTTTAGTCCTCCTTTGTAAATGTAAGTATTTGTAAATGTGATCAGTTATTCTTAAACAAAATATTTAAATGGGCATGCAGAAGGAAGCATCTCAGAGGCATCAAAATGTATATATTAAAATATACACTTAATTTGTTTTCACCAAGATGGGCTCCACAGTAAATACAATCAGATAAATTTACACACATTTGCCCTGAAGTAATCAGTGTATTCCCCAGTGTCTAACAGAAATATGCAACCTTCGGCACTCCAAATGTTGTGCATTACATGCCCCCTGATGCTTGCCAACACAATGGCTGTAAGAACATTATGCGAGATGTAGCCTACAACATCTGGAGTCTGGAGTGCTGAAGGTTGGCCACCCCTCATCTATACTTTAGCTCTCAAATATTTATTACACCCTTTTTTCATAGATTTAATACATGACCTTTATTTATAAAATTTAACAACAATTTGTAAGTCTGATGGGCAATAACTTGAATGTTGTCTAAGAGAGACAAGGAAACTGTGAGGTTTAATTTGTACTACCCTTTATACTACCCTTTTTCACTGTCTCCCCACAAGTCTTGTCTGTGATCTCTCTTTTATTTGAAGAATTCAGGAAGTAGGACTAATAGATAATTGGCATACCCACCTGTCACTATGCCCGCACCAGTACCATAAGCAATGTGACGCACCACCTGGCACCCTGACTGGATGCCTCCACCAATCGCTGCTTCCTAGCAACACCGAGTACTCCTAAGCACTCCACCTGACACCATAACCACCGTAAACCCCACAACCAGCAATACAGCTTGGTTGGGGTCTCGCTGTCCGCCACCCACCCAGGAACCAAGACCAGGATCCAGCTTCCAGTGGGTAGACCTCTCCTAGTCCAGAGAGTAAAGCAGAAGTGTTGTAATCCAAGGGAGGATAGTGATTATAGCAATCCCCAGAGTGAATATAGCTGTCCCC
The DNA here is from genome assembly GCA_933207985.1 of Pelobates cultripes. Lineage (NCBI taxonomy): Eukaryota > Metazoa > Chordata > Amphibia > Anura > Pelobatidae > Pelobates > Pelobates cultripes. The sequence goes on along the minus strand of OW240920.1, from coordinate 111,796,709 downwards.
TCCACACGTGAGATGAGGCTTTATGTTGAGGTTGAAGAAGAACTCTTTAATGGAAGCCACAACTGGCCTTATATGCAAATCCCCATGCAAGGAGTTTACTCTAACATATACCAGGGGCATTCCCCAGTGGATCTGAGAGGGGACTATGACAAAGTACACACTTTACTTACATTGGCTCTCAGGTCCAGCACACTCCCACACAAAACAGGGTAATCCCTCCCCTGTGCCTGAGAGATAATTGAGTCAGGAATTATACTAAACTCAATTATCTCAAAGGATAGAAAACACACATTTTAACAACCTCACAAAAGTATATCCAAAACACATGTAAACCCCATAAAAGTCACATCCCCTGATGGTCCTGATTTGGGTGATCAACATATCGAAAAATCACCCAGATCAGTTCAGGGGTTTGGGATTTTCATGGGGGTCATAATTTGACAGACCGCACACGAGGCTCCTGCCCAAAAGAGTTCCATCAAATCAGGCTGTGCAGTCGGTCTCTTTCGGGAGTTCACAATACAACAATATACAAATGAAACTGTTCGTACATGCTCTCAATCTGTGTCCCTCATTCGGGAGCTTGTTCCCATCGAACGCCACTCCTCTCATGTGACAGCGGAACGTACAAAGAGATGGAAGTCCCAGAGGTGTTCACTCCGTTGAGTGTCCAATTATAGTTCCATGCACTAGACTTGATTTTTTTTAATTAGGTGTGAAATAGGATGGTCAAATTCTGATACATGAGCTTAAGTAACTGATCTGTAAGCTGGTCAGGCTCAGAATGTGATTTCATTTGTAGTGTAGAGTGTAGTGATAAGGAGCTTTTTAGGTACATCAGTGATGGGCATAGTCTTACTTTTACATTTTGACATAGTTACTGCCTACAGTGAGAAGTGCTGGGAAATCAAAGTGAATTTCAAAACTGAGGCCAAAATAGCAGCAGCAGTAACATTTTCCTATAAGTATGGAAGCCAGACTGAGAGGGTTTTCTGAGAAAAGCCAGGATGACCAGATAGATGGTAGCTATTTGCAGATGTGTGGTGTCACAAACAGGCTACTCCAGGCATGCCTGTAACTTGGTTCAGTGTTTGAAAGGGTTAAACCCATGAATGGACGTAGCGGGGAATGTGACGCGAATAAGTATAACGGAGTCTACCCCAAATACTCCCCCAATAACGACAGACACTGAATTTTGATGAAACAGGCCACAGCATTTATTAAAACATAAGACTGTAGGACTCATCTAATATTTATTAAACGTTATAATTTAATTATAACCAGAGATAAATACATAAATAATGCATAACTTAACATATCATTTTTAACACCTAGTGCCCTATAGACTTTAGCTTACATAAACGTCCTTGCCTATGCACCAACTTGCCCAGAGGGTTCTCGCCTCCCACCTCCCTTTTCCTTTCAATGCTTACCACCAGCCAGCTTCTAGCTCGGTAATTTAAAAGTTTACCATAGGGGGCATGTCCTGGACCTGTCAGTGAGTGGTCGCATGTTGTGAGGGCGCCGCACAACTAAGGCCTTACCCTAAGCAATCTGAACCTTCAAAGTCCGATACAAACAAAGAAAATAAATATGTCTCGGTCTAAAGCTAAACGGACATCAGAGAGGCACGAAATGTCAAAGTTTTTGCTCCAAGAACCAGGCAGACTAAGATTCAGATGCTGCCTGAGGAAATTCAAGATGGTGTTGAGGAGTCGGAGCTGAAGTGCTCGCAAAACTCACAAGCAACAGACTCTACGGTCAGTCAAAGAGTATTACAAGCCATGCTGGAAAACATGTCCAAAAGAATATTGCATAACCTACAATCTTCTCTCGGAGACCTATGCAACGACCTGCAAGAATTAGGGGCTAGAACATCCACTGTGGAAAACAAAATGTCAGAGTACGCCGATGCCCATAATGACATGGCTGCAACAATGGATGGTCTAATGTCTCGGATGGAAGAATTTGAGATTAAGCAGGCGGATATGGAAGACAGTGGTAACGGACCACCTGGCACCCCGACTGGGTACCTCCGTTGATGGATGCTCCTAGTGCTTCCCAAGGGCTACAAGCACTCCACTTGACACGAACCGCCACAGCTTGGTTGGGGTTCCGCCGTCTCCTACCCACCCTGGACCTACAACAAGGCTCCAGGTTCCAGTGGGTGAACCTCTCCTCCAAGAGAGTGAAGCAGGAACAAGCTCTTAAAAGAGCTTAGCTGTGATTATCCAAGGGAGTATGCAGAGCATAGCAATCCCTTGTAGTGATATAGCAATTCCCCCAACAAGAGACAAGACTATAGATTGAGGGATAAGCAGGAACAGAATGCAATGAGGCTTTATTGCTTCTTATATACACATTTCCCCACAAGGTTACCACGCCGTCACGTGTTCGTTTATACGAACGCCGACCACCCAGCCATTCGCCAATTAAGCTGTGGTTAACCACAGCTCCTGTGAGGTCAACGAGCAGCACACTCCACTTGCGGGTGGTCTGGCCGTTCATCAGTTTGTTCGGTAAACAAACACGATTAGCATAATCCATTCGGCAAGCCCTATTCACTGAACCATTGCAGGAAAAACGCACAAACAACAATTTTACTCCAGTCCTGAACCAGAGTCTAACACAGGGGCCATAGTCACAAGGCAAAAGGCTAGCCATTAGTCCTCTCCAAGCACAAGTGGCGAACAGTGCTCAACAGAAAAATCTCTGCATTAGAGACAGAAACGTCAGTACAAATGAACTGGTTGCCTATATCACGGAGCTACTACATGTGATTGCCCCGGAGCTCCCAAGAAATATCCTACTTATGGAGCGTGTACATCATAAAGCTAGGCCCAAATTCCTGCCTCCTGATACCCCGAGAGACATACTGCTACTTCTCCACTATTATCATGCTAAGGAGGAAATGCTCAAGAGAAGCAGGTCTCACAAGGACTGGCCTGAGAAATACCGGGACGTTGCAGTATATGCAGACATTTCAGCATTCACACTTAAAAAGAGAAAATCTTTACACACCATCACAGAACAACTCAGAGCACACCAAATTGTTTACCATTGGGGATACCCCATAAAATGGCTAATACAGCGTGAGGGAAAAACCACCGTACTGCCTACCCCAGAAGACAGATTCAAGGTACTTTGTGAATGGGGACTGGAGCCAACAGAAGTGATGAGACCCTCTGGAAACACGCAATGTCTTTCTCCCGAATGGAAGAGGCCCAGGAGAAGATGAAGGACTCATTGCTGGTTTCAGAGACTGCTAATGTGACCAGTTTCAAAGAACTGTGAGTATTATTTTTACCTCCAGACCTATTGTCCCTAAGACCATTATATGTCTGTATAATTTAGACTAGGTAGTGTTTTCATAGGCCTCCCTCCTGACCACCCACTCCAGGAAAGTGCTGAAGCACTCGAAGTAGAAAACAAGATATGGAACAGCCCATTGGGAGGCACATATACACGTAGTACATATCTTCAAAAACACAACCCAGGAGATGATATTCTGGATGCACTGGCAGCAAACGGAAGGCTGCCTCCACGTCGGCCTTAGCCAGCATGGCCCCAGGGCCTGTGGCCCTGACCATGCCGACCGCCGCATCAAAGGATGCGTAGGACACTCGGCAGAGTTCCAAAGAAATGTCATCATTCACCGAACCCCTGTGAGGGTACAACAAATGTTGAATCAAACAGTATTTTTCCTTGCTCCTTTTTGGGCACCACACCCAAGGGGGAGACCCACAGGTCTGACAAAGGGGGGTTGCTAAAGGCACCCACCATGCGACCCAGAGACACCTCCTTGCCAAGTGTTTCCCAACCCTATGTGGGAAATCTTGAACCGACCAAAGGTAACGAAACAGCAGCAAAGGGGGGGCGAAAAGAGAAAGGAATCCAGAAACCATGCTCAAAGCCTTCCAACAGGACATAGGCTGACCGACGATTCCTATAACGGGCAAGCCATGGGTGCATCGCACTCATTGGCGGATCCAGGGGGGGGGGGCAAGGGGGCAATTGCCCCCCCCCCCCGAGAAAATATAGCTGCCCGAGGCTCTCCCCTGCCGGCCCATGCAGGGCTGGTGCTATCCAAGCACCAGCCCTGCTGTTTGCCATCACGGACCGGAGGGGAGATCAGTGTGAGTGAGAGAGAGCTGCAGGTTAGAGTTCACTCCCCACTAGAACCACCAGGGAATGGAAGAGAAAGCAGTGTCTCCCCCTCCCTCGGCAAAAGTAAGAAGGGAGGGGGGACATTATCTATATTTATTTATTTAGTTATTTAATAATAAAATGTTTTTATCTTCAATCTGCCCCCTATCCCCTTACACAAACTATAACCCCCTACACACTGCACCACACACAAATATACAGCCCCCCTTGCACACACAGTCCCCCCTTACACACACACACACAGCCCCCCTTACACACACACAGCCCCCTCACACAGCCCCCCCTCGCACACACAGCCCCCCTCTTACACACACAGCCCCACATTACACATACACACAGCCCCCCTTACACACACAGCCCCTCACACACAGCCCCCTCACACACACACAGCCCCCTTACACACACACACACAGCCCCCTTACACACACACACAGCCCCCTTACACACACACACACAGCCCCCCTTACACACACAGCCCCTTACACACAGCCCCCCTCTTACACACACAGCCCCCCTCTTACACACACAGCCCTCTTACTCTTCCACACACACAGCCCCTTACATACACAGCCCCCACTTACATACACAGCCCCCCTTACACATAGCCCCCAATACACACACAGCCCCCCATACACACATAGCACCCCTCACACAAAAACACACTGCGCCACTCACACACACACTTCTCCCAATACACACACTGCACCCTTTACACACACTGCACCCCTCACACACATACACACTACAACCCCTATCCCGGCAGACCTGGGTAAGTTATCAAACGTTTTTTTTAAACGGTTTGACTACTTACTCTGGGAGGGCGCCACAGCAACTCCAGGCACCAAAACCACTACAGAGAGTTGTAGTGGTTATTGTGCCTGGATTGTTTCTTAAAATAATCTGCCAGTGCCCCTCCCGAGATTAGCTTCTGGATCCGCCACTGATTGCACTTGCAACCACCGGCATCGTCGCCCTTAGATCTCAGCTTCCCTTTCTCGCTAGCTTTTCCCCGCTTGAAACACCGGAAGACTGAATACCGCAGGTGGAGCATTCGTGCTTGAAATGGCACAAGGCTCCCCATTTGCAATGACTGTCATTAAATTTCCAACAACAGTCTGGCCTCTGCTGCACGGCCAATGAGGCAGACGATCTTCCCCCTCCACCCCCACAGAAAGGACAAGAAACCACCCTGCTGTGGTGCTGGGTGGGTCATAATGGAGAGTCAGAGGCCAATCCTGGCAGGAGTAAGGCATGATCCTGGCAGGAGTAAGGCAAGTCCACTTTCACCACTATTCAACCTTGCAGGAATTCCAGGCGCCACCTGCTGGGCAGTCCCAGAAACAGCAACCAGATCCTTTGAGAAGAGTAGTGGAGAGAAGGAAAGCTCACACCCCGCAGGGGAGGACAGCCAAAGTAAGTAACCAGGGGACAAAGGGGGGGTAGAGGGTCCAGCAGGATACACAGGGAAGACAGAAGGGAAGGGGGCAGGAGGGAGGAGAGAGAGGGTCCCAGGAAGGGAGACAGTGGGAAGAAGGGAGCTCTAACAGGAGTAGGCAGTGGACACACCAAAGGGGGGTTTAGAGGGGAATGAGAGACAGAGGCAGGGGAACAGTCGTTCCTCATCATCAAAGGACATACCCGATCATAGGGAGGACCCTCCTCACCCCCCAAACAGCAGCACAACTGTGCCCCGCGTGGACCTGCGGGGCCTACTCACCACTGTTGGCATAGGTCTGCCATTGCGCCGATGGAGTGGTGCCCGGAAGGCCTCCCAGACGCCCCGGCTGTTTGGGCTGCAAAGGCCATCTTACTGTAACCCTGCCCGCTGTCTATTGCCCGGGGGGTGCGCTGAGCACATTGGGGGGAGCAGGGCATGTGTTGGGAGGAGCAGACACGTGGGTCTGGAGGTGCCTCGGGTCTGTGCTCCGATGACGGGCCTGAGGTGCCGCATCAGGACTTGGGTGAGCAGGTGGGCAGCAGCGCCAATCTGTGCCCATGTGGCCTACAGGGGCTGCGGCCCCATGGTAGGCCCCAGCAGAGGCCTGGCCACGGGGGGGTGGAGCAAATTGCTCACGAAGGTCTGCCACCATCCAGGGCAGCTGCAGCTCTGAGGGCAGACAGGATTGATTCCACATCCATCCTCAAGCAAAAAGTTTCCAAAGGCCGGGACAAACAGGAACAACAAAGTAAGGGTAAGTTGTTTGCTGGCCCATTTCCCAAGAGGCACTGAAGTAAGATGATCCATACACCACTCCCAAACACATAACCACTCTCATACACACTTACAACGAATCACCAGCATCCATCCCCACATTCATACATGTGTCCCTGTCTGTTTAGCTGTGCTATCTCCCCAGGACCTCATTCATTCTGTTCTAGACCCAAATAAAGTAATACTAAAAACTCCACTGTTAACTCTGATATAAAAGCTAACACGATATTATGTTCTATGCAAATACAATGGTGAGTCCTAGGTTACTCAAACCAATTTAAATTGAAATTACCTGAAACACATTTTAGAAAAGTTATATATAAAAACAATATCAAACGTCAAACACTATATGTCCCCAACAGAGCTGGAGGCTTAGGGCTCCCTAACTTCACCCACTACTTTTATGCTGCACAACTGGCACAGGCACAGAACCTCCATGCACTACCTGGCATAAAGAGGTGGGTGGACATAGAACACGCAATCATGGGATGGGACTTCCCATCACTTTACATCTGGCTCCCCAAGAACGCACGACCCCCGCTGCCCCTGACCTCCCCAGGGATCCACACGACCATAAAAATATGGGACAAAACCGTGACCAAATTCCATCTCATCTCAAACCTGTCACCCCTGACACCCGTCCTCCAAAACACAGACTTTACACCCAGTATGAGCCCCAAGGATTTCAAAAGGTACGAGGACAATGGCCTACTTCGACTCCACCACTTCTATCGGAATCAAGAACTCATCCCCTTCCCTGACCTCCCACAAAACACACCTCTAAACACTCACGACTTTCCGCTACATACAAATAAAAAGCCTTCTTATGTCCCCCACCTACAAACAAGCAGGCATCACCCCACCCATGCCCTTCGAGAGAATGTGCGTCAAACACCCCGTCCAGAGAGGACAGATCTCAACCATCTACACACACATTAGCCACAATGCGGGAAACGATGTCAGCTTGGGAGAGGGATTTGGGCCCACCAGAGGACCCCAGGGACTGGGAGGCTATCTGGGAAGCCACAGCCTCCAGCTCAATCTGCGTAAATCATAAAGAACAAGCATACAAAACTCTCTTCAGATGGTACCTAACCCCACTTAGACTCACCCAGATGAGCAGGGCAGACTCAGACCGATGCTGGAAGGGCTGTGGAGAGAAAGGCACTTACTTACATTTATGGTGGGAATGCACACACGTAACACCACTCTGGCGTGAAGTATCACTCCTCACCTCCCAAATACTGCACACAGACATACCACTAAACCCATGGATATGGCTCCTATCTAAGCCCCACAAGGACACACCCCGCGCACAAAACAAACTCATTGCGAAGATTGCTTTAGCCACCCGAAGAGCAATTGCCACACACTGGGGCAGTCCAGAACCCTTCCCCCCCATGGCCACAGTGACAAGAAAGGTAAAGGAGGCAAGAGAAATAGACTACCTCTCGGCACACAAAATCATATCATAAAATATGGGACCCCTGGCTTTGGGAATTCCCCACCACCACCCAAGCAACCCAGCGACTCCACTCACCCTAAAGGAATACCACCCACACCACACCCAACACTCCCCCCCATCACTCACAACGGCCAAACTACACGATCATACTCCCAGGGACAACCCCCACCACACCAACACACAACACTGAGGAAACAGCGAAACGCAGACTACAACTAGGGTAGAAGGGCAGGACCCCAAACTCACTAGGCAAGAACACGCCAACAGCAAAAGCTTGCACACCGAATGACACACCACCCGTTCCCCTCCCCTTCGTGCACCCCCACACCATGAGACCCCAAAACCTGAAATATCGGATGACAAAATACTCAATTGCTAAAACCCTGCTATGGTGGACAGAAGGTTGCTTGATGCAAATAATAAAGTACCCTTCCCCCAATCCCTCTTTTTTCTGTACCCCACCCCAAACCCAAGACAAAAGACAAATGGAGAATGACAAGAAATCTGAAAAAAACGCTTACGTCTACCTGAAGCATGTCAAAATTACTAACAAAACTAATGGTACATACGCCGTACCTGATAAACTAATGTGAAAGGCGAAAGGGGCATTATATCCCCCAACTCCCTATGGTACCCCCACCAAAAAAAACAAAAGTATCAAAATTAAGAACTTATAAAAAAGGAAAAAAGCATAGGTGAGACCTCCTTATACCCCATCCCTCTTATTTCTGTACACCACCCCAAACCCAACACTAAAGAACGACAGATGATAACATGAACATTGATAATGCTTATTGAATTTAAGCCCGGACTGTTTGACCACTTAAAAAAACATTCATATGTTTTTTGACATTTGTGTCACCAAATCCAACACCCTGCTTCTTTTCTGTACCCGACCCCATAAAACAAAACTTTCAAAATAAAGAATTTATAAAAAAAAAATATATATATATATATATATATATATATATATATATATATATATATATATTATATGTAATGCAGTAATAGACAAAGGCAGAACCTGTAGTTCATTTGATAGGCCTGCTTTTTTTTGGAAGGGGCAATAAGTTGTAGAAACCTCTGCAACATGAGGCATGATAAATGCCCCAACCCTGGCTAAAAAATGTCTAGAGAATTTGTTTTCAGGGGCGGACTTTCAACTTACAGGTCCCTTACAGGTCCCTCTGTTAGTAGGAGATCAAGAACCCCCCTACTGGTGCAAGGTTTTTGTGCAGCTCTCACAGAGATATTATGTGAGAGCTACCCAGCACCCAGAATAGCTGTGTGAGTGCCACACAGTCATGTTTCCCACACATGCAGCCCCCTCCCCCCAAACAAGGCCAGATATATTTTAAGGGGTTAATCCAACCAAAAACAGTGTTTTAATAAAACATTGTTTTTGAATAGAGTAGCATTTACTGGCATGCCTCAAGCCCCCCTCCCCCTGTTCAAATGAAGAAATAAAACACATTTAATTACACCCTTCCTCTGTGTTTGTTGGTGACATCAAAATCAGCATCCCCCACAAATTCAACCATACAAGTAGCCTCTAAACACATGTGTTTGGAGACTACTTGTGGGGTTGCGTGTGTGGGATGCTGCTTGTGATGTTATGTTCCTGTATGTCAACGTGTTACAATTAATTTATTTTACCTATTGTACTACACTACACAATATGTTGGTGCTATTTAAGTAATTATATTATTGTGTTTGTGTGGGGAGGCTGCATTTGGGATTGCTGCTTGTGGGATTATGTACATACATAGAAACATAGAATGTGACGGAAGATAAGAACCATTCGGCCTGTGTAGTCTGCCCAATTTTCTAAATACTTTCATTAGTCCCTGGCCTTATCTTATAGTTAGGATAGCCTTATGCCTATCCCACGCATGCTTAAACTTCTTTACTGTGTTAACCTCTACCACTTCAGCTGGAAGGCTATTCCATGCATCCACTACCCTCTCAGTAAAGTAATACTTCCGGATATTATTTTTAAACCTTTGCCCCTCTAATTTAAACTATGTCCTCTTGTTGTGGTAGTTTTCTTCTTTTAAATATGGTCTCCTCCTTTACAGTGTTGATTCCCTTTATGTATTTAAATGTTTCTATCATATCCTCCCTGTCTTGTCTTTCCTCCAAGCTATACATGTTAAGATCCTTTAACCTTTCCTGGTAAGTTTTATCCTGCAATCCATGAACCAGTTTAGTAGCCCTTCTCTGAACTCTCTCTAAAGTATCAATATCCTTCTGAAGATATGGTCTCCAGTATTACGTACAATACTCCAAGTGAGGTCTCACTAGTGTTCTGTACAATGGCATGATCACTTCCCTCTTTCTACTGCTAATACCTCTCCCTATACAACCAAGCATTCTGCTAGCATTTCCTGCTGCTCTATTACATTGTCTGCCTACCTTTAAAGGACCACTCTAGGCGCCCAGACCACTTCAGCTTAATGAAGTGGTCTGGGTGCCAGGTCCTTCTAGGGTTAACCCATTTTTTCATAAACATAGCAGTTTCAGAGAAACTGCTATGTTTGTGAATGGGTTAAGCCTTCTCCTATTTCCTCTAGTGGCTGTCTCATTGACAGCCACTAGAGGCGCTTGCGTGCTTCTCACTGTGATTTTCACAGTGAGAGCACGCCAGCGTCCATAGGAAAGCATTATGAATGCTTTCCTATGTGACCGGCTGAATGCGCGCGCAGCTCTTGCCGCGCGTGCGCATTCAGCCGACGGGAGGAGAAGAGGAGGATCGGAGGCTCCCGCCCAGCTGGAAAAAGGTAAGTTTTACCCCTTTTCCCCTTCCAGAGCCGGGCGGGAGGGGGTCCCTGAGGGTGGGGGCACCCTCAGGGCACTATAGTGCCAGGAAAACGAGCATGTTTTCCTGGCACTATAGTGTCCTTTAAGTCATCAGAAATAATCACCCCTAAATCCCTTTCCTCAGATGTTGAGGTTAGGACTCTATCAAATATTCTGTACTCTGCCCTTGGGTTTTTACGTCCAAGATGCATTATCTTGCACTTATCCACATTAAATGTCAGTTGCCACAACTCTGACCATTTTTCTAGTTTACCTAAATCATTTGCCATTTGGCTTATCCCTCCTGGAACATCAACCCTGTTACATATCTTAGTATCATCAGCAAAAAGACATACCTTACCATTAAGTCATTCTGCAATATCACTAATAAAAATATTAGAGAGAATGGGTCCAAGTACAGATCCCTGAGGTACCCCACTGGTGACAAGCCCAAGCTTCGAATATACTCCATTGACTACAACCCTCTGTTGCCTGTCACTCAACCACTGCCTTACCTATTTAACAATATTGGAATCCAAACTTTTGGATCAAACATACTGTATTTTTCATGTCTGATGGAAGACGTGTGGATATATAACTAAATGGTGCACAGTGTCAATAAGATTGCAAAGCAAAGTTTAAAAGACAAAGTGAACCTTAAAGAGATACTGTAGTGTTAGGAATGTTAGGAATACAAACACAAGATGCTGTCTTAGTGCTGCAATGTAAACTTTTTATTTCTCTAAAACTGCAATGTTTTATATTTCAGGACTATGGGCAATAGGAACACTGTACCCAGACCACTTCAATGAGCTGGCATGGTCTGGGGGCCAATAGAATCCCTTTTATAAGATTATTTTTATTATTTTTTAATGCATTTGTTCCATTTTAGGCACTTTGGTATTTACTGAACATTTCAAAAAAGTGGCTTTTCAGATTCAGTTAGCAACATTGTGAATTTATAAGAAGCTGGCAATAATGACACATGATTTGAATGTGTTTAAGAATAGAAAGAACCAATATTGGTCACAAGCTGATAAAGACATACATAGAAGAAGAATTTGATACCCCTAAGTAAGAAATATCACTATTCAGACTCCTGGAAGCAAGATTATTAACTTACACCACGGGCACCCTAGGAATAATTTTAGCCATGAGCCTGATGTGTAAAATATGACAGACATGTTGTGAAATAAATGGATGCCAATTGTGTAGTCCATTATGTTCCAATAGTACAGACTAATACCTTCAAATAGGAATATAAGGAGCAGATACATCCATGTAATCTGTGATGCAATGCTATAATCAACAATAACTCAAATGTTCCACACATATTATTAATTATTATTATTATTATTATTATTATTATTATCAACATTATTATTTTTATTGGTATTTATAGATCACCAACTTTTTCCACAGTATAATATACTGAACAGGGGTAGATTTAACAATAAATTAGACTTTTACAAAATGATAACGGAACAATAGGTAGATGTGGACCCTGCTCAAACAAGCTTACAGTCTAGAGGTAATGTTAGCATTTTTAATTTGATTATACTAGAAATTAAAGGATTTGTCTAACCAGCATAACTATTACAGCCAGTTTAGTGGCTATGGAAATATTGATGCAACCACACCCCGGCTTTATGGTCAAACAATATTCAGCTGAAGCTCTCCATAATTCCACCAAAATCAGGTTGAATCTCTAGATATCTTTAGAAGATAAAATTCTCTTTAGGAGAGAAAGGACTGACCAGAGGAGCCTAGGGTACCCAGGTAACTGTCAAACACTAGACAACTTGCTATGAGAGTAAGTACTAGGGATTCATGGCATCATAACAACTACTGTTCACTGTAGTGGTCATGGTGTCTAGTCTAAAATTTGAATATGGGCATTACTAACAGCATGATTTTTTTTAACCTATTTTGTTATAAACAACTATAAATAAAGTTAGAATTTGAATATAGTCAAAATAGCTTAACTCAAAAGGGAATTGACTTGTATCCACACTTGCAACCACTAGAGCATCTATCCTCCCTTTCACCCACTATAGCCCCTATCCCCAACTGCAACCCTATCCCATTTCACCCACTACAGCCTCTATTATCCTGCACCCACTACAGCCCTTATTCCCCCTTCTTACAACCCCTGTATCTCCCTACAGACACAATACCACCCTGCACCCACTATAGCTCCTATCCTTCAATGTGCACACTACAGTCTCTATCCCTCCACACACTATACACCCTATATACCCAGGCACACATTACATTCCTTATCCCCCAAAACACACTACAACCTCTAACCCACCACCAACAGCCGTTACCCTTTTTTATATTAAAAATGGTAGAGGCAGGGATGCCCATTAGCTCCTTTGCTTTACACTCTGGCTATGGAGCCCTTAGCTGCTTTAATCAGACAAAAAGAAGCAGTGCAGGGAATCTTGGTCGGCCAAGTAGAGCATAAGACCATTCTTTTTGCAGACAATGCCCTCCTGACCCTGACAAACCCCCCTTTAGTATATTCCAGCTGCAATGAAACTGATGGCCGAGTATGGAGAAATTTCTAATCTCAAATTAAATATAACCAAAACACAGATCTTGACATTCGGGGTCCACACTTCAGAAATGGCTAAGCCCAAATCTATGTACGAGTTAAATTGGGATCGTAGAACTATTGATTATTTAGGAGTGAAGATCACTTATTATTTTGATGATATGATCAACTCCAATAACTTAAGTCTCTTAGAAGACTTTAGTAAATATATTATGAAATGGCGTAAGATCGAACTATCCTGGCTAGGTAAAATAGAATCAACTAGAGCATATTTGGTCCCAAAGATAATATACCGGTTTAGAAACATCCCAGTTAGATTTAGTTATAAAACGTTGAGTTCTTTTCAAACTGCCATCACCAGGTTTATATGGGCAAATAAGAAACCTAGCATTTCTCAGGGAAATCAGGGAAAAATGGATGCCTGGGATTTCCAGATGTTTTTGTTATACATGAAGCCTGTATGTTATTCCATTTTTTTTAGCTTGGGATAAAAATATTAACAATATCAATCTATGGAAGGGAATTGAAGATCAAGAGTTTAAAACCAATATACTGTAAGTACCAGGACATGGATTATAAACAATGTAGATAAATAGATGGTAGTGATTACTATATTTGGTGGTATACAAAATATGTCTTAAATACAGTAGTAAGTTTACACCTTATATGTAGGACCCACAAGAGGCATTGCCAGGAAAAGTGCTGCCCCTAACTAAAAAGTGGGGCACATAAACTAAGTGGTAGAAAAAAATAGGTGTGAAATATCAGTGCTGGGATAGCAGAAATAAGATGCTGTAGAAATATTGCATCCAATTATACTCAAAATTATAACGTCAAATAGATAAAAAATATACAATACAATTACAGTCCATAAATGTTCATAAAATCATTCTTTAAAGTGTCTCTATGCAACAATGTATCAGCTGTCTGGATAAACACTTATGTTATATAGTAACATAAGTAGCCAATAATCCAAAGCTGGTGTATAATATACTCTGCAATATAGAGTATACACTCAGTGTCCAATTCTGAAACAATGTGTAACGGATCACCTGGCACCCCGACTGGGTACCTCCGTTGAAGGATGCTCCTAGCGCTTCCTGAGGACTCCAAGCACTGCAACAGACACCAGAACCACCGAACCGGAGAAACAAATAAATTCTCCCAAGCATATGAATGCTGTAGACAGTTGAATAGGAAACCATAAGAATAGGTTTACCCTCCTAGCAGTCAAACTGGAACAGCATACAATAAATCCTTCCCCCAATAATGAGACGACACTTCACTTTGAGGGTTAAACAGGAACTAACTGTACTGGCACATACAGCCTCTTTTATTCCCAATCCACAAACTTAGTACTGCCCACAGGGTTTTACAGAACAACCAATCAATCTGTACAATACACACAGACACTCCCACACAAAATCCTCCCCTCTGCCTGTAATACAATTACCTTACACAATGGGCAATCTAATTATCACAGACAGAGAAATACAGTTTCATAAAACACATCACAGGGACCCCAAAACATGCAATAACCCCATAAAAATATATAAAAAGTATATCCTTGGAACCGGGGGATCTGGGTGAACCACATATCTGAAATTCACCCAGATCCGTTCAGTACTTTGGAAGATACAGTTTAATGCAGATTCTGCAGAACATATACAGGCGAAATGAAAAACAATCACTGTATAATGTGTCCCCTGCTGTATAGTCCAAAACCACTGCACGATGTCTCTGTGCACCAAACACTGGCGAGATGGCACCGTGTTGAAAATTCCAAACAGTGTCTGTGAGTTAAAATGGCCGCCATCCATTGTTCTCACCATGTGCTTCATCCATTGTTCTCACCTTGTGCCTCTGATACAGGAAATGGTGGCCACCCAGTAACTCCACAGTATGTCCCCAGATGGTTCTTAAAGGGCCAGCAGCAGCACAACACAAATCCCTTATGCCCAAATCATGTCTTTAAAGGGAAATACATCCCAGGGGCCATAGTCACATGGCAGGAGGCTGGCAATCAATCTTCTCCAATGCCCAGTGGCGAGGTCGGTTTTGCCACACAATGGTACCCTTTGCTGTGAAAAAAGCAGTACAAGAACGTGTATTATCACTTATAGATCACAGTGACAGATCTAAAGTGGTTGTATTTTCACTGTGTTCTGCCTGATATAGATGCTGTGCTGCGAATGTATCTATCGCACACCAAGGATGCATCCACCTGTCCACCTATACCTAGATATACTCTACGACTGCTTCTGGATACATAATAGATGTCCATTAGATAAAATTACAGCAAATCCAATTATTAAAGCGACACTGACCACAGTGTTATATCTAGGAAAAAATGTAATCAAACCAGTAGAATAGTCTTATCCTCCGCTATATAATTATTAGAAATTAATGTAAAAGATTTTGACTTGAGAAACTGGAGGAGTTGCGGGATAAACCAGGTATCAAATATTTACTCTATTGCAATCTAATTATTCTCTTGCTCCAAGTGAAGTGTTCACGTATTTGAGAGTTAAAAATCACATAGCTACAAAACAAATTATAGAACACAATAATATTACTGACTTCCTAAGAAAGGACAATCCTTTGAAGAGAATATCTTGTTCTTATACACACATACTACAGCCCCAATATCCTCCCAATGTGCACTACAACCTCTATCAACCTCCACAAACATACAAAGCCCCTCTGTTTTCCTATCAGCACTGAACCTCCTTCCTGATCTCGAATACAAAGCCCCTATGCCCACACACTACACCACAAACAGCTCTTTACACTTAGATACTATACAGCAAACAGCTCCTTCCACACACAACCCTACATACAGCCTCTCTCTACACACACAACCCCACAAGTAGCATCTCACACATGCAATGTCACATGCAGCCTTCCTACACACACAAATTACAAGCAGCATCCGCACAAATTTTACAATTGGTAAAACTTGCTGGGAGATAAAACCTCCTCTGGAATGGGGTCAGATCAGAGTATTCTTGGCAGCCTTAAATGCAAGAGAAAGAGATGCCAATCCGCACCTCCTGCACATGTCCCCGCCTCCTCACACTCCTCATGCACTACACGTATGCGTACTTATCTCTTAATGAGGTGCCTAAGGCAGGTTTATTGGAACAAAAAGTGCAGCACTGACTGTCCCAGGATATTATACACACAGACCTGTATTATACAGATAGCTGAGCATATAACCCATGTCACAATCTCTAGACTACTAGTACCTGTCCACAGCAGCTCCCAAACGCGTTTGACAGGGCTAGGCAATACCGGCTTATGAGAGAGGCAGCTTACACAGACCTGCCTTGTTAGATAAAGAAAGAAGGTAAATTATCATAATCTGCAAAATTAATAAATCACTAGTTACAATTTTAAATGTCTACGCACCGAATAAAAATGCACTTAAATTTTTCTATTCACTTATGATTCAGATTCAAAAAATTCTACAAGGCCATATTAAATGGGAGGTGATTTTAATTCTATCAGTAATGTTACCTTAGATAAAAACTACACAAAGGGAAAACACTTAACAAAAAAAACAAAAAAGTGAGAGCAGTAAAATTCTCCAAAAAAATGGTCCCTTTGACATCTGGAGGACCCTTAATCCTTTATCCACTGAATATACCTTTTATTCAATAGTAAATAAATTATCTAGACAACTTAAATCACAGAATAAAAAAAATCTTATTTACAAAATTATAGATAAGAGCGAAACAATACTAGATCCTAAAATAAAAATAGGTGAAGCATTCTCAAAATTATATAAAAACTTTATAGTTTGAATGAAGACATCAGAGAGACGGAAGTTAAGAACCAATAATATGTTATCTAATTAACAAACTTACTGTGGCGGAGCTTCCTGTACTCTGGCTTGCAGGAACCCTGGTATGCTTCTGCCTCAGTCACCACAGCTTCACTGGGGTCCTTCTGGAACTTTTTCACCCAACCAGGCAGCAGCTCTCTTTCCAGGCAGGTATCGTCCCCTCTGCCTATTCCGCTGCAGCCCTTTTTCCAGGCAGCTATCGTCCCCTCTGGCTATTCCGCAGGAGATCTGCTTACAGTGATTATAGTTTTTGCCATTACAAAGGCAACTGTAGCTCTCAGGCCTAGCTCTTTTGATTTATCCCAGGGGTAGAGGGATCCTGCAACCAGCAAACAGGTCTGAAGACTGTCACTAGGAGACCCACGAATCCACACAGGACACCAAAAGGGACTGACATACAAAACTTACTTTTTTCTTGGGAGTAGCCCATATGATTATCACATCAAGATTGCTGTGACAACAATAAAAATACAAGTAGTCAAATCACATTAGACATCATACAGGAACTTATAATAACATAATTACATATTTATAAAGGGGTGGGAAAGACAATAATTAACATAAAACATCTCGCCTGCCTGCAGAAATAGCAATATGCACATCTACCTGAATATGCAAATTAACCAGCCTTGCTATTCAGGTAGTGCATATTGCTCCATAACCAAATCCACCTAGTTGGTAGCAATCCTCAGCAGTACAGGAGAGCAGGCAAAACATTTAACACACATTATAAACAATTACATTACACACACCCGGACTTGTGGACGGGGATGTGCGATGATGTAGCACGTTTGCACGCCACGCGCACATTTTGAGGTGGGGGCGGATGGATACCGAGGCGGAGATGAAAGCTGGCGATTAACGCTGAAACCTCGCTGACTCGGAGGTCGCCAGTGGTGGAGGGTCACGAAAAAAAGGAAAGACAAAAGAGCACAGCTGACTGGGCGAATAGACTGCGACTACTGTGTTCGCCTAGAAGACAGAGAAGGGAGAAGAAAACTTGACCTCTCCAGAACATCTTCAGCCAAAGGAGAAAAAAATAAAGCAGAAAAAAAGAAAAAAGGGGGGAGCAGGTTGCAGTCAACAAAATATAAGAGGTCCAGCAAAAAGCTAAGTACCTCTTCACTTAAATTACTGTATGCCTTGCTTACCTCTATTGTGCACAAAATAATATATAAATCAAAGAAAAGAAAACTGTCTCTAAGATAATGATGGAATAGGAGAGGGCAAGTAACAAAGGGACCAAAGAAGGGAGGAGAAGAAAGGAAGGAAGAGGAAAGAGAGAGGAAAAGAGCAAGAGAATAAAGAAAAAAAAAGAAGGAAAAGGAAAGCGAAAACAGGAGACAAAGCCATATCACAACCTTGAGACAAAACTATAATATCATTACCAAACAAAGTGCCTCAATCTGATAACAGGCATTACATTGTTAACTGTTTGTTTGGCCTGTCCCAACAGACTGGAAAACTCCCGCAAGGATAGGCCTTGGGTGTAATACATATGTCCTCCTTTAACAAAAGACAAGAACTTAGACTTCTGCTACCTATAACATTGAGATGGGAAGGGCAGGAAGTACATACTTTAGCTTTAATCGATTCTGGTGCTGCCGAGAAATTTGTTGACCCTACTTTCACCAAGACTTATTCTCTCCCATTAAAAGAAAGACCAACACCCTTGGCCGAAGAGGCCATAGATGGTAGACCACTTCAAGTTCCTGTCATTACTAAGAAAACTATACCTACTGTTTTTTGTTGACTGTAGGTCTTAAATCAGGAAGTAATAATCATACAACAAATAAGCTCTGTTTCATAGTTACATAGCTGAAAAGAGACTTGCGTCCATCATGTTCAGCCTTCTTCACATTTGTTTTGTGAAATTGACTCTCAGCCTGGGTCTCTTGTCTTGTGCCATTTCATTTCAATTAATTTACTTCAATATTTCTATTGTAAATGTCCCCCAGCAGTGGCGTACACACAACCCATGGGGCCCCGGCGCGAAACTGATCCATGGCCCCCCCCCCACACTCTCCCCTCCCCCAGATCCATGCCCCCCCGACACATACATACACATGCACACACACATACACACAGACAGACACACATACACATACACCCCCCCGACAGACACATACATATTTACATACATACATACATACACACAGACACACATACACACACCCCCGACAGACATACACACAGATACATACAGACACATACACACACACACTCACACACATACATACAGAGACATGGACACATACAGAGACACACATATAGGCAGACACATACACACACACACACACAGACACATACACACAGAGACACCATACATACACACACAGACACACATATACACAGACACACACACCAGTGGGGCCTCAGCCTGATGGGAGTCAGAGTTCCCACTCTGACTCGCTCCTTCCTCCCGCGCGGCTCTCTGATAGCTGGGAGGAGTGACGGGCAGTCACTTCCTCCCAGCTCTGTCTGATGTCATCACAGGGGGCCCGGTCGGGCTGTTAAAATGCCCAGAGCTTACCCCCCATTTACATTGGGTGGCCCTAACAGCATGGGCCACCTGACGGACCCCAGCGGGTGAATGGCAGCCCCAGCGGTTTGACGCGTGGGCCGGGGACCACAGAACATGGCGGCTTGTACCCGGTTGCAGTGGGCCGCAGTGCGGCCGGGCCACCTGGAGTGACGGGCCCGGTAGCAGCTGCGAACCCTGCGACTGCATTATGTACGCCACTGTCCCCCAGGATATATAAGGGAAATGTTAATGACAGTGTGGCGGAACCAACCTCGCCACTGTCCACTGGAGAGGCCTGGTTGCTCGCCTGCTCCATTTAGACTATGGTCCTGCATTTTAAACTTTTATTTTACCGGCAGAAAGGTTTATTCGGGCCTTTCTGAGGACTGTTAAAGCCATGCTACCCCAGATAGCTATGCCATGGAGCCCAGCCGTATACTGAAAGACTGTATGAAAGACATGGTGATTGAACTGTATGTATGTGATCTGAGCGCCATTCGGTAGTAAGGTGCGCTCAGATCTAAGCTATCTGCGGATATGTAGAATGTCTATGTTTTATGGAATAAATGTAACTGTATGTAATTTTATTACTTTTATTGTATTGTTACTGCCATGAGGTTAATGGAGTTTTGCCTCTGTCCTGGGAGATAATTGGATTACTTCCCAATTATCTCCAGGATAGAGAAGAGGGATTGTGATGTAATTGTGGGTGTGTTTTACGGTTCTCCTGTAAATGATTGGTTGTACTGTGTCCCACCCTGTGGGATGTCCCCTTGCATGGGGACTTGCATAAAAGCCAGTGTGTGGCCGTTACAGGAGAGTTCCTGCTTGACCCTCAAAATGAAGTGTTGTCTCATTATTGGGGGAATTGGATTGTATGCTGATTGCCAGGAGTGTAAGCTGATTGTATGCTTTTCCTGTTCGGCTGTTTCCAGTATTCGTGTGTTTCCTGTTCGGGAGTTGGTGAGTTTGTGTAGTTTGCAGTTCGGGAGATTGGTGCTTACCATAGCTGTCGGTGCATCTGGAAAGGGGAATATCGCCTAAACAGTTTTTAACCTCTTGTATGTAAAACGGTCCGTTACAGACAGTCTCAGAGTAAATATTATTATTAGCTAACTAGTTAGATTTTAAGCAAGTGCAGGATGACTTTTTCTTGCCTATACAGATATTATGTTACTTAAATCCATTTTGATGCCAGTACTTTGGCAATGAATATGTGGTGTCAAATGCGATGGATAGGAGAGGATTGGTTGCTTAGGGACAGGGTTCCCAAAAAGGATCAGTAGGAGGGGGTATGAGGCAGGAGGGACCCACGTCCCTTTTTCATGACGAAGTGGGAAGAGGAGAAAAAAACTGAATATTTTAAAATATATAACTATTGTTGTGGGTTACTAAGTTTTCCAATGATACATAATGCCATTAAATAAAAAATAAAAAGATAGCAACTCATGAAAGTTCACCATTATAAAATGCAGTCTAGTCAATACAAATGTATTGCAAGAAACTGAAATACTCGATTTGTTGCATTTATGCATGTAATAATATTATCTGCTTGCTATTTCAACAGCGATAATGTTTTCAAACTGTCCTACATGATGGGAACTGTCCTACACTGGGAGGCTATTATCAGTGAGCGGACTTAGCTGAAGGCCGCTATTGAAGCATTCTGGTCTTCCATAACACCTCAGCAGTGCCACAGGCTGATAGCTTCCATGCCACGCCACATTGAGGCAGTAATTGCTGCAAAAGGGGCCCAAACCAAGTACTGAGTCCATATGCATGCTTATACTTTTCAGAGGTCCGATATTGTTCTATGTATACTCCTTGTTTTATTGATTGCATGTAATATTCTAATTTACTGAGATTGTGGATTTGGGGTTTTCATGAGCTGTAAGCCATAATCATCACACTTATGACAAATCACGGCTTGAACTATCTTGCTTTGCATGTAATGCGTCTATCTCATATATTAGTTTCCCCTTTTACGTTGCATTACTGAAATAAATTAACTTTTGCACAATATTCAAATTTTTCGAGTATCACTTATATTTTAGAGTAATATATTGGTTATTTATACATTAAGAAATATGTGGAATTGTTTTGCAGTCTGTTATTTATGGTTAGTAAATTATTCATATATTTTTTTTAAAAGTTCCTGCTCATTAAGACAGAAAAAAATGGCTCTTTAATGCAACTTGTTTTCTTTTTCTATTTCTTAAGAGATGTCTAAGCAGCCAGTTAATGTTTCCAGAAATACTGAAAAATGCACTGGCAGATATGTTTTTGCCAGTCTCAAGTATAAATTTTATGAAATGCACTTGTGAAAGTAAGTGTCCCTGAATGGCAGTTAGGAAAAGTGGTCACCCTAGCCGGCTCTGCTCACACTGATGCCCGCCCTCCCTGCCAACCCCATGGTATGCCCCTGTAGTGATATAGTGATCTTAAAGAAATGGTGTTTCATAATAATAATACACACAATAAAAGTATATCCTCACATGATCTTGGACATTTGTTTGGTTTACATGCAACTTACTCTATGGTTTATTTTCTATTGCATTAGTTTCCTGCTTGGGTGTGTGCTTCCTTCTTGTATCTTCTGAAACATGCTCTCACACACTGGATGCCAGGAGCTTGCAAGTCTTACAGTGAGAGACTTTGGAAGTGATTGTGCCTCCTATAGCAATTACAGCTACTACTGTCCTGCAAGCTGAGTATTAGAAGCAAGAAAACCAGCATCATGGCAGCTGCTATTAGCATTCCACTACCTGAGGCAATGAGGATGAGTGGGGATTGCAGCAGTAACTGGGATAACTTGAGGGCTGAGTTTGAGGATTACTCCTTAGCTACAGGGCTGAAAGAGAAGTATGCAGCAGTGCAAGCAGCCACACTAACGAAGGTATTGATGGGCAGTGATTGCTACCATGTTTACAAGCATAATTTGAACCTCGCAGAGGAGCAAAAGAATGACTCTAAAGCCATATTTGATGCATTAGAAGCTTTTTTAAGACCTGCAAAAAAAAATTATATATGAAAGATATATATTTGGCAGCTGCAAGCAAGAAGAATGTGAATCAATAGACAACTTTGTCACAAGGCTAAGAAAAAAAGCTGCAAGCTGTGAGTATGGCTCCTTGAGAGATAAACTTATTCATGACAAAATAGTTCTAGGTATTAATACTAAAAGTACCCACTGCCGCCTATTGAGGGAAATTGATTTAAACCTACAAGCGGCAATTGAGATATGTTGCACTGCAGAACTTACTGACAAACATATGAGAGCTATGGAGCAGGATGACATCATCCATGCAGCCTTCAAACCACAGCTAAGCTTGAAGAACCACCAGTACAAGCATCAACAAAATAATCACCAAAGCACCTCACCTGTGAGCAAGTCTACATCATGTAAGCACTGTGGCAGCATACATGTGAGAGAGAAAGAACAGTGTCCTACATATGGGAAAACCTGTAGATCATGTGGCAGGCTAAATCATTTTGCTGGAGTATGTCAAGAAGAAAGGAAGCAAGGAAGCTTAACACAATTGAACAAATGTCTGATTATGAGGATGCACATCTGCTTAGCACTGATGTGATTTATTTAAAGGAATGCATTGGTGCTGTAAAGTCGAAGGGCCAAAAATGGTTTGTAAATCTCAGACTGAATAATATATGCCAACCCTGCCATCTGTATTCTGGTGCAACATGTGATGTCATGAAATGGAAAGACAAGATGAAACTGGCAACTAGTGCACCACTAGCAGCACCAAGCTGAAGTTATATTCAGGGGAACTAATGGAATCATTGGGACTTTTCCAAACAGAATACAGCATACGTAAAAATATACACAAACTTGAATTTGAGATTGTTGAAGCCAATCAGAAACCGCTATTGTCTGGTTCAACATGTGAGCGCTTGAGACTGATGCAATTCACAATTCCTGCTGAGCTGCACAATGTTGATATTCAGCTGCAAAGCTCTTGGCTAGGACACTGACAAAACTGCAACTCCTCAATGTCTATAATGATGTGTTTAATGGCCCAGTAGTAGTCTGTTCCAGGAGTGGTTTATTTTGAACTGGATCCTAACATTCCACCAGTGCAATGTGCCCCATGTAATGTGTCAATAGCCATTAAGCCACAAGTAAAAGCACAACTGCATAAGTATGAAGCTGACGGATATCTTGCATCAGTATCTGAGCCAACTGATTGGATAAGCAACATGGTAGTTAAGATTAGAATTTGCATTGATCCAAAGTAACATGGCTCTGAGAAGGTCACACTACATAATGCCAACACTTGAGGATGTTTTGCACAATCTGCCCAAAACATGTGTTTTTACACTTGTTGATACAAAAGATGCCTTTCTACAGTGCAAACTGGATGAAAAGAGTAGCTACATGACCACCTTCTGGACTCACTGGGGCAGAAAGAGATGGCTCAAGCTTCCATTTGGAGTCTCTGTAACCCCAGAAGTATATCAGCAAAAACAGTAAGAACTGTTAAGTGGGCTCCACAGAATTGAACAAATAACAGATGACATTCTTATAATTGGCTGTGGTAAGGCAGGCAGATGAGGAGCATGACCATGATGAGAAGCTAGTAGCATTATTGGATCGCTGCAGGCAAGTAAAGCTGAGACTCAGCGTAAAGAAACTACAATTTAAGGTGCAAGAAGTCTGCTTCCATGAACACATCCTGTCTCAACAAGGCTTGAAAACTGACCCAGATAAGATTAGAGCCATTGTGAACATGCCAAAGCCTGGTGACACCAAAGCAGTGCAACGTTTTATTGGCTTTGTCACATACCTATTAAAATTCATGCCACATTTGTCTGAGGTGTGTGAGCCATTGAAAAGGCTTCTTGACAAAGATGCAGTTTGGCATTGGCTTCCCAAGCATGACCAGGCAGTGGAGGAAAGAAACGCTTGATCACAGCTGCCCCAGTGCTGAAATATTATGATGTCAAAAAGCCTGTTGCAATACAAAGTGATTTAAGCAAAAATAGCCTAGGATGTTGTATATTGCAAGAAGGTCAGCCAGTTGCATTTGCATCCAGAGCACACTCTTCAGCTGAGCCAAATTATACTCTAATTGAAAATAAATGTTTTTGCCTGTCCGAGTTTCCATCATTATCTCTATGGCCGGGATGCAATCATACCATTGTGCAGCACTACAGAATTTGCTGGCGCTATATAAATAATAAAATAATAATAATAATAGCTGAAACTGATCACAAACCACTGATAGCCATATTCAAGAAGCCGCTTTTTTGTGCTCCAAAGTGTTTGCAGAGCATGATGCTTACATTGCAGAATTACAATTCTCAATGTTGTGTTCAAGCCAGAATGTGAAATGTACATCAGTGACACCCTAAGCAGAGCTACAACAGAACACATGGCACCTGGAGGTGAGCATGAGCATCTTGCAGTTTGTTTGCTGCAGCAGGAACAGAATTTCTTTGCTGAAGTCAATCAAGCAGACTGAATGTCACAGACCAGCGACTACATCAGCTCATATAGAACACAGAAAGTGATGCAACTTTGCAAGCACTGAAGTCTATAGTTCTGATGGGGTGGCCAGATGAAAAGGATGCAGCACCTGCAATTGTGAAGGAATATTGGTCCTTCAGAGATGAGATTAGCATTCAAAATGGTATCTTGTACAAAGGTCCAAGGGTCATTGTGCCGGAGTAACTGAGAGCATAGATGTTATTGCACATACACTCAAGCCACATCGGAGTAAACCTTTACTACAGACAAGCTTGTGATACTCTTTACTGGCCCAACATGCAAGGTGAAATAAAAGACTTTGTCAGCAATTGTCCCACTTGCAATGAATATGCACACTTGCAACAAAAAGAAACCATAATGTCACATGAGATACCTACACGTCCTTGGCAGATTGTCAGCATGGACTTTTTTAACGATGCTGGAAAAGAGTGTGGAGTATGGGTTGCTCTCTTTCATTAATTAATGAGGAAATAGCTGTCTGATAACACATATGCATTTAGCTGTATGGTATATGTGTCTATATATTGCAGACTCGTGACATTTCCACAAGGTGAACAGCAAGGGAAAGGTTACAGTTAAATTAGAACACACAACATATGCTGTCAGTCAAACGTATATGCACTTAATCTATAGAGCTATTCATAGACGAGCTAACTGCTGACCACAGAATACATTACATCAGATATCAGGGAACAGTGACCTCGCCACTGGTTTTTGGAGGGGGCTACCTGCCAATCTTTTACCCTGTGACTATGGCCCCTGCAATAGAACTGGTTAATACTGGTTAATACACTTCAAACAGGCTCTATTCATGCAATTGGGACTATATGGTTCGTTTACCGAACAACCACATGAACAGAGACCACCCGGGAGCTTGTTAACATCTATTAACAACTTGGAATGTTTCTCATTGCAGTGTTTTAATTTTTCATATGGGTGGCCGCGATTCCTATGAACAACCACGAGGTGGCAGCCATTTTGTTCGCATGAATGCAGGCAGCGGTGTTTGGGCATGAATCTCATGGAAATGGAATTAGATACAGAAACCGCTGAACCATCATTGCCTGTGTTCATTTTTATTCAGCTTAGAAGGGTACTGTTCGGTGAGATCATTCGTCTAGATAAAGGGAACAAGCTCCAGGGTAAGACTATTGTTCGTTTGCAAACTACCGATCTAGACTGACTGCAAGCCCTGCTTCTCTGGAACTGTTTTGAGCATTAAACCATGCGTGCGGTCGGTCAAAAAGAGACTTCCAGGAATTTCCTGAACCTGAATTTCCTGCTCTGATCTGGGTGATTTTTGGATATGTTATTCACCCAGATCAGGGTTATCAGGGGATGTGTGGGGATATGTTGTGCTTTGGGGTGTTTTCTAGACTTTGTATAAATTGTGTTTTTTCTGTCTGGGGATAATTGTTATTGTATTATCTACCTTAATTGTATCACAGGCAGAGGGGAGGGATTGTGTAATGTATGTGGGAGTGTTGTTCATTGTTACACTGTTTTTATTGGCTTGCATGTTTTGTGTCCTGTGCCCAACAAGGTCCACCTGGGCGTCAAGATTGTTGGGAAACTTATATAAAAGATTAAACTTTTAGTTCTACTACACCCTCAATCTAGAGTCCTGTCTCTTATTGGGGGGAATTGCTATATCACCACAAGTGATTGCTATGATCATACTACTCCCTTGGATAATCACTAGCTCTTGTATGAGCTGTTCCTGCTACGCTTTCTGAAGGAAGAGAGGTTCACCCACTGGAATCTGGAGCCTTGTCATGGGTCCAGGGTGGGTAGGAGACAGCGAGACCCCAAACCAAGCTGTGACAGTTCATGGGGTCTGCAGTACTTATGGTGTCTGGAGACGTGCTTGGAGCCCTCAGTAAGCACTAGGAGTATCCGTCGGCAGAGGTACCCAACCGGGGTACAGGAAGCTCCATTACAGAGCCTTTTTGGGAAATGTCACAACAGGTAGGGGTCACTCTCTTTGGAGGAAGAAATCGCTATATAAACTGTAACTATACAGTTAGCATTAATTAATTCGTCATTCATTCCATCATGTCTCCATAACCTGTTGCCAGCCTACCTCTAATTGGTAAGATTATCTAACTGTAATTTTATTTCTGTAACATTCATTCAATACACTTACATTTTATATTTATTTTAGTCAATGTTTCATTTATTACAATATTATTACAGTGCCTTTTGGGTCTTCAGACACTGGATTATATTAGTGATAGACAAGTTATCAGCGAGAATAGTTAGAAAAAAAGAATTTCTAAAGACATACTTGAAAGTGACATCTTCTACTGTACAATCACGATAAGCTAAGAATGAACCGGGGTAAAAGTTGTCAGTACATCAAATCATACCTTAAAGAGCCATCTTGACCAATATATATTGTAACAGGCCACCTGGCACCCCCACTGTGTACCTCTGTTGACAGATGCTTCCTAGCTGGTGCCGAGGACCATAAACACCGCACTGGACACCACAAGCACTGCAGACTCCACAACCACTGAAGCTTAACTGGAATCTTGCCGTCTTCCTTCCACCCTGGATCAACCTCTGACATCTAGGACTGTGTGGGAGATACCTCTCCTCCAGGAGAGCTTAACAGGAACAGCTCATAAAAGAGCGATAAGAGCCCAAGGGAGTATACAAAGTATAGCAATCCCTAGCGTGATTATAGCAGTTCCCCTCCAATCACGAGACAAGACTATGTGTTGAGGGTCAAACAGGAACAGCAGATCTGAGGGTTTATATTGCCCCACAAAAGTCACATCCCCTGATAGCCCCGATCTGGGTGAACAATATATCCGAAAATCACCCAGATTGTTTCAGGGGTTCAGGAATTTCCTGGAAGTCTTGTTTTTTCCCCACCGTGCACATGGTCCCATGCCCAAAACAGTTCCATACACTCGACGACAAAACACTGCTGGACAATTTAAGATGGCCGCCGCCACATGTTTGAATCTGTTGCAGTCAAAAGTCCAAGGTACAGAAACAGTACTTTTGAACATGGGTTATCACAGGGCCCATAGTCCCAGGGTAGGAGCCTGGCAAACAGGCCCCTCCAAAAACCAGTGGCGAAGTTGCTTTCGTCACATATAAATATTAACATAAATATTTAGGGTCAGAAGGAGTAGACTGACAGAGTACCTGCTCTTAGTCGATCATTACTCAGACTTCTGGGAAATTGAACTGCTTCCTGGCCTGTCCACTGAAACTACAATTAAGCGATGCAAGGTGCAATTTGCACATCATGGCCAGCCAACTAAAGTGATTTCTGATAATGGTCCTCAGTTTGCAAGCTTACAATTTGCTACTAAATGGGAGCTTGAGCATGTCACTTCTTCACCACGTCATCCACAAGCTAATGGAAAAGCTGAATCCGCTTAATAATACAGACTAAATGATATATAAAAAATATAAAAAATGGTTATAAAAAGTGACAAAGCTCAAAGTCACTATTAAGACCATATGGTTGAAGGGTATTTAAATTAAAAATCCATTTCATTTCAGACTGACCCATTTTTCTAATAATGTCGTCCCCTCTCCAATTAAAATTAACCTTTTGAATGCCTAGAAATTGCATAAAATTGGGGTCACTGTTATGTTTTAATTTAAAATGTAGGGACAGGCTGTGTTTAGTAAAACCATTTTTAATGTTGCGGACGTGCTCTTGAATATGAACCTTGAGTGGTCTTGTAATACGTCCCACATATGATAATTTGCATGTACATGTTATCATATATATCACGTGTTTTGTATGGCACGTAATGACCTCATTGATAGCAAAATTCTTATTGCTATCTGATGGATGTGTAAATTCCTTTATATGTCTTTTTACACTTTTTTGTATGCTTGCAAGCTCCGCACAGCCCACACCCATAAAAACCTTAAATAAATCCCAAGCGGCCTTCTTAGTCACTAACTGATTTTGTGTAAGACTGTTTCTTAAGTTCGGGACACCCCTATAAACAATTCTTGGCTTATTTGGTAAAATTGAATTAAGAGTTTCATCACTTTTTAAAATGGGCCAGTATTTGGATATAATTTTCTTATTTGTTTATTTTGACAACTAAAATCACAAATAAAAGGTATTATATTATCGTCCATATTTGGTCTCTTTTCTTGTAGCTTATTATTGCACTTCTTTCTTGTGTATTGACTTCTTCAAAAGCTTTACTTAATAATTTATCATCATATCCCTTATCACTAAAATCACAAACTCTTTTGTGCTTGTTTCTGAAATGTGGCATTGTCAGTACAGTTTCTTTTGACTCAACAATTGAGCCTTAGGGGCATTTAAAAGCCACGGAGAGTAGTGACAACTATTGCATTGGATGTAACTGTTAACATCAACCTTCTTAAAGTGCGTACTAGTTTTGATGGTATTGTTCTCTCCGTAAATGTTCAAATCAAGAAAATTGACCAAACTGCTACTAAAAGTGCTTGTTAATCTTATACCCTAAGGAGAGCAAAGAAAGCTAAAAGTGATGGCTCATCTCCCCTCCAGATAAAAAAGATATCATCTATGTAACGGCAATAGGTCACCAGATTTGCATCCCATCTGTGTAGATCAAAAATGTGTCTCTGTTCCCATAAGGACATAAAAAGGTTCATGTAACTGGGTGCGAATCTGGTACCCATCGCCGTTCCACAGATCTGGAGGTAAAAAGTGCCGTGGTGCCAGAAATAATTATTATTTAAAATCCAAGAGATACTTGTTGCAAATTTTACTATCATCAGCAAATAGACATACCTTACCATCAAGACCTTCTGCAATATCACTAATAAAATTTTTAAAGAAAATGGGTCCAATTCCAAGTTCCTAAGGTACCCCACTGGTAACTAGACCTTGCATTGAATATACTCCATTGACAACAACCTTCTGTTGCCTGTCATTTAGCCACTGCCTAACCCATTCAACAATATTAGAATCCAAACATAAAGATTGCAGTTTATTGATGAGCCTTCTATGTGCAATAGTGTCAAAAGCCTTATTGAAATCTAGGTAAGCAATGTCTACTGCACCACCCTGATCTATTATTTTAGTTACCCAATCAAAAAAATCAATAAGATTAGTTTGGCATGATCTCCCTGAAGTAAACCCATGTTGTCTCCGATCTTGAAATCCATGTGATTTTAGATGTTCAACAATCCTATCCTTTAACATGGTTTCCATCACTTTCCCCACTACTGAAGTAAGACTTACTGGCCTATAGTTGCCCGACTCCTCCCTACTACCTTTTTTGTGAATGGGTACAACATTCGCTAATTTCCGATCTTCTGGGACTACTCCTGTTAACAATGATTGGTTAAATACATCCATAAATAGTTTTGCTAGTACACCACTAAGTTATTTACTTGATAGTTGAAATAGAACCTCTTCCTCTGTAAACTCACATGTAACAAATGACCCATTTTCCCTTTTTCTTTACTGAAGTTCCTCTCCTACATTTTCATCTGTAAATACTGAACAAAATATATTTCTGATATAGATACAATCACTTCAAGGTCTCCCACTCACATTTACAAGATCCTCTTTATAATGGCTCCGGTATAGAAGCTTGAATTTGATTTCGCAGTATGTCCCATATTTAATGTTGATGATGGATGTTCCAAATTGAACTTGACAGCTGCTTACTTTTTAAGCAAAACAAAGTATACTTTTTAAGCAAAAGTATTATGCATGTGCAAACGATGCCCCTTTGGGGCATAGTGTTTGAAGATCAAAATTCAATTTTATTTCATTTTTATTCAAATTAAAAACACTGTTCCCACCCCTCCAGTGTACATTTTTTTGAATTGCCATAAATTCTATTTCTTTGGGTTTAGAATGATATACTTCTAAAAAGTGTTTATATACACTCTGGTTTAAAAATCCAATTTTAATATTTCTAATTTGCTCATTAATTTGTATTTTCAGGGGTCTGGACATCTTCCCTTTATACTGAAGACCACATGTGCATCTCAATAAATAAATTCAATTTTGAGATTCACACGTGATAAAAGATTTAATATTAAAATTTTTTTGTTATTTCAGAGATAAAATGTTCTCTCTTTTTATTGGTGATCATTGTACTCTTGTAAGCATTACAATTACCACAATGGTAAAAAAAAAAATTACTTTTTTATTATTGGACCAATCTTCTAAAAAGTTACTTTGTGTGTATTGAATTATCATAAAAGTGTAGAGGAGATGAAAGAACAATGTTGATAATCTAGTGTAGTGCAGGAGAAAGAACCAACTCCTGCTCTGGTGCAGCAAATATGTTAAATTGGTATGGCTGATACTAACTTCTATCACTGGGTGTTCAGTGGAATTGATAAGTCCAAAACCTGGGTCCATAGAGATGTAACTGACTGTTTGCAGGCTTCAAGCTCAGCAAATCAAATAATGAAGGTATAGGCTCTGACAGACCCCGATTGATAATCTATGTCCTTTTGAAGAAATTTGTGCAACCAGAGTCATGCTGAACTGACAAGCAAGTAGGTATCCTATCAGTACAAGAAGGGCCCTTTTTATGGAGCACCAGGCTGAGCAGTGCACTAGGCCTGGCCTCTTGTATGACAATTGTACATGATGGGAGGAGTGACAGTGATATTCAGCAAAATTCTCATGATATAGTGTCCTAGAATGTTGTGAAAATAACATGGAAGATAAGTGGGAGCTATAGAAGGAAAAAACATTAGTTGTGAGCATATCAGGAAGGTCTTGTTCCTGAATAATACATGTAGAGTATGTGTGTTACATTGATAGCTGATTTCAGGCCAATACAATGCTTCTCATAGAGAAGCACTTGGAACATGCTTGCCATGTACAGCAATTGCCATTCTCAGTCACACTGTTTTAGAGAAGAACTGATCTCTGAGAAGCATTTTAAGCATTCTGCTACTTCAAATGTGGAGATTCTCACATTTACAAGTAAACATTGTTATTTTTCACAAACAGTAATGTTTATATTTATCAGGCATGTTTATTCACTAAAGTGAGAGTTTTGAGAACTGAAAGTGAATTTAAAGTGAATTTCAATTTCAAGGCCAATACAACCAAACTGGAAAAATGTTCCAAGGAAGGTATACTTCCAGTTTATCTAGTTTATGTTGGCATTGAATTTGAAATTCACCTTGAATTCAGTGTGAATTTCTAACAATTTTCACTCTTTTGAATAACCCTCGAAGTCTTTGCACCAAAATCACTACATTACAAAGTAGCGGTTTTGGTGCTTAGAGTGTCCCTTTAAGGTTGCTGGTGTATATATTTACTATGCATTATTATTATAATTATGAACTTGGTTTATCTAAATGTATGTAATCCTTGGCTATGGGTAAAAATACATTTTACTAATCAAACTAATAAGTATTTTATTCCCTGATCAATTATTTGTTCATTTTTATTTTTCATTAGGAGGACCTGGGAGCTGTTTGTTGTTGATCCGTCTGGAAAATGGTACTACCGTTGGCTTCTAGTTGTAACACTACCAGTGCTATACAACTGGTTTTTGCTGGTAGTCAGGTAATATTTCACACTTACTTCAGTATCTATGGTTATCTATACTTGCCTTAACTAAGACTTTACCTATCTACTACGTACTATTATTATTTGCTGAACTCCATTTTATTATTTGGATAATTATTTTTTTCTGTATTTTTGTCTTTTTCCCCCTCTTTCTGATTAACTTTTTTCTACTTTTATATAGGGCTTGTTTCAATGACCTGCAGGCCACTTACACAATAGTGTGGCTCACTCTGGATTATTTATGTGACATCATATACATTGCTGACATCATAATCCGACTGCGCACAGGTGATTTTATCATAGGTGTTCCTAATAATAAGATGCTTACTCAGGAATTGTTGCTTAAATTGTACATATGAAAATATAATAGTTACCATGGTATTAACACACTGCTTATTCCTTTCAGATAAAAATCTTTTATTATTTTATTATTATAATGAAAAATAAAATAAAAATGACACAGTACTGCAATCCTTTTTGCAAATGTGGCTAACTATCAATGAGTTTTATGTTCTATGACACATTATCAAAATCTCATCATAGTAAACATAACCTGTCTTCTTACACTGTGGCAAACAAGGGATCATTGGTATCTGAGGAACGGAATGAAAGCTTCAAAGCAGATCGGACATTGCACCACAGCATAACAAGAGAATACGTATTGCCTAAACTATGATTTAGCACATGGAGTTAAAAAACTAACAAACAAAATATGAGGACACAAAATAAATAAAAAAAATTTATAAAAGAAAATACATCATCATGAACATCAAAACAATGAAAAAAAGAAAAAACAGCAAAATAGCGCAGATGGTAATAACACCATAGTAAATATGGAGAATAGATCCACTCACATGGAACAGAGGTGTAAATTAGGGCTCACTTATCTTGTGGTTGTGCCTTTAGAGATAGCACCCCATTTTTATTGTCATGTTTTTAAATTCTAATATTGACTTCCAGGTATATTAACACCCAAATATATATCTGGCACAAATGCAAAAAGTGATCAGATAAATAGTGAGGTTTACACTACTAAAAGACACCTTATCAAAATGTCCATGATAATTGAATAATGATTTCTTAAACATACATTTTCTGAGGCAAAAGGGGCTTTTATTTGAAATAAAAGCATTTTTATCAGCAAGGAACGAGCAGGGTGTGAATACTGTGCTATTATTAATTCATATCTATTATTTATCATGTTTTTGGTCTGACTATCCAAAATAGTTGCACTGATTGGAAGTTACTATTAAAAATCTCTGGATTTCCATTTAAATTATGGAAAATTGAGGATCTGAGCCATTTAAAACGGAAGGTACCCCTATCTCCTAAATTTTTTGTTTTTGTATAAAGTCGATCACTGCTTGAATGGTTTCAGTCACAGAAAGGGCATTCAAATTGTCTGTCCTATTTATGAAGTAATCATAAAACCTATGTCGGTGCTATGAGTTAAAACACTGCCATAAATATTCTACCTTGCTATATACTAGCGGAAAATCCCAACAATTAGACCTTTGCATAAAAAATGTCAGGAAAATGTACATAAAGTGTTGCTTCCATAAAATAAATTCAGAAGTGCACACAGCACAATGAAGAGTTATTTTATGAAGATAAAAATTCCCTTATAAATATTGTAAACTGTGATAATTAGGAACAATGTATCCA
Organism: Pelobates cultripes; assembly: GCA_933207985.1. Lineage (NCBI taxonomy): Eukaryota > Metazoa > Chordata > Amphibia > Anura > Pelobatidae > Pelobates > Pelobates cultripes. The sequence continues at coordinate 111,762,439 of OW240920.1, read as the reverse complement.
TTGCTGTAATTAAAGGCAACACTGTAGCATCTTAATTGAAAAACATATCAAGCATAGCATAACAATGTTGTCTATTATTAAAATTATAAATAAAATGTAAAACTCTTAAACATTTAAAATGTGAGGCTTAATGCCAAGGCTCATGGTCACAACATATAGAATAGTGGCTGGCATCGACTGGCTTTCGCTTTTCTTTTGTACTGACTATTGAGCTGTCCAATAGTAACAAATCCTGTGATAATCCTTGTGGTAAGATGCCAATGCCAAAAGCCACACTTCCCTACTTTCTGCTTTAGAGTTCTCATCAAACTTCTCCCTGACCTCACTCAACATGAGCGCACCATAGACGTCCAGTGTAATTATAGGGATCCTCCAATAAAAGACGTATTCCCCTTGGCACTTTGTAAGCAAACGTATGTTCAAATACACTGTACAAATTAATTTCATTCATGTATATCTCACTATACAAAGTCACTTCATGACTATCCCTAAAACATTTTTCCATACCATGCGATCACTATATCAATAGTTATTCACAAAAAAGAGAGATGTGCATAGCTGTAACATATGTTTCAGTTCTTTTCGTTTCAATTTACGTTTCTTATTTTTGAAAAAAAAAGTATGACATTCCAAAATTATCAATTCAGAACAAAACAAAATTCATAGAAATATGGAGTCAAAACAAAATGTGGATGTCTTATTTCCAATTATTCCAAAGGATACTAAATCAAGGCACTGTTTTTATCATATAGCTTTCTAATTTGGTGTCCCTAAAAATAGTAATCCCACATAAGGGTGCCAATTAGAGAGTTATCTACTAAACACATGCCTGAAAGATCAAAATTAATGAAATGTTTTATTTTAATTTTTTTAATTCTTTTTAGAGTACCAAGTTAGGGATTTATTTACTAAACCACCTGAAACAGCTTAAAGGGACACTATAGTCACCGAAACAAAGTAACTTTAATGAAGCAGTTATTTGTGTATAGATCATGCCTCTTAAATCTCACTGCTCAATTCTCGACCATTTAGGAGTTAAACCAGTTTTGTTTCTGTTTATGTAGCCCTAGCCCCAGCTTCCCTGGCTGTGACTCACATAGACTGCATGAAAAAGTGGTTTCACAGTGGGTGGGGGCATGATGACATAAGCACACATGCATGCTCTGGAAGGGGGGACTGCCTGCTGGTCTATATTAGATGCCTTGTGTCGAAGGATGCCAAAGCTGCCTCCATGATCTAACTAAATGAGCGTTCGGAATAAGCAGACCAGACTGCAATGCATGGGGGGATAGTGCAATCTTCCTCAAAATTACAGTTGTGCTCAAATGTTTGCATACAGAATTGGAGAATTGATAATATATGTACCATTTTTGAAGAAAACATGAGTGAGCAGGCTAAACACATTTATTTTATTTCTTATGGGATTCATATTCAACTGTAGGTTATAACAGAATGGCACAATCATAAAACAAAACATGGCAACAAAGAAAAAAATGAAATGACCCCTGTTCAAAAGTCTGCATACCCTTAGTTCTTAATACTCTGTATTGCCCCCTTTAGCATAAATAACAGCATGCAGTCTGTGACAAACTCCTCTTTCCAAATGAGTTTGCCATGAGTTCCTGGAGGATCCTGCTTGCCAGCCTCCTGCCCATAGACTATGGACCTTGTAAAATGTAATATAAAAGTCTCAGTTTATGTATTTGGGCAATATGGTTCGGGAACCGAACAGCCACATGAAGGCTTGTTAAGCCTAATTGATACTTTGTAGCAATTTCCACCACAGTGTTCCAAGTGTTCATCTGGGTGGTCACAATGCCTATGGACGACCACGAGGTGGCAGCAATTTTCTTCACATGAACAAAGGTAGCGGTGTTTGGTCGTCGAGTTCATGGAACTATTTTCGGACACAAACTCCCAAGCACTGCTGGACTTCCATGATCGCCTGTGTTCAATTCTACAACACTTAAAGAGACACTGTTAGGTGTAAATGTTCCCTTGAACAAGGAGAACAAGCTGCAGGGTTAGAACATTGATTATGTTTGGTAGTTTGTTCGAGTTTTAAACTACCGAACTTGACCGAACGCAAGCCCTTATTCTATAAAACTGTTTTGGGCATGGGACCATGAATGCAGTCAAATTATGACTTCCAGGAAATTCCTGAACTGATCTGGGTGATTTTTGGATATGTTGGTCACCCAGATCGGGGCTATCAGGGGATGTAACGTATGTGGGGTTTTATGTATTAGATACTTTTGAGGTATTTGGAAAATGTGTGTTTTTTGTGCCGGGAGATAATTGAGTTTAATACAGTGTTTGACTCAATTATCTACCAGGTACAGAGGAGGGATTATCTTGTTTATTTTTGTTTTAACTCTCTCCTTCTAGCATCATCTTCTGCACTGTTTGCTTGTTTTTTTTCTCTCTCTCCCCCCTCACTTTGTGATATTCACAAAAGAGATTTAAGACTCTCCGGGAGAATGGTGTCTATTTTCTATCAAACCTGTGTCTTATCTGCACTCATGTCGCTTTAACCCCTGTATCACAACTCAACTTTGAATTCTATGTGTCTTCTTTGCTCAGAAATGCTTCAGACTTGAGAAAGGGAGGTTCTTGCGAAAGCTCTCATTAAAAAATTGTTAGTCCAAAGAAAAAGGTACACATTTTATCTGTTTTTTACATCTATACCACTGGACTAATACGGCTACAATCTATACTTGAGGATAATACAAGTATGTTAGTTCACTGCTGAAAGGGTAAATGCTGTTCTGGACTCAACTCCCCTCGATTCTCGATCCTCCGGTCACCACATCAATTGATGGGAGTTCTTGTTAGCAAATTAAGACACAGACACGAAAGAGTGCTTAACAAGTTCTCAATGAGTATATTTTCAGGGCTAGCATTTATACACAGTTTGTCACACAAGCAGTGAGATTTATCGTTTCCTTATAGTTAATAGTACATACTTGTCTGACATTAAAAAGATAAGCATTTGAATAAAGACAAGACAGGAACATCCTAAGGTCAAGCAAGGTCATACATCCTGTAGACGAAAGACCTTGGTACAAAATGCATCTGCCAAAGTCAGCATAATTATTTCAAGCATTATTTTAAAGCATATAAAGCAAAAAGAGTTAACCATTTCATGTCCTTACATTCCCCTCTTTGAGCAATACACTTGCTCATATCATTGATAAAATCTTCCCAGGACAGAGAAACTTCCACATGGTATTTTCAGGGGTGCTAGTCACTCCCTGCGGGACTTTAATTTCTTCACCTTGATTCCCATGTGGTAATTCCTAAGGCCCAGTTTTAAAGATGGGTTGATATCCTCCAGTGGCAGAGAGGAGATTTTCCAATTGTTTCTGTTCTGCATTATGGATTAATTTCTGTATTTTCTTCCTCAATGTACAAGTAAGATGGCAGTTATATAAAATCATACCCAATACAATCAGGACTATAATAACAAGAGGATAGAAGAATGATTTCATTATCTGGGATCCAGTAGGGGACCAACCTGTAAAAGCATCGTACCAATGATGGGCTAAATCATTCTGAATTTGTGAACTCACCTTAAGGAGTTCTCCTTTTAGGATATGTGTGGCTACCTGTGTGTGTACTATAGCATCATTATGTGTAACAAGATGTTTAAACATATTTTGTTTTCCTTTCATTAAGGAGACAATAGTCTCAAGAGGTAGATGGTAATCTTTAAAAAGCAGAGAGCCTAAAAGGGCATTAATATGTTTGTCTAAAGTGATTGTATCGCTGAAATAATATTGGGTGTCATTAAGATCTAACCAGGTAACATTAGTCAAACATCCTGAAAAGGGGAGAGGTAGATTAATACTTGTATTACTAGTAATTATCTTTGTAGGGAGGTTAGTTGCCAAACAGATATGTTGTGTGCTTATTTCAGTCATGGTAAAATAATTTTCAGGATATATGTGCCATATGCACTTGTTAAGTTCATTTTGGAGTAAGCATGGTTCGTAAATAGGGGACGAGTGTCGACATGCACATCCTTTGTCAGTGAGAACACAGTGTTTAAGGGAATAGGTCATATTATCTTTGGGGAAAATATAGTCCCCTGTATATGTGGGTGCCCACCAGGTTAAATTCCTGGCAAAGAGATCATAAACTGGTACTGGTAATGTGTTAAATTGACAAGCTAATTTAACATCCCTTGATGATGTATGATATAATGTAAAATAGCATGAGCATGAAAAATGTGAAACATTACCAGTTAACCATTCATTGCATTTAGTGGATTGGGGTTTCAGAAGTAATCATTCATTATCTGTGAGGTTAAGCATCCCTCTAATCTTCTCTAGTTTAGGAATCATTAGTGTATCTTCTAATGCCAATCTTTGTTGTTGCATCCATAAATACCTGATGGCACAAGTACTCCAGTTACCGAGACCTGTAGTGAATTTCATAGTTGCAACAGTTAAATTACCTAAATAGTTATACATTGATTTATCTAAATCCAATCCTGTAACCTGTGATTTAACAACAGTTGAAGCCCAGTTTGCAGTAGCGTGGAAACCAATCCCTATATGCATGCTGGCTTTGTTTAACTTATTCTTGAGGGTCTCCATGTCTATACTATTTAGTATACCCATATGTTAAGACACCTCCAGTGTCTTTAAGCCAAACCGCCGTTTAGTATACCTTCCCGGCTGCAGTACAGTCTCCGTTCGCTTAATCTATAACACACGAACCAAATGCAGGGGAAGCGGCAATCTCCCGACCGAGCTCCGTGAACGGCTCCAAACTCCCGAACGGCAATACACGAACTGCTGGTAATCGTCGAACAGCAATATTCCCCAAGCGGCTTTCGTTCCATCCAGCAGTCTCTAAACGTGAAGAAGAAATCCCCCCAATAACGAGACAGAAGCTCCGCATTGAGGGTCAAACAGAATCTGGTTTTACTGTGGGCTACCTGCCCGTATTTATGCAGGTCTCCCACCTGGTGGACACTCCCCTAGGGGACCAAATGGGAGACTTAAACTACAGACAGATAGAGGGACATTTCAGACACACAGTCACATATTTTACCCACAGTGCATTATGATTCCCTCCCCTCTGCCCTGGAGTTAATTACCAAGTAACTCAATTAACTCCAGGACAAGGACAGTCGCCATCTTAGACATAAAATAATAAAAGACATAAAAATACATAACTACATGAAAACTGAACATTTCCCATTCGTATTACATGTCCCCAGATAGCCTGGATCTGAGTGCATATTATTAGCGAATAGCGCTCAGATCCCACACACATAGTTCAATCGCCATGGAGTCAAAGTTCTTACAGTCTTTCGGTATACGAATGACTCCATGGGAAGGGCTATCTGGGTTAAGTCTTTTGTATGCTCTCAATCTCCCGAACGGCCGGTGTTCGCATGCTTTCGTGGAGGCAGCCAGGCGTTCCCTTGTTTCAGCGGTGTTCGGCAGAAAAAGTGTCCGTTTTCAGTTCCATAGAAATAGAGCCAAACACCGCTGGGCGTTCGCGTGATTTAAAATGGCCGCTGCCTCGTGGTCGACATACGAACGACGACCACCCTGAATTCGGTTTAATTGAGAAGTGTCTGCGGTTAACCACAACGTTCTAATTGGGATCACTTCGTTAACCAGCAGCACACTCCTCACTTGGGTGGCCGTTCGTTTGGCAGGTTTGTTCGGGAAAAAGAGTCATTCGAATGGCTGGGCTATAGAAACCAGCCATTCCTACGAACGGTGGACAAACAGACGAACGTGGTAAAAATCCAAGCAGACAGATGGTTCTGTCACACCATAGTGGTTCCAGCACCTCCTAACAGTGTGTCATTCCCTTTTCTGCCTTTTGTTTGCTGTGTTACATAATGTTACAACAGGAGTAGTGATTTTTAACGACATGTACAGCTTGTAAAAAGGCAGTTGTATTTTGAGAATTGTGGGGTTGTTGGGGCTGCTGGGGTTTCCTGGGGTGTGGACACTCATTCCTCCAGTGGCCATGCTGGCCACAGTTGAAACAAGTGTTCCTGTCTATTCCTCCTTGGTTACCCCTGCCCCTATAACCCTGATTTCCCTGTCTCCACCCCCTTGCCCCTCTTTGACCACCCCTTCCACAGGCTCTATGTGCTCCATCCTATCCTCTCTCTCGGGCCTGTGTAGGGGGACAGTGTTGCAATCCCTGAGCATAATAAGCAACCTTACTTCCTGAATCTTTTCTTAAATCAAAACAACCTGCATTTTCCTTCTCTATAACCTTGGTAAGAAAATCTGAGCCACCAAAATTGGCCCAGTCTGAAATCAACTGTTTCACAAGCAAAGAATACTGTGGCAACATATTACCAAGGCATGACTGTATTTTAAGGAGATCCATATCATCTCCAGACTTCAAACCTGCCTCATCCTTCCAACATTTGTAAAATCTCTTTACAAAAATACCAATCTCTTCCTTTGCACCTTGCTTACATGCCAAAGCAGTGGATATAGACTGCTTATTCTTCCATAATCTCAACATTTCAGCTTCCACCTCATCCCACATTTTAGCACATCCTGCTAAAATACTAAGCTCATAAACACCATCACTGCCAGCCACTCCAACTCCAGTACCGTTGTCTGTCTCACTGAGAGAGGGTACATTAGACCAATCCCAACCAGAATCTGAGTCATACCCTAATATTCCATTTATAATTAACTGTATGTCTATCTGTGTCATGTTCTAAACACATTCTTTTCAGATACATTAGGCATGCAGAGGGATTAGTACGGGGGTTTGGGGCACCTTGAATAATGTCCTTGAGTACTCCGGGATTAATGGGTTTCATTATTAACTGATTACCAACAGTCATAAATGGGGCAGTAAGATCAGTACCTTCTAATTCTGGCATCTCTACATCATCATCACCTTGCTTATGTACATATGATTTTAACACCTTGCCACTTTTAAGTTTAACTCCTGATTGTACTGTTAATTTAATTGTACCGGGAGGTGGCGGTGGGTATTCTATATCAGAATCTGGTGTAGATGAGGATTCCTGTAATTGCTGTGATTGTGAATTAACAGCTGCAGCAATAGAACTATCTTCTATTTCATCCTCTGAGGGGGCATTAGGTGCAGCAGGATACATTGCTTTATAGGGAGGTGGGGGTTGTGGTTGGGCATGGCAGGGGGCTGACTGGGTAGGGTGCACAATTGGTGGTGGATATAGATTCTCAGGAGGGGCTTCTATGGGAAAGCGGATAGTATTACTGTCAACAGTTCCATTTCTCTTAGCCAGGTGTTTCTTAGCTCCCTTTTAAACCTTTCCTGTTACACTACAAGGAAACCAATGAGGGGCTACCTGCAACCAATTTTCACCTCCTGCTTTCATATATTCCTTATCCCAATCTGGATCAGGACCATACCACGGCCATGACTTCCTATCTCAAAAAACACAATCCTCGAATCATATTCATATGGAAATCATCATTAGCCCCACACCTGGGAAAAGGATCAGATGACTTCATAGTCTCTGTCCATCCTGCTAAATTTGACACAAAGGGGATTGTAAGAAATCCTCCTTGTGCTCCTATTCTAGTAACATAATTTAGACATGACTCCCCTGGGTGGGGTAAAGGGTAAGAAATAGACTGATTATTTCCCATATTTCTGGCTTAGGGTAGAGACACTACCTACTTACCAATAGTGTGTCTCTACTTAACAAGCAAAATAAACACAAAGCAGACACAGGGTGACCAAAGGAACGAGAAGTTTGGGCTATCTAGATCTATAAACCGTGTTCCCTAGAACACCTATAGTCTTAATAAACTGGAGACTCCTTTATAGTCTCAAAACCTGTATCTACCTGAGATACCCTGTATCTATCTTAGATACTAACCTGGGTTACCAAAACCCTATATATATTTAGACCAAATGTCTAATAAACCGGAGACCTATTTACAGTCTCAATATAACTAAGTCCTTATACCTTTCCTTTCTACTGGATATAGACCTACTAAACCAAAGGGGGTCATAGACAATTAGCGTCAATAAGACACAAAAAGGCTACTCACCGCAAATGGTTTTGCTGATCCCACTTCATACTTGTCTGACATTAAAAAGATAAACATTTGAATAAAGACGAGACAGGAACATCCTAAGGTCAAGCAAGGTCATACATCCTGTAGACGAAAGACCTTGGTACAAAATACATCTGCCAAAGTCAGCATAATTATTTCAAACATTATTTTAAAGAATATAAAGCAAAAAGAGTTAACCATTTCATGTCCTTACAACTGTTATGATAATTGATAACACTGTATATTGTCATAAATATAGAGTATTTCAAAAAAAATGGATTAGAGTGGCGCAATAGATTATAATAAATAAGTGTGACTATATAATTTAGATGCAACAATGTAAATGCAGGTACCTACAAGGAACTCTGATAGTATAAATCCTAAACCAAAAGCAAAATGATGTAGTTGTGCAGGCAATTGTAAGGTGGAATAAAGTGACAATGCAAATAGAATTCCACAAAATCCCAAAGATATAAAAAACTAAATGTGGGATAACAATAATATTAAAACCACATATGTGACAAAAAACCACACTTATTAATAACACAGCAGGATATAATACTTACACTTTCTTGGATATTTAAGTCACAGAAACCTAAAATATATAAGCACAAAAAAAGGACCTAGTGCAATACAGTGTGTATGGAAAATAATGTGCAAATCTGTAAGAGATAAACTCACAATAGTGGAGTGATTATATTACTACTGCAGACTATCGGGCACAGGGAGGATCAGACCCTTGAGAGCGTTGGATCCTAATGTGGGTTATATGGAATCATCACCATCTGGAAGTTTAAAAGTTGAAAAACACTTTATTGCCAAATTCTTCAATAAAAAAATAAATAAAACCAATGTGAAAATCTCACTGTATCTGGAGCGTATGCAAGAGTCCAGGATATTATGAGGTATTCAGTCCGAACGTCCTCTTCGTGTCTCCAAATCAGTCTCTATCTCTCCACTTCTGGGTATCGGCGTGTTGCACTGTACATCCGGGTTGCAGTGTGATCCAATGCTACATGTTTCACCCCGCCTCTCTGAGCTTTTTCAAGCATAAGCGGAATCCCCCACAGTTTTCTTATATAGAAACATAGAATGTGACGGCAGATAAGAACCATTCGGCCCATCTAGTCTGCCCAATTTTCTAAATACTTTCATTAGTCCCTAGCCTTATCTTATAGTTAGGATAGCCTTATGCCTATCCCATGCATGCTTAAACTCCTTTACTGTGTTAACCTCTACCACTTCAGCTGGAAGGCTATTCCATGCATCCACTACCCTCTCAGTAAAGCAATACTTCCTGATATTATTTTTAAACCTTTGTCCCTCTAATTTAAGACTATGTCCTCTTGTTGTGGTAGTTTTTCTTCTTTTAAATATAGTCTCCTGCTTTACTGTGTTGATTTCCTTTATATATTTAAATGTTTCTATCATATCCCCCCTGTCTCGTCTTTCCTCCAAGCTATACATGTTAAGATCCTTTAATCTTTCCTGGTAAGTTTTATCCTGCAATCAGTGGTGTATCCTGGTTTTGTGCTCCCCCCGCACCACCCCCACCCAACCCTTCCCCCTGCCCCACCTTCTAAATACACACACACATACACAGTCAGACACAAACACACACACACACACACACAGTCAGACACATACACACACACAAACACAGTCAGAGACACACACACATACACAGTCAGACACACACACACAGTCAGACACATACACAGACAAACACAGTCAGACACAAACACACACACACATACACAGTCAGACACACACACACACATTCAGACACACACACAAACACACACAGTCAGACACATACACAGACACAAACACAGTCAGACACATACACAGACACAAACACAGTCAGACACAAACACACACACACACAGACAGACACAAACACACACAGACACAAACACAGACACACAAACACAGTCAGACACAAACACAGTCAGACACAAACACAGTCAGACACAAACACACACAGTCAGACACACAAACACACACAGTCAGACACAAACACACATACACAAACACAGTCAGACACAAACACAGTCAGACACAAACACAGTCAGACACAAACACAGTCAGACACAAACACACACACACTCACACATACACAAACACAGTCAGATACAAACACACACACACCCACACATACACAAACACAGCCAGATACAAACACACACACTCACACCTCACAAACACAGTCAGACACAAACACATTAACTTTTTATTTAAATCCCCCCAAACCTCCTTACCTTGGGAGTGCTGGGGGGGTCTCTCCCTGGTGGTCCGTGGTCCAGTGGTTGTAGAAGAAGGGAGGGAGGGAAAGAAAGCGGGCGGCTGGTAGGGAGCACTTCCGCGAGTTGACTGCTCAGCTCCCTTCAAGGCGCCGGAAGCTGTAGAGGAGAAGGGGAGCCGAAGATGACGCCATATTCCGCCCCAGCCTCACTTCTGCGGCGCGGGTGAGGAGCGGAGCAGAGAGTCAGGAAGAGAAGCCTTCGCCAGCCGCCCGCCGTTAAAGCGCCGCCGCTCGCTGATGCCAGTTAGCCGTGAGGGGGGGCTGGCCTCAGCCTGGGGGCGGCTAGTCACTCTGAAATGCCGCCCAAGGCAAATGCCTTGTTTGCCTCACAAGCAAAATTTCTGCCCGCTAATCCATGAACCAGTTTAGTAGCCCTTCTCTGAACCCTCTCTAAGGTATCAATATCCTTCTGAAGATACGGTCTCCAGTACTGTACAATACTCCAAGTGAGGTCTCACCAGTGTTCTGTACAATGGCATGAGCACTTCCCTCTTTCTACTGCTAAAACCTCTCCCTATACAACCAAGCATTCTGCTAGCATTTCCTGCTGCTCTATTACATTGTCTGCCTACCTTTAAGTCATCAGAAATAATCACCCCTTTCCTCATATGTTGAGGTTAGGACTCTATCAAATATTCTGTACTCTGCCCTTGGGTTTTTACGTCCAAGATGCATTATCTTGCACTTATCCACATTAAATGTCAGTTGCCACAATTCTGACCATTTTTCTAGTTTACCTAAACCATTTGCCATTTGGCTTATCCCTCCTGGAAAATCAACCCTGTTACATATCTAAGTATCATCAGCAAAAAGACATCAAGACCTTCTGCAATATAACTAATAAAAATATTAAAGAGACTGGGTCCAAGTACAGATCCCTGAGGTACCCCACTGGTGACAAGTCCAAGCTTCGAATATATTCCATTAACTACAACCCTCTGTTGCTTGTCACTCAGCCACTGCCTTACCCATTCAACATTATTGGAATCCAAACTTAAATATTGCAGTTTATTGATAAGCCTTCTATGTGCAACAGTGTCAAAAGCCTTACTGAAATCTAGGTAAGCAATGTCTACTGCACCACCCTGATCTATAATTTTAGTTACCCAATCAAAATAATCAATAAGATTAGTTTGGCATGATCTCCCTAAAGTAAACCCATGTTGTCTCTGATCTTGAAATCCATGTGTTTTTAGATGTTCAACAATTCTATCCTTTAACATGGTTTCCATCACTTTCCCCACTACTGAAGTAAGGCTTACTGGCCTATAGTTGCCCGACTCCTCCCTATTACCTTTTTTGTAAATGGGCACAACATTTGCTAACTTCCAATCTTCTGGGACTACTCCTGTTAACAATGATTGGTTAAATAAATTTGTTAATGGTTTTGCTAGTACACCACTAAGCTCTTTTAATAGCTTTGGGTGTATTCCATCAGGTCCCATTGACTTATTTGTCTTTACTTTTGACAGTTAAAATAGAACCTCTTCCTCTGTAAACTCACGTGTAATAAATGACTCATTTATCCTTTTTCTCAACTGAGGTCCCTTTCCTTCATTTTCTTCTGTAAATACAGAACAAAAATATTCATTGAGGCAGTCAGCCTGGCCTTTATCCTCTTCTACATACCTTCCTTCTTTTGTTTTTAATCTAACTAATCCTTGTTTTACTTTTCTTTTCTCATTTATGTATCTAAAAAAGTTTTATCACCCTTTTTTACTGACTGTGCTATTTTCTCTTCTGTGTGTGATTTGGAAGCTCTAATAACTTGCTTAGCCTCTTTCTGCCTAATCTTATAGAGCATTCTGTCTTCCTCACTCTGGGTTTTTTTTTTATAATTCCTAAATGATAACTTTTTGTTTTTAACAATTTTGGCCACATCTGTGGAGTACCACAGTGGTTTCTTGAATTTTTTGCTTTTACTGACAAGCCTAATGCAATTTTCTGTTGCCTTCAATAGTGTAACTTTTAAATAATCCCATTTCTCTTGGACTCCATTTAAATTGCTCTAGTCTGATAATGACTCCTCTACACATATTCTCATTTTAGAAAAGTCTGCTTTTCTAAAGTCTAAAACCTTTGTTTTTGTGTGGTGTGACTCAGTCACTGTTCTTATATTAAACCACACTGACTGATGATCACTGGATCCTAATCTTTCACCTACAGTAATATCTGATACCAAATCTCCATTTGTTAACACTAAATCTAGTATGGCCTCTTTACGAGTTGGCTCCTCAACAACTTGTTTTAGAGACAATCCCAGTAAGGGGTTTAGAATATGTGTGCTCCTGGCACAAGTAGCTAATTTTGTTTTCCAATTTACATCAGGAAGATTAAAGTCACCCATGATGATAACTTCCCCCTTCATTGTCATTTTAGCTATTTCCTCAACTAGTAGATTATCTAACTGTTCAATTTGTCCTGGGGGCCTATAAATCACACCTACACGAGTTACTGTGTGATTACTAAATTCTAACGTAACCCAAACGGACTCTATGTTCGCCTCACTAACTTTTATTAGGCTAGATTTTATGCTATCCTTCACATACAAGGCCGCCCCTCCCCCTTTCTTGCCTTCCCTATCTTTTCTATATAAAGAGTACCCTGGTATTGCTATGTCCCAGTCATTTTTCTCATTATACCATGTCTCAGTAACAGCTACTAAATCTACACTATCAGTTACCATTATTGCCACAAGTTCATGGATCTTATTCCCTAAACTGCGAGCATTTGTAGACATGACTCTAAGCTTATCATTTTTTAACACACTTGCTACAGGCACCTTCTGTCCTTGTTTTGGGGGACAATTGGATTGATGTTTTATCACCCTTTTGCCCCCCCCCTCCTAGTTTAAATACATCCTAGCAAAACCTCTGAACTGCTCACTGATAACATTTGTTCCCTTTTGAGAAAGATGCAAACCATCTTTTTTGTACAGCTTATTTCCATTCCAAACAGAGTTACCATGAGAAATAAAGCCAAATCCTTGCTCCCGACACCATTCACCAAGCCACAAATTAAAGTCCCTAATACGCATCCGCCTGTCGCTCTGAGTGTTATGCACAGGCAGAACTTCAGAGAATGACAGTGTGGAAGCAACCTACCGTATATCATTGGCAAAAACACTAAAAACTTCCTTAACCTCTGAAACCTCATTGCAAGCCAAGTCATTTGTCCCTAGATGGACAAGTACATCCAATTCCCCTTCCTGCTTTGCTTGCTTTACAATATTACAGATACGTCTCCTGTCTTTGTGAGCAGTAGCTCCGGGAAGACACCTCACAAGACCACCATTGTCCATCTCCACACTTATAATGGAATCCCCCAACAACAACTGCTTTCTATTAGGCCTCACCATAGTCTCCAAGCCGGTCTCCACAACACCACTAGCCTCAGTGCCTCTCTCCACAACACCATTACACTGTGAAAGTGCAGAAAATGAATTATGAAGAGCAACAGACTGTGCAAAATGCCTTTTATCCACAACTCTAAGTCTACCAGATCTTACAGTAATCCATCTGCCATTCCTAGTATGTCTCTGCGGCAGTGGCTTTGCAGAAGATCCAGTCCGAGTTTGTTCACCAGATAATTTACAAATCTCAGACTTCAAAAATACAATCTCCTGCCGCAAGATAGAGAACTGTCTACAGATTAGACAACAACCAAACCTCCAAAAAGTGGAACGTGAAACAAATGCATAGCAACTATTACACTGAACTAAGCCTGCCATTCCAATGAGGAGAATAATTTAAATCAAACAAATCTTAACTTTTTATTTATCCTCCTGAATACCTTAGATTACCTCCAGGTTATCTCCAGAATATCTCCAACTACAAACTTAGAAGCAACACTTAGATGAAGCAACCAAGCTATATTAGCCAAGCTAATGACAACAGCCCTTATATAACTTCTAAAATCAACACCAGTTAGGACTGTTTAACACCAGGGTAGGCCTCTGCTTATTTGCAAACAATAGCTAATTTAAACAGCAATCAATAGCACGTAATCTAATCAAATGCCTTATAATTACCAACAGGAATTCAAACCTTGTGCAATCAGTAACCTTTTCCTACAGATGAATCTTACCTGTAACAGTAGAAAAGAAAGCTCTTAGCACAACTCTTAGACAGTTGAAGCTTCTGTGAAACTCTCCAGAATATCTCCAACTACACACTTAGAAGCAACACTTAGATGAAGCAACCAAGCTATATATGTCTCGAGAATGGCTAAATGCCCGTCCTCTTAAAGTGCCCAAGTCCAAGATCACAACAAACTCAAGATCTTACAATATTTTCAATGCACCTATGTATACATCCCATCAGCATGTGTTATCAAATAAACACACACTAAAATCCTAATCTCCTTAGAAAAAATAAGAAATAAAAAACCCAATATTCAATATTAATCAAAATACATCCTCTATTCACTGTACAATAGAAAATCCTAGTTGGTTACCATATTATGGCAGGGTACTTGATATACAGGATTCATAATAAATAAAAATTAAAAAGCACATTAAAATAAAGAAAATTATAAAAAAACTACTTTGGGGTAGCATGTATATAACATTACTACTGTGACATCTAAATTGTTAAAAAAAAATCAATTACAAATCCACATGCTTATAAAGTTCAAGATAAGCACGACCAGGGAAGGGGGGGGTTCTTATTTCCAATAGATCACATAAAATTAAATAAAATCAAAATCTATACTGAGACCGGCTAGGGCTAAGGTATCCAAATTGTACACCCACCTCATTTCTCCTTGGCCGATGTTTTTAATAAAATCTACCCCTCTCCAATCCTTAAAGACCTTTTTAATCCCTAAAAAATGTAAACCTGTGAGGTCTTGATTATTAGCTCATCTAAAATGATCAGACACACTATGACTAATTAACCCTTTGCATATATTGTATATATGTTCTGTATCCTTTTATACAATGGGCGTGTAGTACTTCCAATATATTGCATTTTACACGGACACTGTAGCATGTATCAAATAAAGATAGAAGTGGCGCTTTAGGATGAAGATAGGTGACTGGTGCTGCTATACCCAAGTATATCACCACTATGTATACTTAGAAAAGATACAATAAAACACGAAAAAGGTAACAGCGCACACACACACCAGTGAGGTGGTTTACCTGACAAATAAATAGTAGGTATCTCCTCCTTAAATACAATTGGTGTATTGAATATTGGATTGCCGATACAAAGGGTATAAACATAAAACAAAACATAGTGTAATCTGTATATTGCACACAATTAAAATGGAAGTTCTGAGTTAGAAACACTCACACTTTAATGAGCCATTTAAAGTAGGCTCGGAACTTATATGGCTTTTATGTCACTTCAATGGGACATACGCATTTTCTTTACTCATCAGGCAGGTTCTCCTTTGGTCTTAGTGGTCTTCTATAATGGAGCAGGAATCAGAAGCCAGGAACCAGGAGTATCAGAGTAAAATATTTATTTATAATAAAATAAAAAATGATAAGAAATATTGCACAACGCGTTTCAACCATCTACCAGTGGTCTTCCTCAGGTGCTGTTCAAAGCTCAAATGAATGTACTATTGTTTATATAGGGAATAGTGTTACAAACTTAATTGCATAATCCCTTGCACATGAAAAACTAATTACAATGATATTACCTTATATGGTCCGGACCGGATGTGTTCTGCCACCTCCAATATGGCTCCACATCCGGTTCGGAGACACAGGTAACCAAAGGAATACATATACAAATATAAAATAATAGAAAATAATAAAATCAATCCTCCCCACCATAATCTACCCATACAGAATGTATAGTTAGTG
>OW240920.1:111722133-111740028 GCA_933207985.1 Pelobates cultripes | reverse complement strand
AGGCTCCTTGCATTAGTAAGCATACATTTAATATTATCATGAGTCATTTGTACTTTTGTACTTTTGTGAATTATCAATATTACATACCTCCTCTGTTCTGAGCTTTCCCCTCCCCCCATCTCAACCCCCTTTGTTATGAGCTAAAGCCCATTTCCTTTCTATCCTATCTCCATTTTCTAGATTGCTTTGACCCTCCCCCCCACTACTAGTTTAAAATCTCCTCCATACTTCTAGCCATCCTATCCCCGAGCACAGCAGACCCTCTTCCGTTTAGGTGCAATCCATCACGACTATACAAGTTGTACCCAAGTGCAAAATCGGCCCAGTGCTCTAAAAACCCAAAACCCTCTTTCCTGCACCAAGACTTCAGCCACACATTGACCTCTCTAATCTCCCGCTACCTTTCTGCTGTAGCGCGCGGCACAGGTAATATTTCTAAAAAAAATGTTACCTTGGAGGTCCCTTTCTTTAGCTTACTTTCTAGTTCCCTGAACTCATTCTTTAGGACCTTCCATTTTCCTCTGACTTTGTCATTGGTACCAATATGGACCATGACAGCTGGGTCATCCCCAGCCCCTCCCAATAATCCCTCCACACGGCAACATGTGACAGAGTGTTGGGGATGGTGGTCAGGGGTGTATATCTGGTACCCAGATTTTTGCGCAGCCGCTATCCTGACATGGGGGTAAGCACATGCAGCCCCAGGGAAAGTTGAGTTTAAATGTATGGTTTTTTTTTTTTTATGTTGTTATTTGGGTCGCTGGGGTGGAGTATTCAGAAAAGCAGGGTGGCCGATTCTCTACTCACTGTCAGTGGCTGAGCATGGGTCCAGCCCGGGTTTTCTGAGGAGTACTGGCTCACCGACTAATGAGATCATTAGCCTCACCTGTAGGGGCTGTGAGCAGCTTTATAACTGCTGTTTAGGTAGGGTGGAGTGAGGGAAGTGTTTTGTGGGGGAAGAAGGTTTGCTGCTTGTTGTATCCTTCTACTTCTTAAAAACAGAAAATAAACAGGCCAGAGGCCTTTGAAACTGGATTTTGTCTTGACCTGGCTTCCTTACCCTAGAGGGCTGTGCAGTTGCCAAAAGATCCTGGACAAACACACACAGTGAAGTAAGTTTGTCACAATATATATATATATATATATATATTATGGAAAATACAACTGTTGTCTCAAAATCTTTTAATAAACAACACTATACATACAAGGTCAGGCATTTAGACTGCAAGAAAGCAGATTAGTCTAAAGAAAAGCAAAGTGTTTGTTTTTTACAGTAAAAACAATAAGGATGTAGAATTCTCGGCATGAAGAAATTGTTTTATCAGAGTCTATACAGATGTTTAAACCACAATTGAATACTTGTAAAAACATAATATTTCAGGGATATATATTTTCATTTTTATCCTATGTTATGAAAAGTTCAGCCTTTCTCACATTTGTTTTTTGCTGTTGATCCAAAAGAAGGCAAAAAAATTCAGTTTGAAACACTTCCAATTTTGCAACAAACTAGGAAAAATAAATTCCCTTGTGACCACAGAATGGCAGTTAGAATTATCCTTGGATCAAGAAGCGATTACACTACAGTTAAAAAATGTTATCATTGCGGGGGCGGGGCCGGAGCGCCATGCTGGCAGGTCGCACAACAGAGCAGCTCCTGCAACTTTTCCGAATTTTAGCAAACAAAATCCGAATCTATACCCACCTGACTGGCAACGGCGACCCTGTGTAAGAAGCCACCCTGAGAGGCTTGCTGCACAGTTCTAGTCCCTCGGAGGGGCACTCTCTGTCTCCCATGATGGGGAGCGCTCGGGCGGTGAGTGGAATGGACGGCCGCTGCCCTGCTATCCTGCCCACTAGTGGTACGAGGGCAGAAGGCGGAGGTCGGCACCAGCTACTTACCAAGTGTACTTACAGAGTGTGTCCTCGAAGAGAGAGACAATGCCCCAGAGATGAAGCCCTGTACACTGATCCTCTCAGAGCTTGAGGATGCCAACTCACATGGACCGAAAATGCCCGCAGCTGCGAGGTCAACTTGAAAACAGCATGGCTGCAAGGATCTAGTTTCTGCCCGAGGCAGACACTGGACTAAATCGCAAGTACACAACTTACTCTGCCACTTACCTGGACTGAACCTAACATGGCAGTTCCCAAGCTTTTGTCCCTCTGCTGCCACTATACTTTTTAGGCAGGACTCATGGCACACAGCCACTGACTCTCATCTGGCTGGTGGGGCGTTCACCTGGGGTGGAAAAACCCATGCATGTTTGAAGCTCTCATCTATTGATATCTTAATTTAATCGGCTGGGTCCTTTACTTTGGTTTGATTAGGCTTACTGCTGATAACATCAACTTTTCTAAAGCGATCCCATAAGATCTAGCCTTAATGTTATTTTATGTTCTACTTGCACTAGCCTGTCTACGTAACTAGCGTTGCAAATCTGCATTACCTGAGCACTCTTGGCGCCCTGGGGTGGCAGCCTACCAGCTGTGGGCATAGGCTGATCAACCTAACCTATAGACTGGCAGAGTAGTGCTGCGGTTCAGTGGTCTGTCAATTAACAGGTTTGACCAGATGCAGACAGGCCTCTAGAGTTCAGTGGTCTACTACTTTTAAGCCTGCTATGTACATGCCTTGTTTAATACAGCAGAGTATGCTGCTTAAAGCCCAGACATGCTTCATATTTTGAGCTCCTTAATTACATAGCAATTAGAAAACGCCAAAGGCTTGCTCCACCGTACTAAGTCTAACATGTTATTAACTTTCACCATCTTGTTTAACTAGACCCTATGAGATTTTACCGTACAAGTAATATGATCTATAGCTGCTTAAGTTATGTTAAATCTTACCTGCTCCGACTACCCTGCCTCCATACCCAGCGGTACATTTAAGCATCTAAGCTGTACAGCATGTTTCCCGAGGTCACTAACAGTTTTAATTTTGTCTTCTCTGACCATTTCTCATTTTTATCCTATGTTATCAAGCAACTGTATAGTCTCATAGGCAAAGTTTAAGCTCTTTTTGTTCATTAGAATGCCTATCACAAATGCCGATTACTGATTACTGACCATACATATTCATCCTGTCAAAAAAAAATGTGCATATGAATTTTGTCATGATAATGTTTGCTGCTATCGTGGCACAGCAAGCTTTTCTGTAAACCCCATTGCACGAAAAATAAAGAATTAAAAAAAATAAAAAATGCTATCATTGAATTCTGTTTTTGAAAGTATGCATCTAGTTGCTGTTTTAAACATGTGTACGGACTCTGATAAACCACTTCTTCAGGCAGAGAATTCCACATTGTTATTGTTCTTACGCTAAATAACCTTTCCTTTGCCTTAGACTAAATTTTCTTTCTTCCAATCTAAACGCATGACCTTGTGTTTTATGTAAAGTCCTGTTTGCAGGGCCGGTGTGACCATAAGGTGGCACAAGCTGCTGCCTTAGGGCACCAGAGCAGGGGGGCACGAAAATCCGAATCCCCTGCCAGTGGAGTCGGCCGGCCTCTCCTGATGTTTGGAGGAGAGAGCGTGACTTCCACTGCTCTTCTCCCAGGACCACTGGGGAGTCTGGGAAAAGAGCACAGGAAGTCACGTCCCCTCCTGACATCATCAGAAGAGGCTGGTTGACGTCACTGACTGCATACTCCCACACTCCAGATCCTGTCCCAAGGTAAGGGTCAGGGAGGGGCGGGTAAATAAATACACTTTATTTATTTTTTCTTATTCCCCTCCTTAGCTCCTGTCCCCCTTTCTCAGCCCCTGTCTCCCTCCCTCTGCCCCCCTTCCTCTGCTCCATAACATCCCCACTACAGCCCCTCTCCCCCAATTGCAACCCATATCACCCAAACCACAGCCCCTTTCACAAATTGTAGTCTTGTAGCCATCAACCTACCTCAGCCCCTGACCCCACTACATTTCCTAACCTCCAATTACAGCCTGTACCTTCCACTACAGCCCCTAGCCCCCTACCATATCCCCTAACTTTTCAATTACAGATACTACAACCCACTTCCAGTGCCATTCCCAAGATTATGCTCTGGATCTGCACCTGCTCTATATGCCTGTATCTGTATGACTATAAGCCTGTGTATGTATGTCTTTGTATGCCTGTGTCTGAATGCCTCTGTGTGTTTGTATGACATTGTACCTATATGTGTAGATTGTATGGTTGTGTGCCTGTATTTGTTTGATTGTGTGATCGAAAGGGGGGGGTTACAAGATACACAGGTGAAGAAGCATTTGTTTTTTAGGCGTGGGTATTGTATATTTACCTGTGTAGCCAAAAATCCTTGCACCGGCCCTGCCTATTTGTGAATAGATTTCCACACAATGGTTTGTATTGGCGCCAAATATATTTGTATTATGTTATCATATTCTGAGGGAACGGTTTTCTAAACTAAAGAGGTTTAAATTTGTTAACCTTTTCATAGCTATGTTCCATTCCTTTTATTAATTTTGTAGCCCGCCTCTGCACTTTTTCTAGTTCCATAAATCCTTCTTTAGAACAGGTGCCCAAAATTGCACAGCATATTAATATGTGGTTGTGACGGACCGCTGGCACTCCGACCGAGTACCTCCGGCAATCGATACTCCTAGTGCTTGCCAAGGACTCTGAGCACTCCACCAGACTCCATAATCACTGCAGATCCCACTTCCAGCGATGCAGCTGCGCCGGGGTCTCGCCGTCTTTCACCCACCCTGTGTCACATCCTGTTTCTAGCTGCGGATCATTCTGGCTATGGCTTCTGGTATCCAGTACTCTTTTTACAATTCTTGTTTAGTTTTGCTTGTTTTTTTTTATTTTCTATTTTATGTCTGGTTTTCTTTATGCTGGGTTTCTGGGTTCATTCTTGTATTCCGTCCCTGGATTTCCCAGTCTCTTGGATTCATTTAAATGTTTGTTTTATGTTGCCACACCCGTTTGTTTTCCATCATTCCTTTTGTTTCAGTGTTCCTGCAGGCAGCTGCTCAAGGCTTCTGCCCTTTCTTGCAGGTAAGTGCTATATATGTCATCTTTGGTTGTTTTAGCATACATTAGGCAGTGTAGGACCTACCAGATATGGGGTACATTGGCGTTGTTGGCAGGCTTATGCAATGTATGATCATATAATGTGACTAAATCCCCATGATTTTCATATATAGTGCTTAGTTATTTCTCCTCTTGTTTTGCCTATCTTATCTTGTCTTATTTTAGTTTGTATACCCAGTCCATGTACAGTCCTGTTATGTCTGTCTCCCTAATGTATTGTGTACATGTTCTTAGTTTAGCTTCCTATCCTTCTCTGGTTCTGAGTTCTATTAGTTCTGTCTTGTTTTCATGTTTAGTGCCTATTTCTAGTCTTGCCTTGTTTCTGTACTGGATACATTCTAGCTGCAGAGCCTCCCTATTCAGCTCTGGGAGGTCTGCTTAATTCCTGCTCTTGGTTCCTGGGATCCGCATAAACTGATTAGGCTTACTGCTGACAACATCAACTTTTCTAAAGCGATCCCATGTTATTTTATGTTCTACTTGCACTAGCCTGTCATCATAACTAGCGTTTCAAATCTGCATTACCTGAGCACTCTTGGCACCCTGGGGTGGCGGCCTACCAGCTGTGGGCGTCGGCTGATCAACCTATAGACTGGCAGAGTAGTGCTGCGGTTCATAGGGATAAAAAGTTTCTTTAAGGGGATTAGGGTTGGAATATCATGTTAACACACGCCAAGGAAAATATTTAACCTGTTTCTGATCAAATCATGGGTATAATTTTTTTTTTTATATGGGGATTATGGGTGGAATATCATAGTTGCACAAACGCTGGTGCTCAACATGAGGGGGCGTGCGGTTACCCTGCACCAGACCCTGCTAATCCACCTCCACACTGTGACTCCTACTCTGAACATCAGGCATATATAGTGCTTAGTTATTTCTCCTCTTGTTTTGCCTATCTTGTCTTGTCTTGTCTTGTTTTAGTTTGTATACCCAGTCCATGTACAGTCCTGTCCTGTCCTGTCTTGCCCATGTTATGTCTGTTTCCCTAATGTATTGTGTACATGTTCTGGGTTTAGCTTACTATCCTTCTCTGGTTCTGGGTTCTATTAGTTTTGTCTTGTTTTCATGTCTGGTGCCTATTTCTAGTCTTGCCTTGTTTCTGTACTGGATACATTCTAGCTGCAGAGCCTCCCTATTCAGCTCTGGGAGGTCTGCCTAATTCCTGCTCTTAGTTCCTGGGATCCGCATAAGCTGAATCAGGGTTCTGGTTTGTGGCTGCACAAACGCTGGTGCTCAACATGAGGGGGCGTGCGGTTACCCTGCACCAGACCCTGCTAATCCACCTCCACACTGTGACTCCTACTCTGAACATCAGGCATACTGGGTCCCAGTCCTTGCACCACCGCCCGGACAGTGTCTGGGTCCCGGGCACCGGACCACCACCCTGACACCCTGGACTCAAGACCAGGGTCCAGCTTCCAGTGGGCAGACCTCTCCTAATGCAGAGAGCGTATCAGGAACAAACTCTTACAGGAGCTTATACTCAGGGGAGTATTGTGTTATAGCAATCCCCAAGAGTGTAGTTATACCATCCCCCAAGCATGAGCTGAGGCTTAATTCTGGGTAGAGATCTGTTTAATGGCACACAAAGCAACAGTATTCATGCAGTAAAACCACTCTGAGGAAAACAAAATGACAGTTATTGGGTCAGACGGTGTTTGAATGTAACAAGGTATTAAGGGTTTAACTGGTGTTCTAAGGGGGGGGGGGATAAAACAGTCGAACTAAGTGCATAAAACAGGGGTTTTCTTCACACACCACAAGGGCCATAGTCACAGGGCAAGAGGCTGGCAAGCAGGCCTCTCCAAAACCCAGTGGCGAGGTTACTTTCGCCAAATATCTCCCCCTCCCAGGGAAGACTAACCAGGTACCTGACCTCACGCCGGTCGGTACCTGACTTAGTCTGGCAGCCCACCCACAGCCAAATACTGGACCTGGTGAATTTGGTAGCCCGTCTCTGTCCAGTGAGTCCATCAAGGTTGTGTTGGTATCTGGTACTCCTGGTCTCCCTGGGTGGCTCTCTGGCTTGCAGTGGAGGTTACTTGGGGGGCAGAGATCAGCGGTGCTCTGCCCTGGGGCCAGCGCTTCAGCTGGGTAAACCAGTGCATAGTCTGGCCCTGTAGCAATGGGTAGGGCAGAGGGCAGAGGCCAGCGGCGCTCTGCCTGGATGTCAGCGCTTCTGCTGGAAGGGGGTCAGTGTGTATCGCAGACCCATCCACTGCCCCCAGGACTCAGATGGGAATTAGCTGGGGAGGGTTTGCCTACCACCTCTTACTGGGATCCCTGCGGGGATGGTTGGGGATCTGGACCGTCTGTCCAGCATCCCTGTAGGATTGGCACAGAGACCATTATCCCATCTGCGCCAGTGGGGTTAGGGTTGCTTTCCCCCTGTAGTTGAGGTGAGGGACCAGTTGTGCCTTCTCCCGGTATCTTCGGCTGCTGTTGGAGGGTGAGACCAGTTGTCTTCTCTCCCTGTGAGATGCACTGCCGTTGGGGAGTGAGACCGGTTGTCTCCACTCTCTTTAACACACTCGGCTGCTGAGGAGAGAGACCAACTTTCTCCTCTCCCAATGACACACTCTGCCGCTGGGGAGGGAGACCGGTTGTCCAGCTTCCAGTGGGCCCTAGACCAGGGTCCAGCTTCCAGTGGGCAGACCTCTCCTTTCCAGAGAGCATATCAGGAACAAGCTTTTACAGGAGCTTATACTCAGGGGAGTATTGTGTAATAGCAATCTCCATCCCCCAAGCATGAGCCAAGGCTTAATGCTGGGTAGAGATCTGTTTAATGACACACAAAGCAACAGTTTTCATGCAGTAAAACCACTTCTGCTCTGAGGAAAGGAAAATGACAGTTATTGGGTCAGACGGTGTTTGAATGTAACAAGTTATTAAGGGTTTAACTGGTGTTCTAGGAGGGGATGGGGGGTAGGGGGCAGGAATAAAACAGTCGAACTAAGTCCATAAAACAGGGGTTTTCTTCATACACCCCAAGGGCCATAGTCACAGGGCAAGAGGCTGGCAAGCAGGCCTCTCCAAAACCCAGTGGCGAGGTTACTTTCGTCACAGTGGTCTTACCAGTGATTTATAAAGAGGCAAAATTATATTCTCATCGCAAGAATTAATGCCTTTTTCATGCATGACAATACCTTACTGGCCTTAGCCTTAACTTGCATAGTTTGTTGTCTATAACAATTCCCAAGTCCTTCTTGTGTGTTATCCCTAATTCGCTTCCATTAAGGTTCTTAGTTGCTTGTGCATTCTTTATATATTAAAGGACCACTATAGTGCCAGGAAAACATACTCGTTTTCCTGGCACTATAGTGCCCTGAGGGTGCCCCCACCCTCAGGGACCCCCTCCCGCCCGACTCTGGAAGGGGGAAAGGGGTTAAAACTTACCTTTTTCCAGCGCTGGGCGGGGAGCTCTCCTCCTCCGTTCCACCCCGTTGGCTGAATGCGCACGCGCGGCAAGAGCTGCGCGCGCATTCAGCCGGTCACATAGGTAAGCAAAATCACAGTGAGAAGCACGCAAGCGCCTCTAGTGGCTGTCAATGAGACAGCCACTAGAGGCTTTGGGGGAAGGATTAACCCATTTCTCTGAAACTGCTATGTTTATAAAAAAATGGGTTAACCCTAGAAGGACCTGGCACCCAGACCACTTCATTAAGCTGAAGTGGTCTGGGTGCCTAGAGTGGTCCTTTAAGTGCATTTGTCTATATTAAATTTCAGCTGCCATGTGAGGGCCCAGTCCCCCAGTCTATCTAAATCCCTCTGCAGCAAAGTAATATCTTTCTTATATTGCAAATGGCACAAAACTCTGTAAAGGAATACAAACACTGAAACCTGACTTTCAATCTTTTTTTTTTTTTGCTTTTTTCAAGATTTGTAAACATGTTAAATAGAAGGGGTCCCAGAACAGAACCCTGAGGGACACCACTTGCCACCTCTGTCCAGCTTGAAAATTTACCATTAATGACAACTCTTTGTACTCTATCCTTAAGCCGGTGTGCTACCCAAGAACACGAATTTTCATCTAGAACAATTTATTTGAGTTTGAACACTAATCTATTGTGTGGAACTGTATCAAACGCATTGGGAAAATCAAAGTAGATCACATCCACTGCAGCATCCTGATCTATGGATATAATTTTTAATTAGTGGGGTAATATTTTCTTGATCCAAGGAGACATATGACTACCATCCTGTGGTCAAGAAGGATTTTATTTCCTAGTTTGTGTCAAAAATGGAAGTGCTTCAGACTTGGATTTTGCTTTCTTTTGGATGAACGAAAAAACTAATGTGAGAAAGGCTGAACTTGATGAACGCATGTCTCTTTTCAGCTGTATAACTATATATTGATGTAGTCTCACAATAGAATCAATGAACCAGTCTAGGCAAAAGGTTGTTGTTTCTTTCCCCAACACCATGGTCCTCAAAGGAATGGTTTTCTTTTCTCATAACAGTTAAGACTTTTTTTTTTTTTTTACAAATATTTATTAGTAAAATAGGGTCAAACATGGATGAATGACCAAATGGCTATCAATTTACAATCTCCTATCTCCCCCTCAAGGTTTTCTCTAGTGCCCCTGGTGCTACAAGTTGCTAGATACAGCATACACACCTAAAACTTGTCTCAGATTAGACTTAATGGCCCAGGCTATCTTCCACTCCAACTCACTGCTGGTCTGTCTCCCTCAGCAGATAATGTCAAAGTATCAAGAAGAATCCTGCTAGTAAGTATAGTTGTTTTATTGTTCCTTTTCCCATCTGTTGGTTACTTTACTCGATCTGTAAATAAAATCAACATTTAGCAGCTTTTTCCATCAATCATCTTTAACAGTTTCACACTAGAATTAATGGCACAGGTTCTCTCCCATTCAAAGTTGTTGTAAGTGGCACTGGCTAGGCACCACAGTAACCTTAACAACCACCTCACAGTCTCATAATAGGACAAATGACACCAACTATCTCCTACTCCCACACATGGTTAGGTACAGGTACAATGATAAAATTAATCACTGTTAGTGATGTTGCGAACACGAAATTTTCGGTTCGCGAACGGCGAACGCGAACTTCTACAAATGTTCGCGAACTGCGCGAACCGCCATTGACTTCAATGGGCAGGCGAGTTTTAATACACACAGGGACTCTTTCTGGCCACAATAGTGATGGAAAAGTTGTTTCAAGGGGACTAACACCTGGACTGTGGCATGCCGGAGGGGGATCCATGGCAAAACTCCCATGGAAAATTACACAGTTGATGCAGAGTCTGGTTTTAATCCATAAAGGGCAGAAATCACCTAACATTTCTAAATCACAATGAATATGGATTGACACCTGACATATGACATATTGACACCTTGACATATGGATTGACACCTGTCCTCAGAGCCCCTGATACACACTGACACAGAGCAAAATAGAGACTGTTCCTCCTACATAGGGTCACTTGGCAGATATGGATTGACTGTTCCCCTACATACACACTATTGGATCTCGCAAAACTTACCAAGGATCTAAATCATGTTCCTGTATCGTACATGAAAAACCTACTCATACAAAATCTCTTCCCAAACGTCATTTCGTTCAAAGTGGAGAGAATGTTAAAAAAATATATTTTTGTTCTGAGTGTGAGAAATGCTTTTCAGCCGCTTCTAATCTTAAGCATCATTTGAGGAGCCATACAGGAGAGAAACCTTATTTGTGGTGTGTTTGGTATTGTTCTGATCAGTTTAATACCTTCCGCGTCTCCTATCAGTGGACGTGTATATGGCAGCCATTTTAGGAACCGTACACCTGGGACCCGAGCAAGGTCACCTCGTTCAACAGGCGACAACATTTGTCCCTGGAAAACTATCCTGGACATTCTGTACAATTTGTATGGATATGGCGGTGATTTCTGTAACAGGGAGATGGAAGAAGATGCTTGGTCGGTCCTCTTAATTCAAATTTGGGGCACTGCGCGGTCAAGCTAATGTGCCACCAGATAGGAGTGGTGTGTTTAGTACTATTTTTATCAGTTTAATACCTTCCGCGTCTCCTATCAGTGGACGTGTATATGGCAGTGATTTCTGTAACAGGGAGATGGAAGAAGATGCTTGGTCGGTCCTCTTACTTCAAATTTAAAAGCGTCTTTAAAGCGTCCTGTCCTTGCCGGCGTGGTCGTGGGAGGACGAGGATGACTTCCACCTCTCCCCATGTTAGATTCCCGTTGTGCTGTGACATCACCCTTATACGCTGTGTAAAGCATACTTTTTAATTTATTTTGCAAATGCTGGATCCTTTCATACTTGTTGTAATTCGGTAACATTTCCGCCACCAGATAGGAGTGGTGTGTTTAGTACTGTTCTGATCAGTTTAATACCTTCCGCGTCTCCTATCAGTGGACATGTATATGGCAGTGATTTCTGTAACAGGGAGATGGAAGAAAATGCTTGGTCGGTCCTCCTAACTGGAGACTGTGTTGCTGTACGGGTGGCAGGTGGAGCCATTTATAAAGTACCCACTGCTTTGCAGACCAGGTATCAGTGGTCAGATGGACCCTTGCCCCAACACTGTGTACCAGACATGCCATTACTTCCTTTTGCACAGTCGAGTACAGGTTGGGGATTGCCTTTTGCGCAAAGAAATTTTGGCCGGGTACCTTCCGCTGCGGTGTCCCAATAGCTACAAATTTTTTGAACGCCTCAGACTCCACCAGATTGTATGGTAAAAGCTGGCGGGCTAATAGTTCAGACAAGCCAGGTGTCAGACGCCGGGCAAGGGGGTGACTTTCTGACGCTTGCAGACAACTAACTGCTATTCAATCTACAACAGTGAAAAAAGTTTTGAAGCCACAGTGCAGCACCAGAGGGCCTAAAAATTAGGCATGTACACATGCCTGAAAAATTCGGTATTGTTGTAGCCGCTGCTGTAGCAGCGGCCAGAAAAATTGATGTTTGTTTCACAGGCAGAAAGTGCCCTAAAACATGGCTTGAACCCTAGTTGGTGGCGGATAAGTCACGCAAGTCAACCGGCATTCAGAGCTAAAATACAGCAGCATGTGGACCATTTTTGCCCAAGGCAGCTCATCTCATCAGGCCTTTTTTAATCGAATGTATCGCCCAGTGTCAGTCCCTTCGGGATCCATCCCTCATTCATCTTAATAAAGGTGAGGTAATCTAGACTTTTTTGACCTAGGCGACTTCTCTTCTCAGTGACAATGCCTCCTGCTGCACTGAAGGTCCTTTCTGACAGGACACTTGAAGCGGGGCAGGCCAGAAGTTCTATCGCAAATTGGGATAGCTCAGGCCACAGGTCAAACCTGCACACCCAGTAGTCAAGGGGTTCATCGCTCCTCAGAGTGTCGATATCTGCAGTTAAAGCGAGGTAGTCTGCTACCTGTCGGTCGAGTCGCTCTCTGAGGGTGGATCCCGAAGGGCTGTGGCGATGCGTAGGACTTAAAAAGGTCTGCATGTCCTCCATCAACAACACGTCTTTAAAGCGTCCTGTCCTTGCCGGCGTGGTCATGGGAGGAGGAGGATGACTTCCACCTCTCCCCCTGTTAGATTCCCGTTGTGCTGTGACATCACCCTTATACGCTGTGTAAAGCATACTTTTAATTTATTTTGCAAATGCTGCATCCTTTCCGACTTGTTGTAATTTGGTAACATTTCAGGCACTTTCTGCTTATACCGGGGGTCTAGTAGCGTGGACACCCAGTACAGGTCGTTCTCCTTCAGCCTTTTTATACGAGGGTCCCTCAACAGGCACGCCAGCATGAAAGACCCCATTTGCACAAGGTTGGATGCCGAGCTACTCATTTCCGTTCCTCCTCCTCAGTGATCTCAATGAAGGTATGTTCTTCCCCCCAGCCACGTACAACACCACGGGTACCAGATAGGTGACAACGAGCACCCTGGGATACCTGTTGTGGTTGGTCTTCCTCCTCCTCCTCAAAGCCACATTCCTCCTCTGACTCCTCTTCCTCACAATCCTCTTCCAGTGTTGCCGCAGGTCCAGCAAGCGATGCTGATAAGGCTGTTTCTGGTGGTGATGGTGACCACAACTCTTCCTCTTCCTCTTCCTCTTCACGCTCATCTACGGCCTGATCCAGCACTCTTCGCAGGGCACGCTCCAGGAAGAAAACAAATGGTATGATGTCGCTGATGGTGCCTTCGGTGCGACTGACTAAATTTGTCACCTCCTCAAAAGGATGCATGAGCCTACAGGCATTGCGCATGAGCGTCCAGTAACGTAGCAAAAAAATTCCCAGGAGGAGTAGAGGAGGTGGCAGCAGGACTGCCTGCAAGTCGTGGCGGTGTCACCAACTCCTCTGCAGAGCCATGCATTCCATGCTTGGCAGCAGTCAGCAGGTTTACCCAATGCGCAGTGTAGGTGATATACCTGCCCTGACCATGCTTTCCAGACCAGGTATCAGTGGTCAGATGGACCCTTGCCCCAACACTGTGTGCCAGACATGCCATTACTTCCTTTTGCACAATCGAGTACAGGTTGGGGATTGCCTTTTGTGAAAAGAAATTTCGGCCGGGTACCTTCCACTGTGGTGTCCCAATAGCTACAAATTTTTGGAATGCCTCAGACTCCACCAGCTTGTATGGTAAAAGCTGTCGGGCTAATAGTTCGGACAAGCCAGCTGTCAGACGCTGGGCAAGGGGGTGACTTTCTGACATTGGCTTCTTACGCTCAAACATGTCCTTGACAGACACATGACTGTGGGCAGATGAGCGTGAACTGCTCAAGGCGGGAGACGGAGTGGCGGATGGTTGAGAGGGGGCAAGGAGGACAGCAGTTGTTGACGTGGCTGAAGATGCTGGACCAGGAGGAGGATGGCGGCTTAGAGTAGGCGTGCTGCTTGTACTCATGTGTTGATCCCATGGGCGTTTGTGATGTGAGATCATGTGCCTACGCAAAGAAGTTGTACCTAGGTGTGTGTTGGACTTCCCACGACTCAGTTTCTTTTGGCACAGGTTGCAAATGGCATCGCTGTTGTCAGAGGCAGACACACAAAAAAAATTCCACACTGCTGAGCTCTGCAATGACGGCATTCTGGTGGTGGACACAGCATGCGTTGATTGTCGTGCTGTCGGGCTGACCCCGGGTGCCGATGCATGCTGTCTGACTGTGCCACTAGCTCCTTGCGACGACCTCCCCCTGCTTCCAACTCGTCTCCTCCTCCTCTCTGCCTCCCCATCTGAACTTTCGCCCTGTACTTCTTCTTGCCGAGCGGGCACCCACGTGACATCCATGGACGCATCGTCATCATCAACCGCTTCACTTGTATCTGACAACTCAGCAAAGGAAGCAGCAGTGGGTACAGCATCATCATCATCATCACACCGTACGTCCATGTGTGTAATGCTGCCTGCCTGAGACATATACCTGTTATCTACATCCTCTGGCAATAATGGTTGCGCATCACTCATTTCTTCAAACGGATGTGTGAATAACTCCTCTGACATACCAACTGAAGCGGCTGTGGTGCTAGTTTTGGTGGTGGCGGCAGGCGGGTGAGTGGTATCTTGAGAGGTGCCTGAAGCTAAGCTGGAAGAGGATGGTGCGTCAAGGTTCTGAGCGGAGGCTGTAGAAGATTGGGTGTCCTGTGTTAGCCAGTCAACTATGTCCTCAAACCTTTCAAGTTCAGGGTACGTAGCCTCTGAAAACTGGGCATTATTCTAGGGCCAAAGGGAATCACAGCACCACGACCACGATGGCCCCTGCGGGGTGGCCTGCCTCTGCCTGTCAATTTTTGGGAGATTAGTGGTACTATGCGTGCAAGCTACTGTGAGACCAGATATGAGTGGCAATGTGCACTGGCACAGTTGTGCAGGGCACAGGCTGTAGGCCTGACACAGCCGCTTGAAGGACACTGACTGGCTGCTATTAGCTTACACTGGAAACCTTTTTTTCTTTGTAAAAGCACGCTACAGAGACACCAGATATGAGTGGCAAAGTACACAGGCAGAGGTCTGCACAGCACACGCTGAAGGAGGCCTGACACCCGCTTTAAGGACACTGACTGCTATTCAATCTATAACAGTGAAAAAAGTTTTTTGTTTTTAAATCCAAGCTATTGTGACACCAGATGTAATTGGTGGCACTGACTGGGAAAATGGGCACTGTGAGCCTGACACAGAAGCTGGCAGCAGTGGCAGACAACTAAGTGCATTTACATTAGATAGAAAAAAAAAATCCAAAAAAAGCATACCCTTATCCCTAACCTAGCTATGCTTTTCCCTATCTTATGAACAGCAGCTACACTTTCCCTCCTCTTACTAAGCATGCAGCTTGAGAATGAATCTAAAATGGATGCTGTCCAGTGGGTGGGAGGGTCTGCTAGGGAGGCTGTGCTGCTAATTGGCTGGAATGTGTCTGCTGACTGTGAGGTACAGGGTCAAAGTTTACTCAATGATGACGAATAGGGGGCGGATCGAACCGCGCATGCATTCGCCGTCCGCAGCGGACGCGAACACGCTATGTTCGCCGGGAACTGTTCGCTGGCGAACCTTTCTGTGCATCACTAATCACTGTGTGATAGTCTGAAATCAAAATGCCAACTTAAATAAATGAATGCATAATATTTATAGATATTGCATTACTCATACCTCTGGATGATCTTTTTTGTGTATGAAAATAATAAGGAATACACACACGCATATTTCTGTGCAACACTAAAAATGCAATCAGAATTTATTTCTCATGAATTAAAGTTAGTTTTACAATTCAATGATGTTGAATATTATCACCAGCTTACGTTTTGCCACACCTTGATTCTGTGATGATACACACAATCTGTGTAATTTTGGATGTCTATGTGTCTCATATTTTATCTACTAAGTACATGTCTATCTTTACTTCACAAAATGCAGTCTATTTAATTTTTGCTACAAAATAAAATTAAAAAATCAGCACATGTCCAATATGGTCATTACATGTTACAGCCATAAGCATTTTACAAACTTTTTTGGTCAGCACATGCATTGTATACCTCAAAACAGTGGAATGTCCTTATATAACCCATCTGTTACGTGTCACTCAGTTATCATTCATACATATTTAAGAAAAATCCTTACATTTATAAAATATATGAAATATTCTAAACCAAGTTAATATAACATAAAATAATGCTTCAAGATAATTTTGCATGCTTTGATGACACTGTTTTTTCATTATTAATAACACACTCCTCTGAACTATCCACATCATCTGATGAAAAGTCTTCTTCCAACATATCTTTTAATTTATTCTCCACAAGTGTAACTCTTTGTTTAAGGCTCTGTTGTGCAATTCTATACTCACTGAGCAAACGAGCAAAGCGAGTATGCAATAAGTCCAAGTTTGACTCCAAAGTTTCTAGTTTTTCCTCTGGAGACTTTCCATTCATAGAATTGCCCTCCTTTGTCTCGTCAAGTAGACCTTCTTTTATCAAGATTTCCTTTCCTCTCTCTTCAAGAATTTTTTTGGCATCAGGATATTCAACTAAAGCTTCCATCAAATCATCTTTGGAAAGACAGAAGAGGTCAGAATATCCAATGCTACGAATGCTGGCTGTCCGTCGATTGCCCATCTTGCTCCCTTCAATGTTAAGGATACTGATCTCACCAAAGCAACTACCTGATGTCAGTATAGCATATTGAGTAATACCATCCTCTCCAACAACTGCCAGTTTTCCTTCTTTGATGATGTACATCTCTCTGCCAATGTCACCTTTTCGGCAAATGTAATCTCCAGGGCTGAACACTTGAGGTCTCAGCTTCAGAACTAATTCTACCAAGAGACCAGCCTCACAATTCTGGAAAATACGAACCTATGGAGAAAAAAGCAAGTAGAAGTCACAGGGGGGAAATACAAGGTGAGGGATGGTCACTGAAAGAGAGAAAATAATGCAATGGGGAGATTTATTAAAAGAGGAAAAAATTGCTATTTGTATCCAGAGTCCTGCACATAATATATTACCCTGTTACCTAAGAAATTTCACTTTAGGTGAAGAGTGATATGACTTGTATTTCTCCTTTCGCTGGGTACATACGTTTTTTTTTTTTTGTTTGTTTTTTTTCTCTAGTGCTTCTTTTTTTCTTTTAGATGTGCAAAACCAAAATTTTACTAAAGTATTCATTTTATTTATATAATTTAATCTTTTTATTAAGATTGTGGGTTTTTTGTGTGTTTTATTTTTTATTTTTTATGAATGGGTACAGAAATGAGAAAAGAGGGGAAGTACGCAAACCTAAAAATACATGTATATATGAATATATCATGATGAAAAATCTGTTCATCTAGACCTAATAAACTTAAGGAGTAGTGTTGTCATGATATACTAGAACAGAGCTCCAGTAAGGCCAAATAGAATCATAAAATCTTTATCGTATTCACAGCTTATATAAATGTTTTCTGAACTTAGATCTTAGATACCTTTCCTTTTAACTAATATAAGTTATTCATATATGAAGAAAAAAGAAGAAAAGCCCCACAGAAAACAAGGAATTATGATGATAATACATACATTAGACTAGACTTATCTCATGATTTATCATCCATAAGAATATTTATTTACCTCTGTAATTAACAAAAATACATCACTCTAACTCACCCCCATGGCCTATGTCGGCAAAAAGAAAGTGAAGGGAATCCCATCTACCTATTTTCCTTTTAACCAATGTTGTTTTCAGGGGTCCCATATCTTCAGATATTTTCTTTTCTTACCCTGAGTCGACCAATGAAGAAATGATCAGTCTATATAATTTTAATAGTAGGTGTATTTTAACAGTGAGAGACAGAATAACAAAAACAAAAAATCCAGAAAAAGTCAAAAAAGTTAAATTGATTTGCATGTCAATGAGTGAAATAAGTATTTGACATCTTCA
>OW240920.1:111711487-111721782 GCA_933207985.1 Pelobates cultripes | reverse complement strand
CCAAGAGGCACTTTTCCTATTTCTGGAAAGGTAATTATTGTTGTGCATAGCATATGGAGTGGATATATACTGTATGTGACAATATACCCTTATTTGCCAGGTTAGATTTATCTGTTGCCAGATAAATTACCAGATCTTTTGTGCTATATAGCTCCTTCTTTATATTTTTTATTTTACCTCTATTTTATCTACCTGGCCTCCTGCCTACAGCTCCAAAGGAAAGCTCACTAAAGAATCCCAGATGGTGATTATACCACCTACACCCTACAATTGAGCAGTTTGTCCTGCTCAATGAAATATGAGTACAAGACTTTTTATATATTTTATTGGTTTTATACAGTATTATATTGTTTCCTGTGTGTTTTTTTTGTTTGTTTTTTTTAGGTGGCTACAACTCTGAATTATCCGCCGAACGTATTGTAACTAATATCCTACCAGTGGGGGATCAACACCACTGAACGCGAACTACACTAGAACTTGTATTAGCTCTACAAATTGTGAGTAAGACCACAAAGTTTATTTCTTGTATTTTCTGGCATTTTGACCTTGGCTACTCTTTGACTATTCTCACTTCTGATTGTCCTTGACCTTTGGCTTTTCCTTACATTTATTCTGTATTCTGTATCTCTGACCGCGGTTTGTCTTGTACTATTCTTGGTGTTAAATCCAGTCCAGTAATACGTTTGTGGTTCCTTTAGGATTTGCTTCACCTATAGTTGCCTGTTGGATCCTGTCTGTCCTTGACATCAAGGTCATTAGGGACATCACTGTACCTAATATCTTAGTACTGAATAGTACTAATAGACAGGAGACTGTCTGTAATAGAATTCAAATCAAAGGAGGAACGGAGCATAACATGAAGAAAAAAAAAAACATACTCTATATTCAAAAGCAAAATAATGTAGGTGCGCAGGCGATTGTAAGGTGGAATAAAGTGACAATGCAAAAAAGTCCAAAAAATCCCAAAGATATAAAAATCTAAATGTGGGATAGCAATAATAGTAAAACCACATATGTGACAAAAACCACACTTATTAATAACACAGCAGGATATAATACTTACACTTTCTTGGATATTTATGTCACAGAAACCTAAAATATAAAAGCACAAAAGAGGCCCTAGTGCTATAAAGTCTGTGTATGGAAAATAATGTGCAAATCTCTAAGAGATAAAATCACAATATTGGAGTTGTTATAGTACCACTCCAGACTATCGGGCACAGGGAGGATCAGACCCTTGAGAGTGTTGGATCCTAATGTGGGTTACATGGAATCATCACCATCTAGTAGTTTAAAAGTTGAAAAGCACTTTATTGCCAAATGCTTCAATAAAAAAGAAATAAAACCAACGTGAAAATCTCACTGTATCTGGAGCGAATGCAAGAGTCCTGGATATTATGAGGTATTCAGTCCGAGCGTCCTCTAAGTGCCTCCCAATCAGTCTCTATCTCTCCACTCACAGGTACTTCTGGGTATCGGCGTGTTGCACTGTACTTCCGGGTTGCAGCGTGATCCGATGCTATGCGTTTCACCCCGCCTCTCTGGGCTTTTTCAAGCATAAACAGAATCCCCCATAGTTTTCTTATATATGTAGTGATGTCGCAAACGTGAATTTTTCGGTTCGTGAACGGCGAACGCGAACTTCCGCAAATGTTCGCGAACCCGGCGAACCGCCATAGACTTCAATGGGCAGGCGAATTTTAAAACCCACAGGGACTCTTACTGGTTGAAGGGGGGGGGGAGGAGACCTACTCTCCTCCCCCCCCGGCCCCCACCCCTGGGCGGCGGGTGGGGGCCATAAAGATAATGAGGGGGGGACCTACTTTCCCTCCCTGGCCCCCACCCCTGAGCGGTGGGTGGGGGCCCTAATAACAATAAGGGGGGACCTATTGTCCCCCCGCGGCCCTAATAACAATAAGGGGGGGACCTATTGTCCCCCCCCCGGCCCCCACCCCTGAGCGGTGGGTGGGGGCCCTAATAACAATAAGGGGGGACCTATTGCCCCCCCCGGCCCCCACCCCTGAGTGGTGGGTGGAGGCCCTAAAACGAAAAATAAGCTTGAAATCCATCCAATCACAGTGCTCTGTGTCATTTTACACAGTGTGGGAAAGTTATTTGGAATTTTCCCACGCTGTGTAAAATGACACAGAGCACTGTGATTGGATGGCTTGAAATCCATCCAATCACAGTGCTCTGTGTCATTTTACACAGCGTGGGAAAATTGAACTTTCCCACGCTGTGTAAAATGACACAGAGCACTGTTATTGGATGGCTTGAAATCCATCCAATCACAGTGCTCTGTGTCATTTTACACAGCATGGGAAAATTGAACTTTCCCACGCTGTGTAAAATGACACAGAGCACTGTGATTGGATGGATTTCAAGCCATCCAATCACAGTACTCTGTGTCATTTTACACAGCGTGGGAAAGTTCTTTTGAATTTTCCCACGCTGTGTAAAATGACAAAGAGCACTCTGGCTGGGCTTAAACCCACCAATCAGAGTGTATTTAAGGCCTAATTGCAGGGCGTGGCAAGGCTTTATAAGCATTCCCCCGCCCTGCAGAGCTCAGTCTGCGCGGAGCCCTCCATGGGTGAAGATGGATTATTTTTTTGCGCTCGGGTTTTTTCTTTTTCGTCGGGTTTCTTTTTTTGCGCTCGGGATTTTTATTTTATTTTCAATTCGACGGTTATGATGGTTTTTTGTTTGGCCTTTTTTGGGGCTGAAAAATGAAGATTTGAGGGAAAAAAGAAGACGTCGAATGGTAGGTTTACTTTTATTTTACAGGTTAGTTATTTTATTCCCCCCTCACTATTTTTTTAGGGTGAGGGGGGTAGGTAAGGACTTTTTATTTGAGGGGGGTGACTAGGGGCTTGGGGACCCCTAGTCACCTTGGGGGGTAATTTACTTAGGGCCCCCACCCGCAGCCCAGGGGTGGGGGCCGGGGGGGGAAGGACAGTAGGTCCCCCCCCTCATTATCTTTGTGGCCCCCACCCGTGCCCAGGGGTGGGGGCCAGGGGGGAGGACAGTAGGTCCCCCCCTCATTATCTTTGTGGCCCCCACCCGCCGCCCAGGGGTGGGGGCCGGACAGTAGGTCCCTCCCCTCATTATCTTTATGGCCCCCACCCGCCGCCCTGGGGTGGGGGCCGAGGGGGGCAGTAGGTCCCCCCCTTCATTATCAATATGGCCCCCACCCGCCGCGCAGGGGTGGGGGCGGGGGGGACAATAGGTCCCCCCCTTATTGGTATTTTTAGTGCCCCCACCCACCGCTCAGGGGTGGGGGCCGGGGGGAGGACAATAGGTCCCCCCCTATTAGTATTTAGGGCCCCCACCGGGGGGGGACCCTTTTTTTTTTTTAAACAGTGAGCAGCCACAGGCTGTTCACTGTTTAATAGACATGCCCCTACTCGCGGTATTGCAAGTAGGGGGACAATTTACTAATACTAAGTAATTTTTACTTCGTATTAGTAAATTAATAGGGGGCGGACCGAACATCGCATATGTTCGCTGGCGGCGAACACGCTATGTTCGCCGGGAACTATTCGCCAGCGAACCGTTCGGGACATCACTATATATATGTCCTCTTAAAGTGCCCAAGATCACAACAATCTTAAAAGGATATTACAATATTTTCAATGCACCTATGTATACATCCCATCAGCATATATTGTCAAAAAAAAAACAGACAGAGGGAGGCCCCATTAAGTCAAAGGGTAACCCCACAAAGGAAGGACAGTTCCAGGGAAAGAAGGGAATAAGGGAATAACAAATGGGTACAAGTTGTGAAAAGGGGCAGGGGAACTAATCCCATAAGGAGAGATAATGGGAACTACTGTAGAAATTATGATACTCAAAGGGAGCATAGGAATTCAACCATCACCACACACCACTATAAATTTCAAGCCTTAACTGAAGGATATGCCGTATAATCAAAGCTGGAAGTGCACTCAGCCCCTCACAGAGGAATCCAGGGTGCTCTTGAAAAGTCCCAGTACCCAGATGGACCAAAGTAGATAATTTGTAGAAAATGATCAAGGCACTCCAATAGATTCCAATTCTTAAGGCAATTTATTTGGACCAGGAACTACAAAGCAACGTTTCAGCCCTAACAGGGCTTTTTTCAAGCTGAAATGTTGCTTTGTAGTTCCTGGTCCAAATAAATTGCCTTAAGAATTGGAATCTATTGGAGTGCCTTGATCATTTTCTACAAATTAACTGAAGGATATGGGTCTAATTTTTTAGACAACACACCGATGAGGAAAGACTTCCTAATCAAAAGAATAAGAAACACAAGTTGCGGGGATGTAGAGGAGGGAAACACCAGAAAAGAAGTGAGGTACAACCGATTTTTGGGATAGTGAAAAGCTTATCTCCTCCATCGTCCTAATGCTCTCCACTTTCTGTATTCATTCTCTAATGGCTGGTGGGGTGGCTTTTTTCCAGTGCATGTGAATGAGTTGGTTTGCTGCTGTGAGTAGATGTATGATTAGGGATTTTACGGTTCTTGGGAAGGAGGAAGGTAGTATGTGAAATATGGACAAATTTAGAGAAAATGAATATCCTGAGGACATCCTAGAAAAGGCCTGGGATTAGGTTAAAGAGAAAACACAAGTAGAGCTACTTCATAAGGATAGTTCTGAGAATCGAACTACCCCTAGTGATGTTTTGGTGTTTGATTTTAATACTCAGCATAGGTCTATCAAATGCATAATCAAGAAATTCTGGCAAATCCTTAAGGCTGAAAGGGAGCTAGGTGAAGCATTACCTGAGAAACCATGCATTACCTTTAGGGGAGCCACAAACTTTAAAATCTCCCTAGTTAGTAGTTACTTGAAGGAAAAACCAAGAAATATTATGAAAAATTGTTTCGGGGGAACTCATAGGGTGTTATAGGTGCAAAATGTGTTTAAGCTGTAAAAGCACACAACAAACAGGAAATGGGGTACACTATAGCTTTAAATCAGAAAGGACAGATACAGAGTACACTATTAAGAACACATTACATGTCACAGTAGTAATGTTATATACATGCTACAGTTACACGCGTAACCGGAAGTGGCATAACGAAGATCGGGAATTGACTTACTACACCCTATACTTGATGGTCACCCACTAACTAAACATACTGTGTGGGTAGATTATGGTGGGGAGGATTGATTTTATTATATTTTATTATTTTATATTTGTATATGTATTCCTTTGGTTACCTGTGTCTCCGAACCGGATGTGGAGCCATATTGGAGGTGGCAGAACACATCCGGTCCGGACCATATAAGGTAATATCATTGTAATTAGTTTTTTATGTGCAAGGGATTATGCAATTAAGTTTGTAACACTATTCCCTATATAAACAATAGTACATTCATTTGAGCTTTGAACAGCACCTGAGGAAGACCACTGGTAGATGGTTGAAACGCGTTGTGCAATATTTCTCATCATTTTTTATTTTATTATAAATAAATATTTTACTCTGATACTCCTGGTTCCTGGCTTCTGATTCCTGCTCCATTATAGAAGACCATTAAGACCAAAGGAGAACCTGCCTGATGAGTAAAGAAAATGCGTATGTCCCATTGAAGTGACATAAAAGCCATATAAGTTCCGAGCCTACTTTAAATGGCTCATTAAAGTGTGAGTGTTTCTAACTCAGAACTTCCATTTTAATTGTGTGCAATATACAGATTACACTATGTTTTGTTTTATGTTTATACCCTTTGTATCGGCAATCCAATATTCAATACACCAATTGTATTTAAGGAGGAGATACCTACTATTTATTTGTCAGGTAAACCACCTCACTGGTGTGTGTGTGCGCTGTTACCTTTTTCGTGTTTTATTGTATCTTTTCTAAGTATACATAGTGGTGATATACTTGGGTATAGCAGCACCAGTCACCTATCTTCATCCTAAAGCGCCACTTCTATCTTTATTTGATACATGCTACAGTGTCCGTGTAAAATGCAATATATTGGAAGTACTACACGCCCATTGTATAAAAGGATACAGAACATATATACAATATATGCAAAGGGTTAATTAGTCATAGTGTGTCTGATCATTTTAGATGAGCTAATAATCAAGACCTCACAGGTTTACATTTTTTAGGGATTAAAAAGGTCTTTAAGGATTGGAGAGGGGTAGATTTTATTAAAAACATCGGCCAAGGAGAAATGAGGTGGGTGTACAATTTGGATACCTTAGCCCTAGCCGGTCTCAGTATAGATTTTGATTTTATTTAATTTTATGTGATCTATTGGAAATAAGAACCCCCCCCTTCCCTGGTCGTGCTTATCTTGAACTTTATAAGCATGTGGATTTGTAATTGATTTTTTTTTAACAATTTAGATGTCACAGTAGTAATGTTATATACATGCTACCCCAAAGTAGTTTTTTTATAATTTTCTTTATTTTAATGTGCTTTTTAATTTTTATTTATTATGAATCCTGTATATCAAGTACCCTGCCATAATATGGTAACCAACTAGGATTTTCTATTGTACAGTGAATAGAGGATGTATTTTGATTAATATTGAATATTGGGTTTTTTATTTCTTATTTTTTCTAAGGAGATTAGGATTTTAGTGTGTGTTTATTTGATAACACATGCTGATGGGATGTATACATAGGTGCATTGAAAATATTGTAAGATCTTGAGTTTGTTGTGATCTTGGACTTGGGCACTTTAAGAGGACGGGCATTTAGCCATTCTCGAGACATATATAGCTTGGTTGCTTCATCTAAGTGTTGCTTCTAAGTGTGTAGTTGGAGATATTCTGGAGAGTTTCACAGAAGCTTCAACTGTCTAAGAGTTGTGCTAAGAGCTTTCTTTTCTACTGTTACAGGTAAGATTCATCTGTAGGAAAAGGTTACTGATTGCACAAGGTTTGAATTCCTGTTGGTAATTATAAGGCATTTGATTAGATTACGTGCTATTGATTGCTGTTTAAATTAGCTATTGTTTGCAAATAAGCAGAGGCCTACCCTGGTGTTAAACAGTCCTAACTGGTGTTGATTTTAGAAGTTATATAAGGGCTGTTGTCATTAGCTTGGCTAATATAGCTTGGTTGCTTCATCTAAGTGTTGCTTCTAAGTTTGTAGTTGGAGATATTCTGGAGATAACCTGGAGGTAATCTAAGGTATTCAGGAGGATAAATAAAAAGTTAAGATTTGTTTGATTTAAATTATTCTCCTCATTGGAATGGCAGGCTTAGTTCAGTGTAATAGTTGCTATGCATTTGTTTCACGTTCCACTTTTTGGAGGTTTGGTTGTTGTCTAATCTGTAGACAGTTCTCTATCTTGCGGCAGGAGATTGTATTTTTGAAGTCTGAGATTTGTAAATTATCTGGTGAACAAACTCGGACTGGATCTTCTGCAAAGCCACTGCCGCAGAGACATACTAGGAATGGCAGATGGATTACTGTAAGATCTGGTAGACTTAGAGTTGTGGATAAAAGGCATTTTGCACAGTCTGTTGCTCTTCATAATTCATTTTCTGCACTTTCACAGTGTAATGGTGTTGTGGAGAGAGGCACTGAGGCTAGTGGTGTTGTGGAGACCGGCTTGGAGACTATGGTGAGGCCTAATAGAAAGCAGTTGTTGTTGGGGGATTCCATTATAAGTGTGGAGATGGACAATGGTGGTCTTGTGAGGTGTCTTCCCGGAGCTACTGCTCACAAAGACAGGAGACGTATCTGTAATATTGTAAAGCAAGCAAAGCAGGAAGGGGAATTGGATGTACTTGTCCATCTAGGGACAAATGACTTGGCTTGCAATGAGGTTTCAGAGGTTAAGGAAGTTTTTAGTGTTTTTGCCAATGATATACGGCAGGTTGCTTCCACACTGTCATTCTCTGAAGTTCTGCCTGTGCATAACACTCAGAACGACAGGCGGATGCGTATTAGGGACTTTAATTTGTGGCTTGGTGAATGGTGTCGGGAGCAAGGATTTGGCTTTATTTCTCATGGTAGCTCTGTTTGGAATGGAATAAGCTGTACAAAAAAGATGGTTTGCATCTTTCTCAAAAGGGAACAAATGTTCTCAGTGAGCAGTTCAGAGGTTTTGCTAGGATGTATTTAAACTAGGAGGGGGGGGCAAAAGGGTGATAAAACATCAATCCAATTGTCCCCCAAAACAAGGACAGAAGGTGCCTGTAGCAAGTGTGTTAAAAATGATAAGCTTAGAGTCATGTCTACAAATGCTCGCAGTTTAGGGAATAAGATCCATGAACTTGTGGCAATAATGGCAACTGATAGTGTAGATTTAGTCGCTGTTACTGAGACATGGTATAATGAGAAAAATGACTGGGACATAGCAATACCAGGGTACTCTTTATATAGAAAAGATAGGGAAGGCAAGAAAGGGGGAGGGGTGGCCTTGTATGTGAAGGATAGCATAAAATCTAGCCTAATAAAAGTTAGTGAGGCAAACATAGAGTCCGTTTGGGCTACGTTAGAATTTGGTAATCACACAGTAACTCGTGTAGGTGTGATTTATAGGCCCCCAGGACAAATTGAACAGTTAGATAATCTACTAGTTGAGGAAATAGCTAAAATGACAATGAAGGGGGAAGTTATCATCATGGGTGACTTTAATCTTCCTGATGTAAATTGGAAAACAAAATTAGCTACTTGTGCCAGGAGCACACATATTCTAAACCCCTTACTGGGATTGTCTCTAAAACAAGTTGTTGAGGAGCCAACTCGTAAAGAGGCCATACTAGATTTAGTGTTAACAAATGGAGATTTGGTATCAGATATTACTGTAGGTGAAAGATTAGGATCCAGTGATCATCAGTCAGTGTGGTTTAATATAAGAACAGTGACTGAGTCACACCACACAAAAACAAAGGTTTTAGACTTTAGAAAAGCAGACTTTTCTAAAATGAGAATATGTGTAGAGGAGTCATTATCAGACTAGAGCAATTTAAATGGAGTCCAAGAGAAATGGGATTATTTAAAAGTTACACTATTGAAGGCAACAGAAAATTGCATTAGGCTTGTCAGTAAAAGCAAAAAATTCAAGAAACCACTGTGGTACTCCACAGATGTGGCCAAAATTGTTAAAAACAAAAAGTTATCATTTAGGAATTATAAAAAAAAAACCCAGAGTGAGGAAGACAG
Source organism: Pelobates cultripes (assembly GCA_933207985.1). Lineage (NCBI taxonomy): Eukaryota > Metazoa > Chordata > Amphibia > Anura > Pelobatidae > Pelobates > Pelobates cultripes. The sequence continues at coordinate 111,712,662 of OW240920.1, read as the reverse complement.
AATGCTCTATAAGATTAGGCAGAAAGAGGCTAAGCAAGTTATTAGAGCTTCCAAATCACACACAGAAGAGAAAATAGCACAGTCAGTAAAAAAGGGTGATAAAACTTTTTTAGATACATAAATGAGAAAAGAAAAGTAAAACAAGGATTAGTTAGATTAAAAACAAAAGAAGGAAGGTATGTAGAAGAGGATAAAGGTCAGGCTGACTGCCTCAATGAATATTTTGTTCTGTATTTACAGAAGAAAATGAAGGAAAGGGACCTCAGTTGAGAAAAAGGATAAATGAGTCATTTATTACACGTGAGTTTACAGAGGAAGAGGTTCTATTTCAACTGTCAAAAGTAAAGACAAATAAGTCAATGGGACCTGATGGAATACACCCAAAGCTATTAAAAGAGCTTAGTGGTGTACTAGCAAAACCATTAACAGATTTATTTAACCAATCATTGTTAACAGGAGTAGTCCCAGAAGATTGGAAGTTAGCAAATGTTGTGCCCATTTACAAGAAAGGTAATAGGGAGGAGTCGGCAACTATAGGCCAGTAAGCCTTACTTCAGTAGTGGGGAAAGTGATGGAAACCATGTTAAAGGATAGGATTGTTGAACATCTAAAACACATGGATTTCAAGATCAGAGACAACATGGGTTTACTTCAGGGAGATCATGCCAAACTAATCTTATTGATTATTTTGATTGGGTAACTAAAATTATAGATCAGGGTGGTGCAGTAGACATTGCTTACCTAGATTTCAGTAAGGCTTTTGACACTGTTGCACATAGAAGGCTTATCAATAAACTGCAATATTTAAGTTTGGATTCCAATAATGTTGAATGGGTAAGGCAGTGGCTGAGTGACAAGCAACAGAGGGTTGTAGTTAATGGAATATATTCGAAGCTTGGACTTGTCACCAGTGGGGTACCTCAGGGATCTGTACTTGGACCCAGTCTCTTTAATATTTTTATTAGTTATATTGCAGAAGGTCTTGATGTCTTTTTGCTGATGATACTTAGATATGTAACAGGGTTGATTTTCCAGGAGGGATAAGCCAAATGGCAAATGGTTTAGGTAAACTAGAAAAATGGTCAGAATTGTGGCAACTGACATTTAATGTGGATAAGTGCAAGATAATGCATCTTGGACGTAAAAACCCAAGGGCAGAGTACAGAATATTTGAT
>OW240920.1:111480622-111706879 GCA_933207985.1 Pelobates cultripes | reverse complement strand
AAAACCAGTAGGGGAGAAGGTAGAGCTCAGTGGTGTTCGCGGAAATGTGTAGCCGATTTTAGTTCCATGAATTTGGCTACACATACCGCTGACCTCGTCGAATGATCAAAGCATTGTCAATTAAGCTGCGGTTAACCGCAGCTTCTGGGAGGTAAATTGCCTGCACACTTCCACTTCTGGGTGGTCTGCCTGTGTGGTACTTGGTTCAGTAAGCCCCATTTACTGAACCAAGTGGGAAATAGACAGGCAGGCACAAAGGGTTTGCACCAGGTCTGGGGACACAGGGGACACCGTCTTAAAGGGGCAGTGTCCCCAACAAGTCTGGGGACACGGCCTTAAAGGGGCAGTGTCCCAATCTTCCTGATGTCCCAAAAAGGTGTTTAAAGGGCCAGCACCAGTCACATAAAGAGTCCATAAGCCCCAATATGCCCACCGACAGTCTTAAAGGGCCATACACACCAAATAAAAGTGCATACATTTTCACAATCTCCCAGGGGCCATAGTCATGTGGGAGGAGGCTGGCAAATCGGCTTCTCCACAACCCAGGGAAGCAGGGCAATTTGCCATTTAAAGGGCCAGTTACAAATAGCAGTTTGTAACAAGGTGTCAATCCATATCTGCCAAGTGACCCGATGTAGGGGGAACAGTCTCTATTCTGCTCTGTGTCAGTGTGTATCATGGTCTCTGAGGACAGGTGTCACTCCATATCTGCCAAGTGACCCTATGTAGGGGAACAGTCTCTATTCTGCTCTGTGTCAGTGTATCATGGTCTCTGAGGACAGGTGTCAATCCATATCTGCCAAGTGACCCTATGTTGGGGTAACATTCCCTATTCTGATCTGTGTCAGTGTGTATCAGGGGCTCTGAGGACAGGTGTCAATCCATATCTGCTAAGTGACCCTATGTAGGAGGAACAGTCCCTATTCTGCTCTGTGTCAGTGTGTATCAGGGATCCCTAGGACAGGTGTCAATCCATATCTGCCAAGTGACCCTATGTAGGAGGAACAGTCCATATTCTGCTCTGTGTCAGTGTGTATCAGGGATCCCTAGGACAGGTGTCAATCCATATCTGCCAAGTGACCCTATGTAGGAGGAACAGTCCCTATTCTGCTCTGTGTCAGTGTGTATCAGGGATCCTTAGGACAGGTGTCAATCCATATCTGCCAAGTGACCCTATGTAGGGGGACCAGTCCCTATTCTGCTCTGTGTCCGTGTGCATTAGGGGCTCTGAGGACAGGTGTCAATCCATATGTCAAGGTGTCAATATGTCATATGTCAGGTGTCAATCCATATTCATTGTGAATTAGGAATGTTAGGTGATTTCTGCCCTTTATGGATTAAAACCAGACTCTGTATCAACTGTGTAATTTTCCATGGGAGTTTTGCTATGGATCCCCCTCCGGCATGCCACAGTCCAGGTGTTAGTCCCCTTGAAACAACTTTTCCATCACTATTGTGGCCAGAAAGAGTCCCTGTGTGTTTTAAAATTCGCCTGCCCATTGAAGTCAATGGCGGTTCGCGAACATTTGCGGAAGTTCGCGATCGCCGTTCGCGAACCGAAAATTTCGTGTTCGCGACATCACTAGTAAGCATTAGCCTGAGCAGCAAAGGGAAGCTGTGTTTGGATGAAAGTATGAGATGACTGATTTCAGCCTATCACAGCACCCATTGCTGGTATGAATTGGTATGGCTAGAAGGAAGTATGTAATCTGTGCCCTAGCCACAACTCCAGTAGGGGCTGGCTGTGGGTGGCCAGGGACTCTTATTTAGTGTTAAATTGCTTGAAAATTGCTTGGCAGTGAATGGAGAGACTGCAGGCAGTATAGAATTCAGCTGGCATAAACTGTAGGCCAAAAACAAAAGGAATAGGGAAGGGTACAAAGTAGTGTGTAATGTGGGATAAGATCCTGTGGGAGCCAAGGGAGAACATAGAAAAAAGGATTATTGAGTAATCAGCTTCCATTTGCACCAAAATCTTGCAGGAAGAGATCACCCATTCAATTATTTGCTGGAGATAAGCATTTGTGATAGCTTCAATTTAATTTAAGGTAAACCTAGGCCTCCATGTTGTTTAGGTCATAATTTAGCTTTGCGATATCTCCAGACACATTCTAAAATAGTTTTGCGGACTTAACCAAAAAAAGAGTTGTGTGATATAGACTTGGAGTGTCTAGAGTAAGTACAGGAAATGTAGAAGAATGTTCATCTTCAGGAAGCATATTCTGCTGACCCAAGTTATGTGCAGAAGCATCCATTTTTGCAGGTCTTGTGTGACCCAATCAAGTAGAGGGGGGAAATTGAGGCTAAAGGTCTGCGAAATATCATCAGGGATCAGGGTGTCCAGATATTTGATTGATCTTATACACCGGATAAGAACTCTGAAGGAAGGAGCATATGGTTTTATTGCACTTGCGGTTGAGAATTTCAGATTTAAAATAATCAATTTTCATATTTGAAAGGGTGTTGGATGTTTGAAATTCTTTTATGGCAGCTGGGAGGATGACAACGGGGTCTGAGATGGTGAAAAACAAGTCATCCATGTATGCCTTCCCTCTGTTGAAACCCAGTACCCCCAAAATCCCAGAAATATGTGGATTACCACTAGCAGCATTTGGAAGGTTTTTAAGTTTAAGAAGAAAAAAACAAAATACATTTGGTTACTGTTTTTTATATATTAAATGGATGGGACAGTTCATAGTTTACACAAACTTGAGCAGTAGGTAAGGAGTACAGTGCTGAGATACAAGAACCTAAGTCTATCTGCTTGAGGACTGCATGAGGACTGGCAGTGAGTAACTGGGTTTCCTGGGTGAAATCCCTTTTAGTCGGGAAGTTTAATAATTTAGCATCTACAGTGCAAATTGTAAAATACCAATTGATAGCACATGACTTTAATCCGCATACCAACTACCAGGAAATGGAATAAAAGAGTGAAGAGCGAAGGAGCAGAAGAGTGAAGGGGCTAAAAGGAAGAGGAAGAGAGTTTGGGTGAAGATTCCATAAATATAGAGAGGATGTCTAGACTAAGCTGGCAAGTGATCGTGAGAAGCAGCAACTTGCAGGTTAGTGTATGTTAGGTATGAAAAATACAAAACATTCAAACAAAAAAATAATTAAAATTATACATAACAATACATTAGTAAAGGACACTCACGTGGGGGTAGAGTAGACCCTAAGTTAATGGCAACATATGGTATGTAAACTCTTCAAAAGGGACTCTACATCAAACATATAACACAGCAACAATTGTTTCATAGCCCAAGTAGATATGTCAAAGTTAGAAACCTATAAAGTTTTACATTTAGGGAGTGGTGGGTATTATTGTCCAGCCTACACTATGAGGTCAGGAAACAAAATCTAGATGTACATTAGGAGCAGTTGCCTACATTAGAACAGTGCCACACTAAATTATAGGATGCATGTGAGGATATAAATCATAGTGGCACACATATCAAGGTCCCGATCACCTGTTGCCATTGTTGATATTACTGGGAATATAGTGTTAAACAGGTGTGGAATAAACCAGGGCCTGAGACAAGTACAAAAGAGGAACAGGAATTTCTTCTTTCTTTATTTTAATTTCCCTTCCATTTTTTCTTTCTTTCTTTCTTTCTTTCTTTCTTTCTTTCCCCCTCCCTTCTTTTTCTTGTTTGCCCTCCCTCCTTCCTAGACCCCAAGAATGTGGACATCGAATATTGCTGGCATTGCAGTGCGTATACTTTATTTATAAAGCACCAAAACATTTTGCAGCGCTATCCATCGGTATAATTGGTACAAGTAAAAAGTACAATACATCTAAGAGACAATGCAAAAGTTGGCAAACAAGTACAGGAGGAATTGAGGAGGACTTTGGAGCCAAAATGTGGTTGAATCACAAACCACATAAATCGCACAACAGGTGAGCATCTTTGCCTTGATTTTTGAATCTGAATTCTGCAGTGGCACTAAAATAAGAGAAGACTGATGGAAATAAAAGATAATTGTTGGACAGCCACCCAATGTTGATTTTTCACAAATCAAGTGATACATATGTATATATACACAATATTTTTTTAATACTCCTTTTTCTCCCTCTGTAATTTTTCTCTCTTAATCTGTGAATGAAATGTTAATTAAGTCATGAAAATATTGGTTTCAAGGTGCCAACAAACTTTTGTCTAAGGCAGGAGTAGACAACCTTTGGACCAACTAATTGGCTCAAATCCGGACAAACTACAGTTCATGATGAAATGAATCTTCAGGTCTAGTAATTATTTAGATCCTTTGCCCATTACAATATATAGCTGAAACCAGTACAAATCTAATTAGTCTTATTGCTTTGGCATTAAATAAAGTAAATGTAATATAAGTGTCAAAAGAATTTGTCCAATAGACTGAAAAAAGACAGTGAATTAATAACAATTACAAGAACGGGTCAGTAAAGTAGCTGTCAGCTACTCAACCTAGAGGAAATAAGTAAATGCGAAATAATGTACTTTGCTATATAAACCTTTGTTAACGTCTTGAGAACGAGGATTTGCCTTATACCCTTTCATGCTGACTATCCTAACATATCTTTGGTTCCTTGGTTAACCCCCTAAGGATGGAGGCAATTGTACAAGTTCTGATCAAAATAAAACGCAAACAAAACCTGGAATTTGCGCTATATGTCTGTTTAACCGTAATTCACCTCTTTCATATTACGTGCACCCACACTTATTATATATAATTTTGTTCAGGAGAAACAGGGCTTTCATTTAACATCAAATATTTATATAAGACACAAAAAATAATATGAATAAAATGTTTAAAAAATGTGGGAAATTAAGAAATGTTGTTTTTTGAATATCATAAACTGTTAGCTTTTACGACAATAAAATTCACATATTTGTATTCAGCGATGTCTAACAAGTAGTGATGTCCCGAACTGTTCGCCACGAATGGTTTGCCACGGACTCATCATTGAGTAAACTTTGACCCTGTACCTCACAGTCAGCAGACACATTCCAGCCAATCAGCAGCAGACCCTCCCTCCCAGACCCTCCCACCTCCTGGACAGCTCACTAAGAATGCAGCTTCACAATGGATGCTGTCCAGGAGGTGGGAGGATCTGGGAGGGAGGGTCTGCTGCTGATTGGCTGGAATGTGTCTGCTGCTGATTGAGGTCAACCTGTACATGGGTCCGCAACCTGTACATGAGTCCGCGACGAACAGTTCGGGACATCACTACTAACAAGTACAACAGTACCCCCAATGAACAGGTGTTAAGATGTTTTGTATTACAACAATATCATTAGAGAAAGTGCCATTTGTTTATAAAAAATGCAAATCATCGTTGTAATACAATTTACCATTCTAAAACACTAATATTTGTGTTCAGGGAAATCTTCCGAGTAAAACAGTACCCCCCATGTACAGGTTTTATGGTGTCTTGAAAAGTTACAGGGTCAAATATAGGGCATGCAAATTAAATTCTCTGGACTTTCTATCTGGGTCATCAGGCATGTGAATCAAAATTTTAATTACTAAATTCACATAATTATGTAATAAGATTACATAAATATAGAATTTTAATATATATATACATATAAATGTATGTAAATTCTATATGGGTACTTATGTAATTAAATTCTACGTAAATACATATGTAATTATATATATATATATATATATATATATATATTTGCAATTATTTGTATTTATTTATATTCAGCATAAAATATATAGAAGGCCAAGGCTAAGTGTATTTTGCTACCAATATGTATATATTAATATCAAAATACAGTTAGAATGAAATTACACATATATATATATATATATATATATATATATATATATATATAACCAACTAAAGTATTGACATACAAGCTGTCCAATAGCGCTTGTTGAACTAGTTTACTGCTGGTTAAAATTATAAGGAGTAATTATGGTTTTAAAGTAAAACTTTTTTTTTTTTTTTTAATGTTGGTAGGGGCTGGCCAACATTGTGAACAGACATGACTGGACTGAGCTTCTCAAATGTAGCTACTAAATCCTCATTTTCAGCCCTGAATCTACCCTCAGACACAACACTATAGTACACTTACTTGCTCCTGTTTGCTGATGTACTCTTTTGGCCTGAGTTTGATTTGTGGCCTAGATATTGTGGGGGATGTCTAGAGGGGAGAAACAGCTGATCTCTCAGCCTGATCGCACTGGCAATTCTGACACTGACAACAGCCACCTCGTTCCCCCCATTTGGACCGGTGGGGGATATCCTGTTCCCCACCAAAGAATGCTTACCAACACTAAAAAGCACATAGACTTACAGCAATTATCGGCAAGACATTGCAGCATGCCTAAAATGGCCACCACTTTACCAGAGAATATGACCTCTATGGGAATCCAGATTTAAAGCAGCTTTCAACACAATCTGCTCGGCCTTCTGGGATCGGATTAAGTCCTGACAGAGGCAGCAACCCTGTACCTTATCTGGAGCTAAGGAAACCTCTGGTGGAGCCTCGACACACTGCTTGCCTTCTAGGCCAAGAGCCAAGATGGACACTATACCCATCAGCCATACACAACCTGGTACCTCTGTAGATAGAGGGCTTTGTGGTTTAAAGACATCAGCTTATACACCAGCTCGGGCTTGGGGAGTGGAGAAGTTGGCACACTGCCATGTCGATCCTTTGCTGTGTGGGATTCAATGAAACACTTAGACATGCGAACGGGAATTTCATCTATTCGTTCATTCATCAGAAAGACGAATGAATGAATAGAAATGTCAGACGAACAAACTAACACTGTGTATCAGTGTTCGTTTGTTCGTTCAGTTTATTACAAGGAGGGAGCTACCAGCGCACAGCTCCCTCCTTGTAATATGTAAAGATAGAAGCGGCAGGGAGCAGTGCTCCCCACCACTTCATAAGCCCCCCAGGGTCCCCTCTCACTCTATGGGGGTCAATATGACCCCATAATAGCATAAGGGAGATTAAAATCTCCCCAATGCCCCTACTCGCTATACCGCGAGTAGGGGCATGTCTACTAAACAGTGAGCAGCCTGTGGCTGCTCACTGTAAAAAAAAAAAACCCTACTATCCGGCCCCCACCCCTGAGCGGTGGGTGGGGGCCATAAATTACCTTGAGCGGCGGCTAGGGGCCAAATTATAGTGGGGGGGAAACCTACTGTCCTCCCCCCGGCCCCCACCCCTGGGCGGTGGGTGGGGGCCATAAAGATAATGGGGGGCACCTACTGTCCTCCCCCCCGGCCCCCACCCCTGGGCAGCGGGTGGGGGCCCTAAGTCAAATCCCCCCCATCAAAGGTGACTAGGGGTCCCCAAGCCCCTAGTCACCCACCCCCCTGCCCAAATAAAAAGTCCCCTACCTACCCCCCTCACCCTAAAAAAAATAGTGAGGGGGGAATAAAATTACTAACCTGTAAAGTAAAATTAAACTTACCATTCAATGTCTTCTTTTTTTCTAAAATCTTAATTTTTCAGTCCCAAAAAAGGCCATATAAAAAACCATCATACCCGTCGACCTTAAAATAAAATAAAAAAACCAGAGCGCAAAAAAAAAACCAATGAAAAAGAAAAAACCAGAGCGCAAAAAAATAATCCATCTTCACCCATGGAGGGCTCCGCACAGACTGAGCTCTGCAGGGCGGGGAAGGCTTATAAAGCCTTGCCCCGCCCTGCAATTAGGCTAAGAACACTCTGATTGGTGAGTTTAAGCCAATCACAGTGCGCTTTGTCATTTTACACAGCGTGGGAAAATTCCAAAGAATTTTCCCACGCTGTGTAAAATGACACAGAGCACTGTGATTGGATGGATTTCAAGCCATCCAATCACAGTGCTCTGTGTCATTTTACACAGCGTGAGAAAGTTCTTTGGAAGAGGAAGAGATTGAGGAAAGGTAAGTTCGGCATCACAGTGCCACTTTAAGCATTTCAAATACAGACATAACTGAACTTTGGCATGGCATTCAAAGGACAGGCACAGTTTTACAAAATTTAAGTCAAGCTAAACAAGTATGCCTAATTCGTTGGGTCATCCTGAAATTGTCAAGTTGGAAACATTAGACATATAGAAATTAGTAATTATGTGAAAATAAAAACAATGTTATATTAATAATCACACAAGCTTTGCTGCTGCAAGGGTACTCAGGAGCTCAATATATAGATAAGAGTGCTGACACTCGTATATAACATGTAGGTGGCAGACTATGATAACACAAGAATAATTAAAGAAAGAAAAATACCTGATCATAGGAAAGTTGCACAGAGATGCAGTGGCTCTCAGTCCAATGGCTTGCTGCGAATCATAAACTGGGATAGAGAGGTGTTCATATGAATATATATGAGGCACTGACACTAGGGAAAACCAAGCTTATAAACAAGCAATGAAGAGTGAGACAGTTGATGCATTTGACTTCAGGCTTGTCGAACCATATTATAGGTGCATTATACTATACGTGGGACACTGTAGCAAGTTCAAAAGAGCTGTAAAAGCAACTGGCACATAATAAAAATGATAACTGTAATTGGTAGGGGAGGATACGGTCTACATTAAAACATTTGTAAAGTCAAACAATACCCACACTCAAGTTAGTGGGAGATCCGGATAGTTCATCACAACAGTGCCCCAAAGATCCATCACTCCAGGCCTGATTGAGAACCGGTACCTGGTGTTCACTTACTAAAATTCTGAAAGAGAAGGCTCTTTACCGGACTTAGTCCCTGCCCCCTTCTACTCTTGTGTAAAGTCATTTTACTCGCTCTCTCGTTGCCCATGCAGACCTAATACCCACTAGACTTATATCTTTGGTTTACAAATTAATTGCGATTACTCCAAGTTTTGGTTGATCGATGGGTCATCCAAGTTCTGTGACTCTTAAACAGCATATGAATGAATCACAAAGCCCAACTATATGGACAATGGATGAACATGTTTTTTGTTTTTTTTCCATGATTCAGAGTTGTGTCTGTGGCTCAAACAAACCAAGATGATTGGTAGAAAAAAGGTTGACTGATGGTTAGGGGACAGCTACTAAATGTTGATTTTATTCACAAATCAAATGACAAGTGAACAACAGAGAAAAAAAAGGTAAAAATAGATTTTTGTTACTGCTCCTTCAATGTTTGCTCTATTGGTTACTTTTTCTCACTTCTTATCTGTGAACACAAAAATTTGCATATCAGTGTACTGCAAAATAAATATATATGTTTGTAATATAAAATATTTATGTTTGTATATATATATATATATATATATATATATATATATTGTGACAGAGTCTATGGGAGGGTAATAAAAGGAAGGTATTTAGGACCCAGAATCCTCCATAGCCTGTACTCATTCACCTTCCCAATTATCAACTGCTGAGGCTTTAATTAGCAGGTCTCAGAGTAGAAAGGGAGGAGATACAATCTGACCTGCAGAGAGCAGGTCTGTGCAGAGCAGCACCAGAAAAAGTGCTAAAGGTTGGTGAAACCAATGTTTATTTTGTTGATTTGTTTAGATTATTACCCTGGTTTAGTAAGGGACATTACTTTATGTTTAGTAAGTGCTCGAATTTGAGCTAGGATTTTGTTTGTAGATTTTCCTTTCTGTTTTGAACAAACTGATTGCTGCATGGATTTTTGTGCACAATGTAAATAAACCACACCTTTTTTGCATAAGAGACTTGTTACCCTAAAGCAACCCTAGAGGACTGTGTTGCTTTGCCCATAAAGGTCACAAGATGGTGGAGGATGCGGGCAGGATTATTAGCCCCTTGTCTCAGTGGAGAATCCCAAAAAGCATATGATTGCCTCTCAGCCAAGCACAAGACTATGACCGACTGAAAGCAGAAATACTAACACGGCTTGGAGTTACGTCTGCAGTGCGAGCCCAAAGATATAATACATGGGTTTATGATACAGAGAAATCTACTAGGTCACAAATGTATGACCTCTTGAGACTTGCCCAGAAGTGGCTACAGCCAGAAATCAACTCTGCTTCAGTAATCATTGAAAAGATTATCGCTTTCTCAGGAGTCTGCCGATAGCGCTACGGAAATGGGTCAGTCAAGTGGATCCGAAGGACCCAGAAGAAATGATGAACTTGACAGAGAGATACCGGTTTGTTAATGAAACTCACAGTAAAGAACCTTATGGTTCTGCATGGATTTTTTTGCACAATGTAAATAAACCACCCCCCTGTTTTGTTTTTTTTGTTTTTTTTTGCATAAGACACTGTTGTTCTATACCTGTTAACCTAGAGGACTGTGTTGCTTTGCCCATAAAGGTCACAATAAATAAATAAATATATATGTGTGTGTGTGTGTTTAAAACATGCTGCATTCATCTTGCCATCAATTTCCACAAGATTCCCTGTGCCTTTAGAGCTCCCCCTCCATCAGTGCTTCACAGTGGGGATGGTATTCTATTCACTATGGGCCTTGTTGACCCCTCTCCAAACATAGGAAAAAGAGAGAAATTTGAGCTAATCACTATAAGGGTGCACTAAAAACAGGGGACAGGGGAGTGGAAGGGGAGTAGAGAGCACTTATAATGTGCCTTCGTCTGGGGCACTAATGAGCCAGGTTGGGTGAAACGTGTGCGTCAGGGGCCTTTGCTTCATTTTTTAGATCTTACTTAGATCGATAATATCTTAGGATGCAGTTATGATGGCTCTACCGCATCATTTTAATTCACTAATTTACTAGACGTTATCACATTCTTTTTGGGTTTATTCTGTGGTCAATGGAGTCTGGGAAGCACATGAGTTAGTTGTATCGATAAGACTTATTTAGTTATACATAGATACAATAACTTTGCAGTACCAGGCAAATATCCCCTTCAGTGTTATCATCCTACTCCTTGAGACCATCATCTTCTGATGGAATGTTTAGCCCACACTATAATTTTCTCCATAGGCTATATCGAGTGAATAGCAGACTTTTAATATTTAGCATTTATCATAGGTTGTCTTGTATGCAGGAAACATATGGAGAAATGTTGTGTGTGCATATTTACTGAGAATAATTCGTAGCAGGCTTGTGGTGATGAGATTCCTATTCTTTATGATTAAACTTACTAGCCACTTAGCTCAGACAACAGAAATTTGACTTTAGCTCACTTCTAAGCATACCTTCTAGTGGACAACATGGGTATATATTACATGCCTGCCGAAGATACACTATAAGCACTTTTTACACAAACACTCTAAGTGTGGAATGTGTTTTCTTCTTTTTGAATAGATGTTTATTTTTATTTTTTATTCATAGTATATTCAATAAAATGTATGTATTTTATTTTAGCAATATTTTTGTCTAGGTCAACTTAATCCACTGCACTCTATGTGAGTAGATAGATTTATTGGTACTATGTTTGTTTGGTATATTATGACTAGTTTGCCTGAGGGTTACACTTTCTGGTTCTACTTTGTTTAGTCTCTCCAAACATATCGCTTATGGTTGTAAGTTTTATTTTGTCTCTTCCCTCCAATTTATAGTGTATCAGAAGCTGTGAGGCTAGTCAAGGTGTTGTTGGGCATATTGTTACCAGGTTTTTTTGTGGCATTGGCACAGTAAAGTGTTCTTTCTGGTAACTCGACCATGCAGTACATTTTTATTCAAGTATCGTCGTATTGTGCTCCTTAAAACAACTACTCCAGCTTTTTCCAGAGCAGCCTGTATTTCCCCTGAGGTTACCTGTGGGTTTTCTTTGTATCCCGAACAATTCTTCTGGCAGTTTTGGCTGAAACCTTTCTTGTATGCATAAAATACAATCTATAAAAGAAAAAATATAGAATAGTATAATACTGTAAAAACTGAATAAAGCGCTGGTGGCAATATTGCACTCACTAGAATCAATTTGATTGCAGACTCATAAAGGTGTGTTTATTCAGAAGATCTTCTTACAAAGCGATTTAAAGGATAATTTATTCTTGATGGTTTTTCTCACTTTCTGGTGCACTCACTTGTTATGTAGCTTTTACCTGCACCAAATTTTCCACTTAATAAGTGATTGAACAGTACTGACTGGCATTTTCAAGGCTTTAGATATCTTTTGAAATTCTTTTCCATTTTTATAAAGTTCCATTACCTTGTTATTCAGGACTTTTGAGACTTATTTCCTGCTCCCCATGGCTCAGTATCTAGGCTGCTCAACGCATCTACATGAGAGCTAACAAACTCATTGACTATTTATCCTCAGACACTAATTGCAATTTAAAAAGCCACTGGTGTGTGAAATTAACCTTTTAATTTGCATTTTAACCTTTGTGTCCCCTTGTGTGTCTGTAAACAATCAAGGGTATGTAAACTTTTGATCAGGGCCATTTTGGTGATTTCTGTTATCATTATGATTTTAAAAGAATGAATGCCTCTGGCAGTTTATTTTGAATAATTTTTCTTGCAAGCATATTTTAGCTACTTTTCCCCTGTGCCATATACATATTTAATTTATTTTACTATCCTACTTTAGTATTTACCTTTTGTTATTACCTGGCTTGCTATCCAGTGAGGATTTCGCCAAAAAATCCCAGGTGGGGATTATACCACCTGCACGCTATTCATTGAGCGGTTTGTTTTGCTCAAGTAAATGTGAGTATAATACCTCCACAGCACCTCCATTTTATTTTCTACAGAAAACAATGTTCTTTTTCCTTTTTGGTCTTTTTGGGTGATACATTGCTGCGATATCTGCTGGAAGTACCTTCAAAAATACTCCAAAAGTAGCACCCTGTCCAACTGCTCCAATGAAGATCTCACTAGGAAATCCTAGGTGGGGATGACACCACCTACGCCTATTCATTGAGCAGTGTTGTTCTGCTCAAACCAATGTGAGTATTATTTCCTTTTATTACCCCTGGTTTGGTTTATATAGAAAGCACTATTGTTGTTTCTTCTTCCCACTGGGGTGGTCCCCATTCGGGAGACAAATAAGTTCCGTTCGTATGGAAGTGCTAAACCGAACTAAATGCCATAGGTCTGAATTGCCGAAGCAGACACATTTTTTTACTTTTTTTAATTTCTGAACTGAACCGAACCAAATCTTTTGCCCATGCGCATCCCTAGATAAAATTGCAGATATGTAGGATTGTAGCGGTACTTACCTTACCCCGGGGCCGGACGAGGTCCTCTCTTCCCGCCGCGAGTGGCTCTCGAATGAAGGCGGGCACGGACCGCGAGATGCGGTCACGTGTCCCACCTAGCTCTAAGAGCGTGCCGCGCATCTCTGGCACGCTCTTAAAGGGGCAGTGGGAGCCAAATAATACAATGGTCTCACATTGGCCCCTGTCATCCCACATTCCCCAGACACTCACAATTTGGGGGCGTGGATATGACAGGGCCAATCAAAGTAAAGTTTAGGGCATTTATACTTACCTCTCCCTAAACTCCCTACCCTATCGTGGTTTCTGTTTCAGTTCCCTTTATCACTTGTTGTGTTCAGTTGTGATTTTCGTGTTTGACCTTGGCTTTGATTCTGACTCCGTTTATCTCTCTATCCCTGTTTTGTCTTGTTTGCCGGCTTACTGACTATTGTGTACCAAACCTTGGCTAGTTTTTGTTCTCACAGTCTCTTTGTTCCCTTGACCTCGGCTTGTTCTTGACTCTGTCTGTTCTCTGCTATACGGCGAGTCCAGCCATTCTAAGGTCTGGTAAGTCGTATCTGCTCTGTCGATTGTTGGACTAAATCTTGCGTGTAGGGGTAAACTACCGTGACAAGGATCAATGTGATTCATAAAAAGCTTGAATTAATTAAACATTAAACTGTTTATTTACATATGCGTTCTTGGTAGACAGCAGTTCGACTACAGAAATAAAGAGCAGAAAAAAATTCATCTTGTGGATTCTTGCCATGCTCTATGGTTTCATAAAAAAATTATAGCCTCCCTAAAATAACTAATAATTAGAGATGTTGCGAACCATCCGTGAACTTCTCACGAACGGTTCGCCACGGTTCGCGGCGAACTCCGGTCAGCTGACACGTCCCGCCCAATCTCCAGCAGACCCTCCCTCCCAGACCCTCCTACTTCCTGGACAGCATCCATGTTGAAGGCAGCTTCAACATGGATGCTGTCCAGGAGGTGGGAGGGTCTGGGAGGGAGGGTCTGCCGGAGATTGGCAGGGATGTGTCACCCGGACGGTTCGCGACATCTCTACTAATAATATTGCAAACATAAAATTATTTTGTAAACATAAATAATCTCTGCTTAGTAAGAACAAAACAAAACAAAACACATATTTGGAGACAAATCGTCTCTTCTGGGTATCCTTCCACTTGTTAACCAAAAGATCCAAAGTTTTAATCAAAATAATTACATAAACATTATTATGTTTATACAAACAGAATTCATGCATACCAGAATTATAAACTATATGAAAAGCAACATTCCAAAACTTTCTGTTCAAAGTCCTAAAAATCAGAAATGCTGCTTTCACAGCAAATAAAAACATGTTAACTCAAGCATTAGACCTAAATAAAAAAAATCATAAAATATGGGATTAACTTTTAATTGAGAAAAATGTATTAACTATTAACTGTAGTAACAACAATAAGAAATGTCCCAAAATCTGGTCATTCTGCATAACTGTTTTTTTTTTTTTTTTTAGTATAAGCTTAAACTAATTTATATCAACACCGAGTTTTTAAAATAGCTGGTTTTATAACTGAAACAACTGATACATATTCAGTAAATCAGTAGCAATATCAGAAAACTAACAAGGAAAGTCAAGATTTTACAAGAGTGAGGTGAATGAAAGACAGGAGGGATTGAAAGGGTATAAGAAGATTAAACAAAATAAAACAGTGGGAGATAAATTTGTGTAAAAATTATTTTTTTTTGTGGAAATGAAAGATTCTAAATGACAGATGAAGCTAGACGTGCCTCCAATAATTGTGTCTAGATCTTATGAAAGTGATCTGAGGTTCCATAATAGACACAATCAACTTTACATTGTGGTATAAGGATATTTTCAGTGTTATACAAAGGCATGTCATCATTCATTTACAAATTCTGTAGATTAGTTCAATACATCAGCAGGTTACATTTAAATTGTACCTGAGTAATTTACTAAACACTGAATTAAGTCAAGATTGACAAAATCCAATGGAAATTACTGATTTCCAAATTAAATGGAAATTCTAATATTTACTAAAGCTTCTTACAGTCGGATTTCGGACAGTCCCTTCCAATCCACAACCCCCTGTGCATAATTGGAAATTAAATTATTTGTTTCAGTCTAGTGGGGAAAAATACCTCCAAAATAATAGCTTACAGACATTTTTTGAGTTCATTAGAAGTGTTTTAAATATGTCTGTCAAATCATTTATGTTCAGTCAATCATAATTCCATCTCCCATCTGAGAACAAAAGAAGGGTGATGAAGGAAAAACATGTGGGTACCACGTAAGAATAATGGAGGGATATGAAACCCATGGTTGTAGATGTATTCCAGCAAATCATTTTAAAATGCTATTGAGAAATCTGATCATCTGGTTTTAACCAGCTTGCAATGATACAGTTCTCCCCAAAAATTCTATATTTATTTATTAGGTTGACAATGTTGCCTCATAAAAAGGAACAATTATACACAGGGTAATTCACTTGTTGGTATATTAAGCATTGATAATTCAAAAGGAATTAAAAATTAGTTTCCAATGATGGAACAAACAAGCTGAATTGGAAAAATTATCCAGTTTAGCTATCTTTTATATTCAGCTGTTTTGGCCTACAATTTAAAATTTGCTTTTATTTCACTTTTAATTCTCAACCATTTTCAAGTTAGTGAAAAAAAACTAGGAATACATAATTTTATATCCACTAGAATGGACTAGTTTGTAAGAGATAAAATAATATAGTAGATAAGCTCATGGCTGGTACCTGAAAAGCAATTTCCATGCATGCCAATGAGAGAACTTACAAGTATTACACCTATCTCTTATAATATAATGACACCTTCTACTAGATTTAACATTATGCTTGACTGTTGCTCTTTCTGAGACCAATTTATCAAGTAAAGCAATACCTATGAAAAAATGACAAGGAATTCAGTATCTCTGCTATAGTTAAAGGGATACTGTAGGCACTATAGGCTTCATTTTATAGAAGTTATAATATCTGGAGTCACCTAGTGTCATTCTTCAATTCAGCATTTCAATGTTAACCGAGAGTCCTCAGCAGTCTTTCTGTGCTGCTTGGGCTAACAAGTAAGCATTAGTGATGCACCGAACGGTTCGCTGGCGAACAGTTCCTGGCGAACATAGCGTGTTCGCGTCCGCCGTGGATGGCGAACGCTTGCGCGGTTCGATCCGCCCCCTATTCGTCATCATTGAGTAAACTTTGACCCTGTACCTCACAGTCAGCAGACACATTCCAGCCAATTAGGAGCACACCCTCCCTAGCAGACCCTCCCACCTACTGGAAGGCATCCATTTTACATTCATTCTCAAGCTGCATGCTTAGTGAGAGGAGGGAAAATGCATAGCTAGGTTAGGGTTAGGGTATGCTTTTTTTTTTTCTGTGTAATGTAATTGCAGTTAGTTGTCTGCCACTGCTGCCAGCTTCTGTGTCAGGCTCACAGTGGAAACTGTGCCCATTTGCCCAGTCAGTGCCACCACTCATATCTGGTGTCACAATAGCTTGCATTTAAAAGCAAAAAACTTTTTTCACTGTTATAGATTGAATAGCAGTCAGTGTCCTTAAAGCGGGTGTGTTAAGCTCACAGTGGATACGGTGCCCATTGCCACCACTCACTCATATCTGGTGTCACAATAGCTTGCATTTAAAAACAAAAAACTTTTTTCACTGTTATAGATTGAATAGCAGTCAGTGTCCTTAAAGCTGGTGTGTTAAGCTCACAGTGGATACGTTGCCCAGTGCCACCACTCACTGGTGTCACAATAGCTTGCATTTAAAAACAAAAAACTTTTTTCACTGTTATAGATTGAATAGCAGTCAGTGTCCTTAAAGCGGGTGTGTTACGCTAACAGTGGATACGGTGACCAGTGCCACCACTTATATCTGGTGACACAAAGCTTGGATTTAAAAACAAAAAACTTTTTCACTGTTATAGATTGAATAGCAGTCAGTGTCCTTAAAGCTGGTGTGTTACGCTAACAGTGGATACGCTGACCAGTGCCACCAATTAGATCTGGTGACACAAAGCTTGGATTTAAAAACAAAAAACTTTTTTCACTGTTATAGATTGAATAGCAGTCAGTGTCCTTCAAGCGGCTGTGTCAGGCCTACAGCCTGTGCCCTGCACAACTGTGCCAGTGCACATTGCCACTCATATCTGGTCTCACAGTAGCTTGCACGCATAGTACCACTAATCCCCCAAAAAATGACAGGCAGAGGCAGGCCACCTCGCAGGGGCCATCGTGGTCGTGGTGCTGTGAATCCCTTTGGCCCTAGAATAATGCCCAGTTTTCAGAGGCCAGGTACCCTGAACTTGAAAAGTTCTGAGGACATAGTTGACTGGCTAACACAGGACACTCAATCTTCTACAGCCTCCGCTCAGAACCTTGATGCACCATCCTCCTCCAGCTTAGCTTCAGGCACCTCTCAAGATACCACTCACCCGCCTGCCGCCACCACCAAAACTAGCACCACAACCGCTTCACTTGGTATGTCAGAGGAGTTATTCACACATCCAATTGAAGAAATGAGTGATGCGCAACCATTATTGCCAGAGGATGTAGATATCAGGGATATGTCTCAGGCAGGCAGCATTACAAACATGGACGTACGGTGTGATGATGATGATGATGATGATGTTGTACCCGCTGCTGCTTCCTTTGCTGAGTTGTCAGATACAAGTGAAGCGGTTGATGATGACGATGCGTCCATGGATGTCACTTGGGTGCCCGCTCGGCAAGAAGAAGAACAGGGCGAAAGTTCAGATGGGGAGACAGAGAGGAGGAGGAGGAGACGAGTTGGAAGCAGGGGGAGGTTGTCGCAAGGAGCTAGTGGCACAGTCAGACAGCATGCATCGGCACCCGGGATCAGCCCGACAGCACGCCAATCAATGCATGCTGTGTCCACCACCAGAATGCCGTCATTGCAGAGCTCAGCAGTGTGGAATTTTTTTTGTGTGTCTGCCTCTGACAACAGAGATGCCATTTGCAACCTGTGCCAAAAGAAACTGAGTCGTGGGAAGTCCAACACCCACCTAGGTACAACTGCTTTGCGTAGGCACATGATCTCACATCACAAACGCTTATGGGATCAACACATGAGTACAAGCAGCACGCCTACTCTAAGCCGCCATCCTCCTCCTGGTCCAGCATCTTCAGCCACGTCAACCACTGCTGTCCTCCTTGCCCCCTCTCAACCATCCGCCACTCTGTCTCCCGCCTTGAGCAGTTCCTGCTCATCTGCCCACAGTCATGTGTCTGTCAAGGACATGTTTGAGCGTAAGAAGCCAATGTCAGAAAGTCACCCCCTTGCCCAGCGTCTGACAGCTGGCTTGTCCAAACTATTAGCCCGCCAGCTTTTACCATACAAGCTGGTGGAGTCTGAGGCGTTCAAAAAATTTGTAGCTATTGGGACACCGCAGTGGAAGGTACCCGGCCGAAATTACTTTTCGCAAAAGGCAATCCCCAACCTGTACTCAATTGTGAAAAGGAAGTAATAGCATCTCTGGCACACAGTGTTGGGGCAAGGGTCCATCTGACCACTGATACCTGGTCTGCAAAGCATGGTCAGGGCAGGTATATCACCTACACTGCGCATTGGGTAAACCTGCTGACTGCTGCCAAGCATGGAATGCATGGCTCTGCAGAGGAGTTGGTGACACCGCCACGACTTGCAGGCAGTCCTGCTGCCACCTCCTCTACTCCTCCTACTCCATCCTCTTCCATAACCTCCTCGGCTGAGTCCTCTTCTGCTGCTGCGTCTTGCTCCACATCAACGGCACACCCCCAGCTCCCCAGGTACTATTCCACATCCCGGATACGGCAGTGTCACGCCGTCTTGGGTTTGACTTGCTTGAAAGTAGAGAGTCACACCGGACAAGCACTCCTGTCCGCCCTGAACGCACAGGTGGAAAAGTGGCTGACTCCGCAGCGACTGGATATCGGCAAAGTGGTTTGTGACAACGGAACAAATTTGTTAGCAGCATTGAAGTTGGGCAAGTTGACACATGTGCCGTGCATGGCACATGTGTGTAATCTGATCGTACAACGCTTTGTGCATAAGTACACAGGCTTACAGGACGTCCTGAAGCAGGCCAGGAAGGTGTGTGGCCATTTCAGGCGTTCCTACACGGCCATGGCTCACTTTGCCGATATCCAGCGGCGAAACAACATGCCAGTGAGGCGCTTGATTTGCGACAGCCCGACACGTTGGAATTCAACACTCCTAATGTTCGACCGCCTGCTCCAACAAGAAAAAGCCGTTAATGAATATTTGTATGACCGGGGTGCTAGGACAGCCTCTGGGGAGCTGGGAATTTTTTTGCCACGTTACTGGACGCTCATGCGCAATGCCTGTAGGCTCATGCGTCCTTTTGAGGAGGTGACAAATTTAGTCAGTCGCACCGAAGGCACCATCAGCGACATCATACCATTTGTTTTCTTCCTGGAGCGTGCCCTGCGAAGAGTGCTGGATCAGGCCGTAGATGAGCGTGAAGAGGAAGAGGAAGAGTTGTGGTCACCATCACCTCCAGAAACAGCCTTATCAGCATCGCTTGCTGGACCTGCGGCAACGCTGGAAGAGGATTGTGAGGAAGAGGAGTCAGAGGAGGAATGTGGCTTTGAGGAGGAGGAGAGGAGGAGCAAGACCAACCACAACAGGCATCCCAGGGTGCTCGTTGTCACCTATCTGGTACCTGTGGTGTTGTACGTGGCTGGGGGGAAGAAATACCTTCATTGACATCAGTGAGGAGGAGGAACGGGAAATGAGTAGCTCGGCATCCAACCTTGTGCAAATGGGGTCTTTCATGCTGTCGTGCCTGTTGAGGGACCCTCGTATAAAAAGGCTGAAGGAGAACGACCTGTACTGGGTGTCCACGCTACTAGACCCCCGGTATAAGCAGAAAGTGTCGGAAATGTTACCGAATTACAACAAGTATGAAAGGATGCAGCATTTGCAAAATAAATTGAAAAGTATGCTTTACACAGCGTATAAGGGTGATGTCACAGCACAACGGGAATCTAACAGGGGGAGAGGTGGAAGTCATCCTCCTCCTCCCATGACCACGCCGGCAAGGACAGGACGCTTTAGAGACGTGTTGTTGATGGAGGACATGCGGACCTTTTTAAGTCCTACGCATCGCCACAGCCCTTCGGGATCCACCCTCAGAGAGCGACTCGACCGACAGGTAGCAGACTACCTCGCCTTAACTGCAGATATCGACACTCTGAGGAGCGATGAACCCCTTGACTACTGGGTGTGCAGGCTTGACCTGTGGCCTGAGCTATCCCAATTTGCGATAGAACTTCTGGCCTGCCCCGCTTCAAGTGTCCTGTCAGAAAGGACCTTCAGTGCAGCAGGAGGTATTGTCACTGAGAAGAGAAGTCGCCTAGGTCAAAAAAGTCTAGATTACCTCACCTTTATTAAGATGAATGAGGGATGGATCCCGAAGGGACTGACACTGGGCGATACATTAGATTAAAAAAGGCCTGATGAGATGAGCTGCCTTGGGCTAAAAATGGTCCACACGCTGCTGTATTTTAGCTCTGAATGCCGGTTGACTTGCGTGACTTATCCGCCACCAACTAGGGTTCAAGCCGCCATGTTTTAGGGCACTTTCTGCCTGTGAAACAAACATCAATTTTTCTGGCCGCTGCTACAGCAGCGGCTACAACAATACCGAATTTTTCAGGCATGTGTACATGCCTAATTTTTAGGCCCTCTGGTGCTGCACTGTGGCTTCAAAACTTTTTTCACTGTTGTAGATTGAATAGCAGTTAGTTGTCTGCAAGCGTCAGAAAGTCACCCCCTTGCCCGGCGTCTGACACCTGGCTTGTCTGAACTATTAGCCCGCCAGCTTTTACCATACAATCTGGTGGAGTCTGAGGCGTTCAAAAAATTTGTAGCTATTGGGACACCGCAGTGGAAGTACCCGGCCAAAATTTCTTTGCGCAAAAGGCAATCCCCAACCTGTACTCGACTGTGCAAAAGGAAGTAATGGCATGTCTGGCACACAGTGTTGGGGCAAGGGTCCATCTGACCACTGATACCTGGTCTGCAAAGCAGTGGGTACTTTATAAATGGCTCCACCTGCCACCCGTACAGCAACACAGTCTCCAGTTAGGAGGACCGAACAAGCATCTTCTTCCATCTCCCTGTTACAGAAATCACTGCCATATACATGTCCACTGATAGGAGACGCGGAAGGTATTAAACTGATCAGAACAGTACTAAACACACCACTCCTATCTGGTGGCGGAAATGTTACCGAATTACAACAAGTATGAAAGGATGCAGCATTTGCAAAATAAATTAAAAAGTATGCTTTACACAGCGTATAAGGGTGATGTCACAGCACAACGGGAATCTAACATGGGGAGAGGTGGAACTCATCCTCCTCCTCCTCCCACGACCACGCCGGCAAGGACAGGACGCTTTAAAGACGCTTTTAAATTTGAAGTAAGAGGACCGATCAAGCATCTTCTTCCATCTCCATGTTACAGAAATCACTGCCATATACACGTCCACTGATAGGAGACGCGGAAGGTATTAAACTGATAAAAATAGCACTAAACACACCACTCCTATCTGGTGGCACATTAGCTTGACCGCGCAGTGCCCCAAATTTGAAGTAAGAGGACCGACCAAGCATCTCCCTGTTACAGAAATCACTGCCATATCCATACAAATTGTACAGAATGTCCAGGATAGTTTTCCAGGGACAAATGTTGTCGCCTGTTGAACGAGGTGACCTTGCTCAGGTCCCAGGTGTGCGGTTCCTAAAATGGCTGCCATATACACGTCCACTGATAGGAGACGCAAAAGGTATTAAACTGATCAGAACAATACTAAACACACCACAAATAAGGTTTCTCTCCTGTATGGCTCCTCAAATGATGCTTAAGATTAGAAGCAGCTGAAAAGCATTTCTCACACTCAGAACAAAAATATATATTTTTAACATTCTCTCCACTTTGAACGAAATGACGTTTGGGAAGAGATTTTGTATGAGTAGGTTTTTCATGTACGATACGGGAACATGATTTAGATCCTTGGTAAGTGTTGCGAGATCCAATAGTGTGTATGTAGGGGGAACAGTCAATCCATATCTGCCAAGTGACCCTATGTAGGGGGACCAGTCCCTATTCTGCTCTGTGTCCGTGTGCATCAGGGGCTCTGAGGACAGGTGTCAATCCATATGTCCAGGTGTCAATATGTCATATGTCAGGTGTCAATCCATATTCATTGTGATTTAGGAATGTTAGGTGATTTCTGCCCTTTATGGATTAAAACCAGACTCTGCATCAACTGTGTAATTTTCCATGGGAGTTTTGCCATGGATCCCCCTCCGGCATGCCACAGTCCAGGTGTTAGTCCCCTTGAAACAACTTTTCCATCACTATTGTGGCCAGAAAGAGTCCCTGTGTGTATTAAAACTCGCCTGCCCATTGAAGTCAATGGCGGTTCGCGCAGTTCGCGAACATTTGTAGAAGTTCGCGTTCGCCGTTCGCGAACCGAAAATTTCGTGTTCGCAACATCACTAACAGTGATTAATTTTATCATTGTACCTGTACCTAACCATGTGTGGGAGTAGGAGATAGTTGGTGTCATTTGTCCTATTATGAGACTGTGAGGTGGTTGTTAAGGTTACTGTGGTGCCTAGCCAGTGCCACTTACAACAACTTTGAATGGGAGAGAACCTGTGCCATTAATTCTAGTGTGAAACTGTTAAAGATGATTGATGGAAAAAGCTGCTAAATGTTGATTTTATTTACAGATCGAGTAAAGTAACCAACAGATGGGAAAAGGAACAATAAAACAACTATACTTACTAGCAGGATTCTTCTTGATACTTTGACATTATCTGCTGAGGGAGACAGACCAGCAGTGAGTTGGAGTGGAAGATAGCCTGGGCCATTAAGTCTAATCTGAGACAAGTTTTAGGTGTGTATGCTGTATCTAGCAACTTGTAGCACCAGGGGCACTAGAGAAAACCTTGAGGGGGAGATAGGAGATTGTAAATTGATAGCCATTTGGTCATTCATCCATGTTTGACCCTATTTTACTAATAAATATTTGTAAAAAAAAAAAAAAAGTCTTAACTGTTATGAGAAAAGAAAACCATTCCTTTGAGGACCATGGTGTTGGGGAAAGAAACAACAACCTTTTGCCTAGACTGGTTCATTGATTCTATTGTGAGACTACATCAATATATAGTTATACAGCTGAAAAGAGACATGCGTTCATCAAGTTCAGCCTTTCTCACATTAGTTTTTTCGTTCATCCAAAAGAAAGCAAAATCCAAGTCTGAAGCACTTCCATTTTTGACACAAACTAGGAAATAAAATCCTTCTTGACCACAGGATGGTAGTCATATGTCTCCTTGGATCAAGAAAATATTACCCCACTAATTAAAAATTATATCCATAGATCAGGATGCTGCAGTGGATGTGATCTACTTTGATTTTCCCAATGCGTTTGATACAGTTCCACACAATAGATTAGTGTTCAAACTCAAATAAATTGTTCTAGATGAAAATTCGTGTTCTTGGGTAGCACACCGGCTTAAGGATAGAGTACAAAGAGTTGTCATTAATGGTAAATTTTCAAGCTGGACAGAGGTGGCAAGTGGTGTCCCTCAGGGTTCTGTTCTGGGACCCCTTCTATTTAACATGTTTACAAATCTTGAAAAAAGCAAAAAAAAAAAAAGATTGAAAGTCAGGTTTCAGTGTTTGTATTCCTTTACAGAGTTTTGTGCCATTTGCAATATAAGAAAGATATTACTTTGCTGCAGAGGGATTTAGATAGACTGGGGGACTGGGCCCTCACATGGCAGCTGAAATTTAATATAGACAAATGCACTTAAAGGACCACTCTAGGCACCCAGACCACTTCAGCTTAATGAAGTGGTCTGGGTGCCAGGTCCTTCTAGGGTTAACCCATTTTTTTATAAACATAGCAGTTTCAGAGAAATGGGTTAATCCTTCCCCCAAAGCCTCTAGTGGCTGTCTCATTGACAGCCACTAGAGGCGCTTGCGTGCTTCTCACTGTGATTTTGCTTACCTATGTGACCGGCTGAATGCGCGCGCAGCTCTTGCCGCGCGTGCGCATTCAGCCAACGGGGTGGAACGGAGGAGGAGAGCTCCCCGCCCAGCGCTGGAAAAAGGTAAGTTTTAACCCCTTTCCCCCTTCCAGAGTCGGGCGGGAGGGGGTCCCTGAGGGTGGGGGCACCCTCAGGGCACTATAGTGCCAGGAAAACGAGTATGTTTTCCTGGCACTATAGTGGTCCTTTAATATATAAAGAATGCACAAGCAACTAAGAACCTTAATGGAAGCGAATTAGGGATAACACACAAGAAGGACTTGGGAATTGTTATAGACAACAAACTATGCAAGTTAAGGCTAAGGCCAGTAAGGTATTGTCATGCATGAAAAAGGCATTAATTCTTGCGATGAGAATATAATTTTGCCTCTTTATAAATCACTGGTAAGACCACTGTGACGAAAGTAACCTCGCCACTGGGTTTTGGAGAGGCCTGCTTGCCAGCCTCTTGCCCTGTGACTATGGCCCTTGGGGTGTATGAAGAAAACCCCTGTTTTATGGACTTAGTTCGACTGTTTTATTCCTGCCCCCTACCCCCCATCCCCTCCTAGAACACCAGTTAAACCCTTAATAACTTGTTACATTCAAACACCGTCTGACCCAATAACTGTCATTTTCCTTTCCTCAGAGCAGAAGTGGTTTTACTGCATGAAAACTGTTGCTTTGTGTGTCATTAAACAGATCTCTACCCAGCATTAAGCCTTGGCTCATGCTTGGGGGATGGAGATTGCTATTACACAATACTCCCCTGAGTATAAGCTCCTGTAAAAGCTTGTTCCTGATATGCTCTCTGGAAAGGAGAGGTCTGCCCACTGGAAGCTGGACCCTGGTCTAGGGCCCACTGGAAGCTGGACAACCGGTCTCCCTCCCCAGCGGCAGAGTGTGTCATTGGGAGAGGAGAAAGTTGGTCTCTCTCCTCAGCAGCCGAGTGTGTTAAAGAGAGTGGAGACAACCGGTCTCACTCCCCAACGGCAGTGCATCTCACAGGGAGAGAAGACAACTGGTCTCACCCTCCAACAGCAGCCGGAGATACCGGGAGAAGGCACAACTGGTCCCTCACCTCAACTACAGGGGGAAAGCAACCCTAACCCCACTGGCGCAGATGGGATAATGGTCTCTGTGCCAATCCTACAGGGATGCTGGACAGACGGTCCAGATCCCCAACCATCCCCGCAGGGATCCCAGTAAGAGGTGGTAGGCAAACCCTCCCCAGCTAATTCCCATCTGAGTCCTGGGGGCAGTGGATGGGTCTGCGATACACACTGACCCCCTTCCAGCAGAAGCGCTGACATCCAGGCAGAGCGCCGCTGGCCTCTGCCCTCTGCCCTACCCATTGCTACAGGGCCAGACTATGCACTGGTTTACCCAGCTGAAGCGCTGGCCCCAGGGCAGAGCACCGCTGATCTCTGCCCCCCAAGTAACCTCCACTGCAAGCCAGAGAGCCACCCAGGGAGACCAGGAGTACCAGATACCAACACAACCTTGATGGACTCACTGGACAGAGACGGGCTACCAAATTCACCAGGTCCAGTATTTGGCTGTGGGTGGGCTGCCAGACTAAGTCAGGTACCGACCGGCGTGAGGTCAGGTACCTGGTTAGTCTTCCCTGGGAGGGGGAGATATTTGGCGAAAGTAACCTCGCCACTGGGTTTTGGAGAGGCCTGCTTGCCAGCCTCTTGCCCTGTGACTATGGCCCTTGTGGTGTGTGAAGAAAACCCCTGTTTTATGCACTTAGTTCGACTGTTTTATCCCCCCCCCCCTTAGAACACCAGTTAAACCCTTAATACCTTGTTACATTCAAACACCGTCTGACCCAATAACTGTCATTTTGTTTTCCTCAGAGTGGTTTTACTGCATGAATACTGTTGCTTTGTGTGCCATTAAACAGATCTCTACCCAGAATTAAGCCTCAGCTCATGCTTGGGGGATGGTATAACTACACTCTTGGGGATTGCTATAACACAATACTCCCCTGAGTATAAGCTCCTGTAAGAGTTTGTTCCTGATACGCTCTCTGCATTAGGAGAGGTCTGCCCACTGGAAGCTGGACCCTGGTCTTGAGTCCAGGGTGTCAGGGTGGTGGTCCGGTGCCCGGGACCCAGACACTGTCCGGGCGGTGGTGCAAGGACTGGGACCCAGTATGCCTGATGTTCAGAGTAGGAGTCACAGTGTGGAGGTGGATTAGCAGGGTCTGGTGCAGGGTAACCGCACGCCCCCTCATGTTGAGCACCAGCGTTTGTGCAGCCACAAACCAGAACCCTGATTCAGCTTATGCGGATCCCAGGAACTAAGAGCAGGAATTAGGCAGACCTCCCAGAGCTGAATAGGGAGGCTCTGCAGCTAGAATGTATCCAGTACAGAAACAAGGCAAGACTAGAAATAGGCACCAGACATGAAAACAAGACAAAACTAATAGAACCCAGAACCAGAGAAGGATAGTAAGCTAAACCCAGAACATGTACACAATACATTAGGGAAACAGACATAACATGGGCAAGACAGGACAGGACAGGACTGTACATGGACTGGGTATACAAACTAAAACAAGACAAGACAAGACAAGATAGGCAAAACAAGAGGAGAAATAACTAAGCACTATATATGCCTGATGTTCAGAGTAGGAGTCACAGTGTGGAGGTGGATTAGCAGGGTCTGGTGCAGGGTAACCGCACGCCCCCTCATGTTGAGCACCAGCGTTTGTGCAACTATGATATTCCACCCATAATCCCCATATAAAAAAAAAAATTATACCCATGATTTGATCAGAAACAGGTTAAATATTTTCCTTGGCGTGTGTTAACATGATATTCCAACCCTAATCCCCTTAAAGAAACTTTTTATCCCTATGAACCGCAGCACTACTCTGCCAGTCTATAGGTTGATCAGCCGATGCCCACAGCTGGTAGGCCGCCACCCCAGGGTGCCAAGAGTGCTCAGGTAATGCAGATTTGAAACGCTAGTTATGATGACAGGCTAGTGCAAGTAGAACATAAAATAACATGGGATCGCTTTAGAAAAGTTGATGTTGTCAGCAGTAAGCCTAATCAGTTTATGCGGATCCCAGGAACCAAGAGCAGGAATTAAGCAGACCTCCCAGAGCTGAATAGGGAGGCTCTGCAGCTAGAATGTATCCAGTACAGAAACAAGGCAAGACTAGAAATAGGCACTAAACATGAAAACAAGACAGAACTAATAGAACTCAGAACCAGAGAAGGATAGGAAGCTAAACTAAGAACATGTACACAATACATTAGGGAGACAGACATAACAGGACTGTACATGGACTGGGTATACAAACTAAAATAAGACAAGATAAGATAGGCAAAACAAGAGGAGAAATAACTAAGCACTATATATGAAAATCATGGGGATTTAGTCACATTATATGATCATACATTGCATAAGCCTGCCAACAACGCCAATGTACCCCATATCTGGTAGGTCCTACACTGCCTAATGTATGCTAAAACAACCAAAGATGACATATATAGCACTTACCTGCAAGAAAGGGCAGAAGCCTTGAGCAGCTGCCTGCAGGAACACTGAAACAAAAGGAATGATGGAAAACAAACGGGTGTGGCAACATAAAACAAACATTTAAATGAATCCAAGAGACTGGGAAATCCAGGGACGGAATACAAGAATGAACCCAGAAACCCAGCATAAAGAAAACCAGACATAAAATAGAAAATAAAAAAAAACAAGCAAAACTAAACAAGAATTGTAAAAAAGAGTACTGGATACCAGAAGCCATAGCCAGAATGATCCGCAGCTAGAAACAGGATGTGACACAGGGTGGGTGAAAGACGGCGAGACCCCGGCGCAGCTGCATCGCTGGAAGTGGGATCTGCAGTGATTATGGAGTCTGGTGGAGTGCTCAGAGTCCTTGGCAAGCACTAGGAGTATCGATTGCCGGAGGTACTCGGTCGGAGTGCCAGCGGTCCGTCACAACCACATATTAATATGCTGTGCAATTTTGGGCACCTGTTCTAAAGAAGGATTTATGGAACTAGAAAAAGTGCAGAGGCGGGCTACAAAATTAATAAAAGGAATGGAACATAGCTATGAAAAGGTTAACAAATTTAAACCTCTTTAGTTTAGAAAACCGTTCCCTCAGAATATGATAACATAATACAAATATATTTGGCGCCAATACAAACCATTGTGTGGAAATCTATTCACAAATAGGCAGGGCCGGTGCAAGGATTTTTGGCTACACAGGTAAATATACAATACCCACGCCTAAAAAACAAATGCTTCTTCACCTGTGTATCTTGTAACCCCCCCCTTTCGATCACACAATCAAACAAATACAGGCACACAACCATACAATCTACACATATAGGTACAATGTCATACAAACACACAGAGGCATTCAGACACAGGCATACAAAGACATACATACACAGGCTTATAGTCATACAGATACAGGCATATAGAGCAGGTGCAGATCCAGAGCATAATCTTGGGAATGGCACTGGAAGTGGGTTGTAGTATCTGTAATTGAAAAGTTAGGGGATATGGTAGGGGGCTAGGGGCTGTAGTGGAAGGTACAGGCTGTAATTGGAGGTTAGGAAATGTAGTGGGGTCAGGGGCTGAGGTAGGTTGATGGCTACAAGACTACAATTTGTGAAAGGGGCTGTGGTTTGGGTGATATGGGTTGCAATTGGGGGAGAGGGGCTGTAGTGGGGATGTTATGGAGCAGAGGAAGGGGGGCAGAGGGAGGGAGACAGGGGCTGAGAAAGGGGGACAGGAGCTAAGGAGGGGAATAAGAAAAAATAAATAAAGTGTATTTATTTACCCGCCCCTCCCTGACCCTTACCTTGGGACAGGATCTGGAGTGTGGGAGTATGCAGTCAGTGACGTCAACCAGCCTCTTCTGATGATGTCAGGAGGGGACGTGACTTCCTGTGCTCTTTTCCCAGACTCCCCAGTGGTCCTGGGAGAAGAGCAGTGGAAGTCACGCTCTCTCCTCCAAACATCAGGAGAGGCCGGCCGACTCCACTGGCAGGGGATTCGGATTTTCGTGCCCCCCTGCTCTGGTGCCCTAAGGCAGCAGCTTGTGCCACCTTATGGTCACACCGGCCCTGCAAACAGGACTTTACATAAAACACAAGGTCATGCGTTTAGATTGGAAGAAAGAAAATTTAGTCTAAGGCAAAGGAAAGGTTATTTAGCGTAAGAACAATAACAATGTGGAATTCTCTGCCTGAAGAAGTGGTTTATCAGAGTCCGTACACATGTTTAAAACAGCAACTAGATGCATACTTTCAAAAACAGAATTCAATGATAGCATTTTTTATTTTTTTTAATTCTTTATTTTTCGTGCAATGGGGTTTACAGAAAAGCTTGCTGTGCCACGATAGCAGCAAACATTATCATGACAAAATTCATATGCACATTTTTTTTTGACAGGATGAATATGTATGGTCAGTAATCAGTAATCGGCATTTGTGATAGGCATTCTAATGAACAAAAAGAGCTTAAACTTTGCCTATGAGACTATACAGTTGCTTGATAACATAGGATAAAAATGAGAAATGGTCAGAGAAGACAAAATTAAAACTGTTAGTGACCTCGGGAAACATGCTGTACAGCTTAGATGCTTAAATGTACCGCTGGGTATGGAGGCAGGGTAGTCGGAGCAGGTAAGATTTAACATAACTTAAGCAGCTATAGATCATATTACTTGTACGGTAAAATCTCATAGGGTCTAGTTAAACAAGATGGTGAAAGTTAATAACATGTTAGACTTAGTACGGTGGAGCAAGCCTTTGGCGTTTTCTAATTGCTATGTAATTAAGGAGCTCAAAATATGAAGCATGTCTGGGCTTTAAGCAGCATACTCTGCTGTATTAAACAAGGCATGTACATAGCAGGCTTAAAAGTAGTAGACCACTGAACTCTAGAGGCCTGTCTGCATCTGGTCAAACCTGTTAATTGACAGACCACTGAACCGCAGCACTACTCTGCCAGTCTATAGGTTAGGTTGATCAGCCTATGCCCACAGCTGGTAGGCTGCCACCCCAGGGCGCCAAGAGTGCTCAGGTAATGCAGATTTGCAACGCTAGTTACGTAGACAGGCTAGTGCAAGTAGAACATAAAATAACATTAAGGCTAGATCTTATGGGATCGCTTTAGAAAAGTTGATGTTATCAGCAGTAAGCCTAATCAAACCAAAGTAAAGGACCCAGCCGATTAAATTAAGATATCAATAGATGAGAGCTTCAAACATGCATGGGTTTTTCCACCCCAGGTGAACGCCCCACCAGCCAGATGAGAGTCAGTGGCTGTGTGCCATGAGTCCTGCCTAAAAAGTATAGTGGCAGCAGAGGGACAAAAGCTTGGGAACTGCCATGTTAGGTTCAGTCCAGGTAAGTGGCAGAGTAAGTTGTGTACTTGCGATTTAGTCCAGTGTCTGCCTCGGGCAGAAACTAGATCCTTGCAGCCATGCTGTTTTCAAGTTGACCTCGCAGCTGCGGGCATTTTCGGTCCATGTGAGTTGGCATCCTCAAGGTGCTCTGAGAGGATCAGTGTACAGGGCTTCATCTCTGGGGCATTGTCTCTCTCTTCGAGGACACACTCTGTAAGTACACTTGGTAAGTAGCTGGTGCCGACCTCCGCCTTCTGCCCTCGTACCACTAGTGGGCAGGATAGCAGGGCAGCGGCCGTCCATTCCACTCACCGCCCGAGCGCTCCCCATCATGGGAGACAGAGAGTGCCCCTCCGAGGGACTAGAACTGTGCAGCAAGCCTCTCAGGGTGGCTTCTTACACAGGGTCGCCGTTGCCAGTCAGGTGGGTATAGATTCGGATTTTGTTTGCTAAAATTCGGAAAAGTTGCAGGAGCTGCTCTGTTGTGCGACCTGCCAGCATGGCGCTCCGGCCCCGCCCCCGCAATGATAACATTTTTTAACTGTAGTGTAATCGCTTCTTGATCCAAGGATAATTCTAACTGCCATTCTGTGGTCACAAGGGAATTTATTTTTCCTAGTTTGTTGCAAAATTGGAAGTGTTTCAAACTGAATTTTTTTGCCTTCTTTTGGATCAACAGCAAAAAACAAATGTGAGAAAGGCTGAACTTTTCATAACATAGGATAAAAATGAAAATATATATCCCTGAAATATTATGTTTTTACAAGTATTCAATTGTGGTTTAAACATCTGTATAGACTCTGATAAAACAATTTCTTCATGCCGAGAATTCTACATCCTTATTGTTTTTACTGTAAAAAACAAACACTTTGCTTTTCTTTAGACTAATCTGCTTTCTTGCAGTCTAAATGCCTGACCTTGTATGTATAGTGTTGTTTATTAAAAGATTTTGAGACAACAGTTGTATTTTCCATAATATATATATATATATATATATATTGTGACAAACTTACTTCACTGTGTGTGTTTGTCCAGGATCTTTTGGCAACTGCACAGCCCTCTAGGGTAAGGAAGCCAGGTCAAGACAAAATCCAGTTTCAAAGGCCTCTGGCCTGTTTATTTTCTGTTTTTAAGAAGTAGAAGGATACAACAAGCAGCAAACCTTCTTCCCCCACAAAACACTTCCCTCACTCCACCCTACCTAAACAGCAGTTATAAAGCTGCTCACAGCCCCTACAGGTGAGGCTAATGATCTCATTAGTCGGTGAGCCAGTACTCCTCAGAAAACCCGGGCTGGACCCATGCTCAGCCACTGACAGTGAGTAGAGAATCGGCCACCCTGCTTTTCTGAATACTCCACCCCAGCGACCCAAATAACAACATAAAAAAAAAAAAACCATACATTTAAACTCAACTTTCCCTGGGGCTGCATGTGCTTACCCCCATGTCAGGATAGCGGCTGCGCAAAAATCTGGGTACCAGATATACACCCCTGACCACCATCCCCAACACTCTGTCACATGTTGCCGTGTGGAGGGATTATTGGGAGGGGCTGGGGATGACCCAGCTGTCATGGTCCATATTGGTACCAATGACAAAGTCAGAGGAAAATGGAAGGTCCTAAAGAATGAGTTCAGGGAACTAGAAAGTAAGCTAAAGAAAGGGACCTCCAAGGTAACATTTTTTTTAGAAATATTACCTGTGCCGCGCGCTACAGCAGAAAGGTAGCGGGAGATTAGAGAGGTCAATGTGTGGCTGAAGTCTTGGTGCAGGAAAGAGGGTTTTGGGTTTTTAGAGCACTGGGCCGATTTTGCACTTGGGTACAACTTGTATAGTCGTGATGGATTGCACCTAAACGGAAGAGGGTCTGCTGTGCTCGGGGATAGGATGGCTAGAAGTATGGAGGAGATTTTAAACTAGTAGTGGGGGGGAGGGTCAAAGCAATCTAGAAAATGGAGATAGGATAGAAAGGAAATGGGCTTTAGCTCATAACAAAGGGGGTTGAGATGGGGGGAGGGGAAAGCTCAGAACAGAGGAGGTATGTAATATTGATAATTCACAAAAGTACAAAAGTACAAATGACTCATGATAATATTAAATGTATGCTTACTAATGCAAGGAGCCTATATAACAAAATGGAGGAAAACTAGAGGCAATAGCATACACTAAACAATATTATATAATAGGCATAACAGAAACATGGTGGGATGAGACACGTGACTGGGCAGTTAACTTAAATGGGTACACGTTTTTCAGGAAGGATAGGAAAAACAAGAAGGGTGGCGGGGTATGTTTGTATGTCAATCATGAGTTAAAGTCAAATCTTAGGCATGTGGAGTGTGACGAGGAAAATGTGGAAGCTTTATGGGTAGATATCTACTTGGGGCAAACAAAGGGAAATCAATTATTGGTTGGGATATGTTATAAACCACCTAATGTAAATATTAATGATGAAGAACAGCTGTTAGAGCAAATTGGGAAAGCTGCAAATCGGGGTAACACGTTAATTATTGGAGATTTTAATTACCCCGGACAAAAACTTGGATAGAGGGACTAGTACTTCAGTAAGGGGAATGAGGTTTTTAAATGTGTTAAATGACACCTTTATGTCACAACTGGTACTAGCACCAACTAGAAGGGATGCTTGTCTGGATCTCATTATAACAAACAATGTTGATCTTTTAACCAATATTCAAGTAGGGAAGCATTTGGGAAATAGTGATCACAATATGGTAATTTTTTTAAATAAACTCAAAAAAGCAAAAGCACGTGGGGTATGCTAAAATGTATAATTTAAAAAAAGCCAATTTCAATAAGATTAGGGCAGCTCTACAACATATTGACTGGCATAAACTCCTTAGTGATAAAAGCACTGAGGATAAATGGAAACTATTCAAACAAATATTAGAAAGGTACATTTCTCAGTATGTACCATTGGTAATAAATATAAAAGAAACAAATTAAAACCAATGTGGCTTAGTAGAGAAGTAAAACAAGAGATTAAACATAAGAAAATGGCATTTAAAGCATTTAAATTGGACAAATCAGAGGCATTTTATATAAGATATAAGGAAGCCAATAATGCTTGAAAAAAGGCAATTAAAGTTGCTAAACTAGAAAATGAGAAATTAATAGTCAAAAAAAAAACAAAACCAACCCCAATTTTTTTTTCAAGTACATCAATTCTAAAAAAACAAAAAATGAAAATGTAGGTACACTGGAAACAGAGATGGGTTTGTTAGCTAAAGACCACCAGGAAAAGGCAGAAATTTTAAATAACAATTTTTCTTCAGTATATATTTATGAGGAACCTATGGCAAGAGATATGCAAATGATTGCTGCAAAAAACTTGCAGATAACTTGTGATTGGATAACTCGAGACAAGGTGCTACAGCTATTAAAGAAAATTTATGTCAATAAAGCTCCAGGGCCTGATGGTATTCACGAGTACTTAAGGAGCTAAGTGGGGAAATAAGTGAACCTCTGTATTTAATTTTTCAAGATTCTTTTGTTTCAGGTATTGTACCGGAGGATTGGAGGAAGGCAGATGTTGTTCCTATATTTAATAAGGGTTCAAAATCCTTGCCTGGAAATTATAGACCTGTGAGCTTAACTTCTGTGACTGGGAAAATATTTGAAGGGCTATTAAGGAATAATATTCAGAAATTAATTGGGAAGAACTTTGTTATTAGCAATAATCAGCATGGTTTTATGAAACATAGGTCATGTCAAACTAACCTAATTGTATTCTATGAAAAAGTAAGTAGAAGTATAGATCAGGGTGTAGTGATGCATCGAACCGTTCCTGGCGAACATAGCATGTTCGCATTCGCCACGGCGGGCGAACACATGCGCGGTTCGATCCGCCCCCTATTCGTCATCATTGAGTAAACTTTGACCCTGTACCTTACAGTCAGCAGACACATTCCAGCCAATTAGCAGCACACCCTCCCTAGCAGACCCTCCCACCTACTGGACAGCATCCATTTTAGATTCATTCTCAAGCTGTATGCTTAGTGAGAGGAGGGAAAGTGTAGCTGCTGTTGATTAGATAGGGAAATGCATAGCTAGGTTAGGGTATACAGTGTCCACTACAGTCCTGAAGGACTCATCTGATCTCTGCTCTAAGGACAGCACCCCAAAAAGCCATTTTTAGGGCTAGAACATTAGTCTGCTTTTTTTTTTTCTTCTGTGTAATGTAATTGCAGTTAGTTGTCTGCCACTGCTGCCAGCTTCTGTGTCAGGCTCACAGTGGATACTGTGCCCATTTTCCCAGTCAGTGCCACCACTCACTCACTGGTGTCACAATAGCTTGCATTTAAAAACAAAAAACTTTTTTCACTGTTATAGATTGAATAGCAGTTAGTTGTCTGCCACTGCTGCCAGCTTCTGTGTCAGGCTCACAGTGGATAATGTGCCCATTTGCCCAGTCAGTGCCACCACTCATATCTGGTGTCACAACAGCTTGCATTTAAAAACAAAAAAACTTTTTTCACTGTTATAGATTGAATAGCAGTCAGTGTCCTTAAAGCAGGTGTGTCAGGCTCACAGTGGATACTGTGCCCAGTGCCACCACTCACTCACTGGTGTCACAATAGCTTGGATTTAAAAACAAAAACTTTTTTCACTGTTATAGATTGAATAGCAGTTAGTTGTCTCAAAGCGGGTGTGTCAGCCCTACAGCGTGTACTCTGCCAGATTACAGTGCCACTCATATCTGGTGTCATTATAGCTTGCATTTAAAAACAAAAAAAACTTTTTTCACTGTTATAGATTGAATAGCAGTTAGTTGTCTGCCAGCGGGTGTGTCAGGCTCACAGTGGATACTGTGCCCAGTTCCACCACTCACTCAATGGAACCCGGACGAAATTTCTTTTCACAAAAGGCAATCCCCAACCTGTACTCGATTGTGCAAAAGGAAATAATGGCATGTCTGGCACACAGTGTTGGGGCAAGGGTCCATCTGACCACTGATACCTGGTCTGCAAAGCATGGTCAGTGCAGGTATATCACCTACACTGCGCATTGGGCAAACCTGCTGACAGCTGCCAAGCATGGAATGCGTGGCTCTGCAGAGGAGTTGGTGACACCGCCATGACTTGCAGGCAGGCCTGCTGCCACCTCCTCTACTCCTCCTACTCCATCCTCTTCCATAACCTCCTCGGCTGAGTCCTCTTCTGCTGCTGCGTCTTGCTCCACATCAACGGATAGGGAACGTAACAGGGATAAAACTGATAAGAATAGTACTACTTAACACACCACTCCTATCTGGTGGCACATTAGATTGCACGCGCAGTGCCCCAAATTTGTTGTGATCTGTGAGTAAGGTAAACGGTTGTCCATACAAGTAAGGTTGCAGCTTTTTGAGGGCTCACACCACCGCCAGGCACTCCTTTTCAATGGCAGTGTATCTACTTCCCTGGGCAAAAGTTTCCGGCTTATATAAGCCCCGGGTTGCTCGCCACCATCTGCTCCGACTTGGCTCAGTACTGCTCCCAATCCAAACACAGAAGCGTCTGTATGGACGAAAAAGCGTTTAGTTGGATCAGGAGCATAAAGTACAGGTGATTTAATGAGCGCCGTCTTGAGTTGTTGGAAGGCCTGTTCACACTCTGGGGCCCATACTACTATCTTGGGGAGGTTTTTATGCGTTCCTACATGGCACTTACTGGGCTTTAGGGTCAGTACGGCCTCCCTAATCCGGTCTAGTACGGCTCCTATGTGGGTCAGGTGTTAGGGCCAGGAGCAGCTAAAAATGGCTTTATCATCCAAGTAGGCGCAGGAATACTCCTGAAACCCATCCAGCAGCCGATCTACCATCCTCTGAAAGTTAGCCGGGGAATTCTTCATCCCGAATGGCATGGCCTTAAACTGATACAGGCCAAACGAGGTGACAAATGCCGACTTGTGGATGGCGTCCTCGGCTAATGGAATTTGCCAGTACCCCTTGCACAGATCTATTGTGGTGAGGTACTGGCCTCTGGCCATTTTGTCTAGGAGCTCGTCTATCCGGGGCATAGGGTAGGCGTCTGAGGTTGTTTTATCGTTTAGCCTCCGGTAGTCTACACAGAAACGGGTCGTGCCGTCCCGTTTCGGTACTAGTACTACCGGGGAGGCCCAGGAGCTGTCAGAGTGTTCTATCACCCCTAACTGCATCATTTCCTCAATTTCTTTCTGAATATTTTCTTTAACTGCTTCGGGTATGCGATAGGCGGTTTGGCGAAGGGGGGTCTGGTCTAGGGTTTCAACTTTGTGAGTGGTTAACGGACTGTACCCAGGTAGGTTGGAAAACGTGGCCCCCTTGTCCTGGATTAGTCTTTGGACCTGGGTTCGCTCCTGGGGGTCTAACCGTTCTCCTAAATGTACTTCTCCCAGGTCTCCACTCTGGCCCTCTAGGTCTAAGAGATCTGGGAGTGGCAAATTATCATAATCTTCAGTGGAAGGTGCACAGATCACGGTTACCTCTTCCGTGCGCTCGTGGTATGGCTTGAGCATGTTCACATGGAGCATGCGCTTGCCTCCCGTGCCTGTGACCGCACCGATCACAAAGGTGGTATCACAAACCTGCTCTACCACCTTATATGGGCCCTGCCAGGAAGCCTGCAGCTTGTCCTTGTGGACAGTGTCAATCCATATCTGCCAAGTGACCCTATGTAGGGGGAACAGTCTCTATTCTGCTCTGTGTCAGTGTGTATCATGGTCTCTGAGGACAGGTGTCAATCCATATGTGCCAAGTGACCCTATGTAGGGGGACCAGTCCCTATTCTGCTCTGTGTCCGTGTGCATCAGGGGCTCTGAGGACAGGTGTCAATCCATATGTCAAGGTGTCAATATGTCATATGTCAGGTGTCAATCCATATTCATTGTGATTTAGGAATGTTAGGTGATTTCTGCCCTTTATGGATTAAAACCAGACTCTGTATCAAGTGTGTAATTTTCCATGGGAGTTTTGCCATGGATCCCCCTCTGGCATGCCACAGTCCAGGTGTTAGTCCCCTTGAAACAACTTTTCCATCCCTATTGTGGCCAGAAAGAGTCCCTGTGTGTTTTAAAATTCGCCTGCCCATTGAAGTCTATGGCGGTTCGCCCGGTTCGCCGGTTCGCGAACATTTGCGGAAGTTTGCGTTCGCCATTTGCGAACCGAAAATTTTGTGTTCGCAACATCACTATCAGGGTGTTGCAGTGGATGTGATCTACTTGGATTTTTCCAAGGCATTTGATACGGTTCCTCACAATAGGTTAGTCTTCAAACTAAAATAAATTGGTCTAGATGAATATTCTTGTTGTTGGGTAGAACATTGGCTTAAGGATAGAGTACAACGTATTGTCATTAATGGTACATTTTCAGGCTGGGCAAAAGTGGTAAGTGGTGTCCCTCAGGGTTATGTTTTAGGACCGCTTCTATTTTACATATTTATAAATGATCTTGAAATAGGTATTGAAAGCCATGTATCAGTGTTTGCAGATGACACAAAACTTTGTAAAGTAATAAAATGTGAGCAGGATATTGCTTCGCTGCAGGGGGATTTGGATAGATTGGGGGGACTGGACACTAAAATGGCAGATGAAATTTAACGTAGAGAAATACATAGTTATGCACTTCGGGGTTAAGAATGCACAAGCAATTTACACCCTAAATGGTAGTGAATTAGGGATAACCACACACGAGAAGGATTTGGGAATTGGTATAGACAACAAATTAAGCAGCAATATGCAATGTCAATCTGCAGTTGCTAAGGCCAGTAAGGTTTTGGCATGTATAAATAGGGGCATAAATTCTCGGGATGAAAATATAATTTTGCCTCTTTATAAGACCCCACCTTGAATATGCTGTGCAATTTTGGGCACCTGTTCTAAAGAAAGATATCATGGCACTAGAAAAAGTGAAGAGACGAGCTACAAAATTGATAAAAGGAAAGGAGCATTTTAGTTACGAAGAAAGGATTAAAAAATTAAATCTGTTTAGTTTGGAAAAATGGCACCTGAGAGGGGATATGATAACATTATATTCGGAGCCAGTACAAACCTTTTGGGATTCGGAGCCAGTACAAACCATTTGGAAATCTATTCAAAAACAGCACTATACATAGGACACGAGGTCACACATTTAGGCTGGAAGAAAGGAGATTTCATCTAAGGCAAAGAAAAGTTTTTTTTACAGTAAGAGCAATAAGGATATAGAATTCTCTGCCTGAAGAGGTGGTTTTGTCAGAGTCTATACAGATGTTTAAACTGCAATTGGATAAATACTTGCAAAAACATATCATACAGGAATATCATTTCTAATTAGTGTAATAGCTGTTTGATCCAAGGAGACATCTGACTGCTATTTTGGGGTCAAGAAGGAATTTTTTCCTAGGTTTGTTGCAAAATTGGAAGCGCTTCAAACTAGGTTTTTTGCCTTCTTTTGGATCAACAGCAAAAACGAGAAAGGCTGAACTTGATGGACGCAAGTCTCTTTTCAGCTATGTAACTATGTAACTATGTAACTATGTAACATATCCTCTCAGACCTAGTGGGGTGAGCGACCAAATATTTAGTTGTGACAATCTGTCAGGATTTCAATGTTTAGAACCAGGCCTATGTTCAAATGTAAAATGAAATGGTTGCAAACTGAGGAACCACCTGTTCACCCTGGCATTAGTCTTTGTTTTGACTCATCCAGGTTAAGGGAGCATGGTCTGCGACCAACCTAAATTTTCTGCCCAGCAGATAATATTTTAGTGAGTCTAAGGCCCATTTTATGGCAAGGCATTCTTTCTCAAGTATAGAATAATTTTTCTCAGCGGGAGTCAGTTTCCTTCTTAAATAAAACACTGGGTGTTCTACACCCTGAATTTCCTGAGACAGAACCGCCTCAACCCAATTTCTGATGCATCGGTTTGCACAATAAACTCTATAGCAAAATCCAGGGTTACCATAACTGGTTGGGTGCACAAAGACTCTTTCAAATTTACAAACAATTGTTCTGTCTCTAATGACCACTTCACCACTTTTGTGAGATCAGTTAAAGGAGCTACTAGCATATCAAAATCAGGAATAAATTGCCTACAGTGCCCAATAAGTCATAAGAAAGCCCTGACTTGCTTTTTAGTGAGGGGGCGTGGACAATTTTGTATGGCCTTCACTTTTGCTGTTTGGGGCTTAACTAGCCCTCTCCCAATCGAATAACCCAGATATTTTGCCTCTTCCAAACCTATAGTACACTAAGTTAAACTAGCTAGGCGGATAGAGTCCAGTACTGCCTGCAATTTGGGCTATGAGGCTTCAGAATCCTATCAAACAGTCTTTGAAAAGTGGCAGGGCCCCATGTAACCCAAATGGTAGCACCTTGTATTGGAATGTCCCCCATGATGTCGAAAAAGTGGGTATTTTCTTTTGCTCTGTCTGTAAGAGGTACTTGCCAATAACCCTTCGTCAGGTCCAAATTAGTCAGGTACCGAGCCTTACCCAATCTCTCTATTAGTTCATCAACCCTAGGCATTGGATAAGCATTAAACTTTGACACACAATTTAATTTACGAAAATCATTACAAAATCTTAACAAGCCATCAGATTTTGGCACCAGTACTATAGGGCTGTTCCACTCGCTTTGTGATTCCTCAATAATATCAAGATCTAACAATTTCTTAATTTCAGCAGTTACAGCCTCTTTCTGTGCTTCTGGAATTCTGTATGATTTAAGACTTATCTTCATCCCTGGATCTGTAACAATATCATGCTTGATAACGTTAGTCCTGCCTGGAACTGCAGAAAATACATCATTGTTTCTACTAATAAAGTCCCTTACTTCCTGTTTCTGGTGGGGGGGACAGTGTGTCTGGTATGTTTACTTCAAGTTCACTATCAGTCCTATTAGTGACAATTGAAGTAGTTGAGACCACTCTGTCCTTCCAGGCTTTTAGTTAATTTATATCATATATTTGCTCAGGTTTTATCCTATTGGGTTGTCTCACTTTATAATTAACTTCCCCAACTTGTTCAATAACCTCATAGAGGCCATGCCAAGATGCTAGAAATTTATTTTCTACTGTAGGGACCAAAACATGTACCCTGTCTCCTGGGTGAAAAACTCTCAGTCTGGCATTTCTATTATAACTGTTTCTCTGGGCATCTTGGGCATTCTGCATATGTTCTTCATCTATTGGCATGACAGCCGCCATCCTATCTTGCATTTGTGCTATGTGCTCAATTACACTACGGTACGGATTGGATTCGTGTTCCCAGGTTTCTTTGGGATGATGGGCATATAGAAGTTCTGGGATGATGGGCATATAGAAGTTCAAAAGGAGAGAAGCCCGTAGAAGCTTCTGGCACCTCCCTTATGGAGAACATTAGATAGGGTAGTAAGCAATCCCAATTGACCATATTTCTTTCGGTATTGTCTTCGCAGACGTGTGACGTAGGGGTACTGCTTCCTGGTTCTTGGTAGCATAATCCAAAACCACCAATATATACTGATGCCCCCTTGCAGACTTTACCAGAGGACCTACCAGGTCCATTGCAATCCTCTCAAAAGGTATTTTTATTATAGGCAATGGTACCAGAGGATTGCGGTATGACTTAAAAGGGGCGGTTTGCTGGCATTCAGGACAAGAAAAACAATAATTTGCAATTGAAGCAAATACCCCAGGCCAATAAAACCTCTGTAAGACACTTCCTTATGACTTTTCTATGCCTAAATGCCCCCTCCCCCCCTGTATATGGCTGTGTGCAATGTTTAGGACTGTATGTCTGAAGGGCTTAGGAACAAGTAGTTGCTTTACAACATCCATCCCCTTTTTTTCCCACTCTATAAATCAAATCATTCTGTACCTCAAAGTAAGAATAAGAAGGGGCTCTATCTAGTTATACTGGATTATCATTAGAAACCTGGATATTTTTTCGGGCCTCTGCAAGAATGGGGTCTTCCCATTGTGCTTTCCTGAAGTTAACAGGACTGACTTCTAATTCAGGCAAGTTAATGCCTTGATCCTGATCGTTATCGGACTCCTGACTATTGTGGCACGGGTCATCTCTTACTAAAGCTGGCATGTGACATGAGGCTTCAGCCATCTCTGTTCTTATGCCTAGTCCTTCCCATTCAATGTCAGAAAAAGGAAACACGTTTCCAGAATCATCATCATTTGCTAAACAATCGTGAGCTACTTTTCCTGGAGACCCGCACAAGTCTAAAAATTGGGGGAAATCCCTTCCCAACACCACATCGTAAGCCAATTAATCCACCACCCCCACTCTATGATTAACATTACCAAAAAGGCTTTCAAATTTCAACATAACTGTAGGATATTC
This sequence comes from Pelobates cultripes, assembly GCA_933207985.1. Taxonomy (NCBI): domain Eukaryota; kingdom Metazoa; phylum Chordata; class Amphibia; order Anura; family Pelobatidae; genus Pelobates; species Pelobates cultripes. Next base: position 111,665,025 of record OW240920.1, on the reverse strand, counting down.
ACGTTTGTCACCATGAACACAAATTATTTCAATTTTCGGAAATGCATCAACATCGGCTTCAGATACAAGGCATCTTGTTATCAATGTAACCATACTTCCGGAGTCTAATATAGCTCTAACCTCTTTCCCATTCACCTTTATAGAACATATCTGTGGATTGTGACTACAGTTGGCAACAGCAGATCCCATATAATTCAGCAGACAAGACAATTGTACATCCTAATGAATCATATTGTATTGCATAGGTTCATCAATCAAGGGACAGTCTCTAGATTTATGTCCAAGTTCATTGCACTGGAAACAGTTAATATTATAATCTGTCCCCCACCTGGACCATTTTCCAGGATTAACATTTCTAGGCATAAGTGTATGGGGTCTCTGAGAATATGTCTCTTGTTCCTCTGTGTCTCTGAAATCTTGAAAAATCTTACCAGGTCTTTCAGCAGCTGGAGTCTTAACTCTCTGCTTAGACTTTGTTTTGTTAAGTCACTGGCTGTCACCTGCAGCAACATATCTTTCCACCAAACTAATTAACTCATTGACTGATTGTGGGTGACTCTGACTGATCCATCGATGCAGTGAAGCAGGTAAGCCCAGCAGGAATCTGTCCATCACAAGAAGTTCCATGATGTGGCTTGCCGTATTTATTTCTGGTTGAAGCCACTTTCTAGCAATATGTATCAGGTCAAACATCTGGGAGCAGATAGGTTTCTCTTGGTCGAAAGTCCAGGCATGAAATCTTTGGGCACGAACTGCCATAATCACACCAAGTCGTGCAAGGATCTCAGCCTTCAGTTTGGAGTAGACCCCTGCCTGCGCTAGTTCCAGGTCATAGAAAGCCTTCTAGGGTTCTCCGATCAGAAAAGGTGCCAGTATGCTTGCCCACTCACTGGTCACTCTTCTCTCTCAGCAGTCCTCTCAAAAGCTATAAGGTATGCTTCCACATCATCTGTAGGTGTCATCTTCTGCAGGTAACGGCTGGCTCTGATAATCCTAACCTCGTACTGCGTCCCATCCAAAACTCTGGTCAGTCCCTTGGTCAAAGCCTGTATCTCCTTCTGTATCATGCTGGATGCCTGATGTTGCTCCTTCCTGAGCAGGCGGTTTGTCTCAGCTTGGGCTTCCACAACCTGCTGGATCATGGCATCTGTGTTGGCTTTTTGCGTGATTACCAGTTGCTGTAGGGCTACAATATTTTCCTGTTGTGCCGCCGTAGCCTCCTGCTGTACAGCCGTAGCCTCCTGCTGTGAAACAAAACTTTCACAACTTCCTCCATATTCCTCCAGGCTTGTTTGGTTTCCAGTTAATACCCACAGGCTTCTTCAGTGTACTGCCCGCATTTTCCATCATATGTGACAAACTTACTTCCCTGTGTGTGTTTGTCCAGGATCTTTTGGCAACTGCACAGTCCTCTAGGGTAAGGAAGCCAGGTCAAGACAAAGTCCAGTTTCAAAGGCCTCTGGCCTGTTTAATTTCTGTTGTTAAGTAGTAACAGGATACAACAAGCAGCAAACCTTCTTTCTCCCCAAAACACTTCCCTCACTCCACCCTGCTTTAACTGCAGTTATAAAGCTGCTCACAGCCCCTACAGGTGAGGCTAATGAACTCATTAGGCAGTGTGACGAGACCAATCTCGCTACTGTGCATTGGAGGAGCCTGGTTGCCAGCCTCCTGCCATGTGACTATGGCCCCTGGGATGTATTACCCTTTAAAGACATTATTTGGGCGTATTGTATTTTATTATGCTGCTGCTGTCCCTTTAAGAACCATCTGAGGACATACTGTGGAGTTACTGGGTGTCCACCATTTCATGTATCAGAGGCACATGGTGAGAACAATGGATGAAGCACATGGTGAGAACAATGAATGGCGGCCATTTTAACTCACAGACACTGTTTGGACTTTTCTACACGGTGCCATCTCGCCGGTATTTGGTGCACAAAGACATATACAACAGGGGACACATTATACAGTAATTATTTTTCATATAGCCTGTATATGTGGTGCGGAATCTGCATTAAACTGTATCTCCCAAACTACTGAACGGACCCTGGTGAATTTTGGATATGTGGTTTTTATGGGGTTATTGCATGTTTTGGGGTCCCTGTGATATGTTTTATAATACTGTATTCTCTGCCTGTGATAATTAGTTTAACCATTGTGTTCAGTAATCATATCACAGGCAGAGGGGAGGATTTTGTGTGGGAGTGTCTGTGTGTATTGTACGGATTAATTGGTTGTATTTCAAAACCCTGTGGGCAGTAATATGTTTGTGGATTGTAAATAAAAGAGGCTGTATGTGCCAGTACAGTCAGTTTTGCTTGACCTCAAAACGAAGTGTCGTCTCGTTATTGGGGGGATTGGATTGTATGCTGATTGCCAGGAGTGTAAGCTGATTGTATGCTTTTCCTGTTCAGCTGCTTACAGCATTCATATGCTTGAGAGCATTCATATGCTTCTCCGGTACGATGGTTGTGGTGTCTGTAGAAGTGCTTGGAGTCCTTAGGAAGCGCTAGGAGCATCCTTCAACGGAGGTACCCAGTCGGGTTACCAGGTGATCAGTTACAGGCAGTGAGCCAGTACTCCTCAGAAAACCTGGACTGGACTCATGCACAGCCACTCTGACAGTGGGTGGAGAATCGGCCCACCCTGCTTTTCCGGATACTCGACCCCAGGGACCCAAATAAAAACATGGAAATAGGTTTAGATTAGATTAAACAGGTTTAGATTTGTTAACCTTTCTTCATAGCTGATATGTTCCATTGCTTTTATTAATTTTGTAGCCCGCCTCTGCACTTTTTCTAGTGCCATAATATCCGTCTTTAGAACAGGTGCCCAAAATTGCACAGCCAGCATATTCAATATGTGGTCTTACCAGTGATTTATAAAGAGGCAAAATTATATTCTCATCCCGAGAATGAATGCCCTTTTTCATGCATGACAAAACCTTACTGGCCTTAGACACTGCTGATTGACATTGCTGCATAGTTTGAAGTGCATAACTTTGCATTTTTCAACATTAAATTTCATCTGCCATTTGAGTGCTCAGTCCCCCAGCCTATCTAAATCCCTCTGCAGCAAAGTAATATCTTGCTCACATTGTATTATTTTACAGAGTTTTGTGTCATCTGCAAATACTGAAACATGACTTTCAATGCGGTCTTCAAGATCATTTATAAACATGTTGAATAGAAGGGGTCCCAGAACAGAACCCTGAGGGACACCACTTGCCACCTCTGTCCAGCTTGAAAATTTACCATTAATGACAACTCTTTGTACTCTATATTTAAGACAATGTTCTACCCAAGAACAAGCATTTTCATCTAGACCGATTTATTTGAGTTTGAACACAAATCTATTGTGTGGAACTGTATCAAATGCCTTGGCAAAATCCAAATAGATCACATCCACTGCAACACCGTGATCTATACTTCTACTTACTTCTTCGTAGAATGCAATCAAGTTAGTTTGACATGACCTGTGCTTCATAAAACCATGCTGATTTTTGCTGATAACTAAGTTCTTAAGAGATTCTTGAATATTATCCCTTAAAAACCTTTCAAATATTTTTCCAGCCACAGAAGTTAAGCTCACAGGTCTATAATTTCTAGGCAAGGATTTTGAACCCTTTTTGAATATAGGAACCACATCTGCCTTCCTCTAATTCTCCGGAACACTTCCTGAAAGAAAAGAATCTTGAAAGATTTAAAACAGAGGTTCACTTATTTCTACACTTAGTTCATTAAGCACTCGTGGATGGATACCATCAGGCCCTGGAGCTTTGTTTATATTAACTTTCTTTAGTTGCCGCAGCACCTTGTCTTGAGTTAACCAATTACAATTATTCTGCAAGTTTTTAGTACCAATCATTTGCACATCTATTGCCATGGGTTGTGGAGATATTTATGGGATAATAATATATACAGTTGAGAATTGCCCACTAATTCAATTCTCTTAGATCTTAGAGATCGTTATCATGTAAGTGAAATGTATTCCATACAAATAAAATCACAATTTATTATAAAATAGATATAAATTTATTGTGACAAATAAAATAATAATATTAGGCAGCATGCATGATAATAATCAGTGAATATTTAGTATAACGTTGTATACAATGGCAATGGCTAAACACAGTACAAAGCTACAGCATCAACTGTCAAGACTTACAAGATTTATGAGGGTACTTCACAGACACAGAAAGCAAAACTTCACACAGCATAGCGAAAAGCTGTAAATCCTTGGCTAACAGTTAGATCAACTGAGTAACCCTTTCAATGCTGGCTAGATCCTCCAGCCATATAATATCCTATTCTCGTGTAATTTTCAATTAAAATAACATTCAAACCAGCTCATTAATCATTTCCTGGAACCATCCAAAAGAGTCAAATCTACAGATTCTATAAGCCGAATTTTAATTTGCTTAAAAAGATATCTTATCTTATTTCAGAGCAAATCAACACACATGGATAAAAACAGCAGTATGCTAACACGTGGTAAGATACCAGTACTATGTAATTATCTGACTCCACCTGCAGAATGGAGTGTTATAACTACATATTCTTTAGTTAACTAAGATTTCTCAATTATTGAACTCTGACCATGATTTATACAGTCGTGTATCCTGCTATTAATAGATTTAAATTAATTTAAATTAAATAAAACCAGCATAATTACCAGTTAAGATGTAGATGTTCTCATCAGATGAGTAGGTAGTCCCAGGAACTTGAATGCGAGTATGATTGGTTATATGGAGATGTGTAAGTAATAGTGATGTTGGTTAGAAAGTAATAGTAAAATTCTAAGTGTCTAGGAGTGTTTCTGGAGTTGTGTCTAAGAGAGTTTGAGAGTTGAGTGTTAGTCCCAGAGTGTCCTGATCTCTCTGAATGTCCGAATCTGAAAGCCCAAACTAACCTCTCTCTTCCCTTTGTCCTAACTTTTTAAAGGGAAAAATTCTCTGTAAGTCATTAGTTGATAAGGCCAAGAGGAAACTGTAGGTGTGTCTAAGTTATCTAGTATTATTTAGTTTTTGGTCAATAGAGGGCACAATTGCCTCATCAAAATTAATTTCACCCCTTACTTACAATGGGACCTTGTAAGATTTAGAAAGTAAAATTAATTAGTCTTCTCTGTCACTAGTGTCTGTGTTTAAAATTATTTCTATTCCATTAACATTTAAACAGAGCATTCCATCCTCCTGCTTCATTGCTTATCACTTGGCTTGTTTACATAATGCATTCCTTAGCTCAGGCTGGTGGCTAGTTACAGAAAGGAAAGAAATTTTGTGTCTGTCTTGCCTGAAGATAGCAAAATGGAGTCCGCTTTGTTCTGAGTGACTCTTCAATATACACTTTTAATTTCTATCTTAGCACAAAATGTCTGCCGATATAAATATCCTGACAGGGTTCTTCCTTAATATATACGGAGGAGAAATAGTTATTTAAAATTCCTGCCTTTTCCTGGTCTTCATTAACTAACACCCCCATTTCAATTTTTAGTGTACCTACATAGAGTTGAGCGGACACCTGGATGTTTGGGTTCGCCGAGTTCGGCTGAACTTCATCAAAAAGTTAAAGTTCTGACTCGAACGTGACCCCGAACACGAACCCAATTGAGGTCAATGGAGACCCAAACTTTTGGGCACTAAAATGCTTCTAAAAAAGTCTTGGAAAGGGCTAGAGGGCTGCAAAGGGAAGTAAAAAGGGGGTATGCGTAGGAAAAGTGTCCTGCAAATAAATGTGGATAGGGACATCACTTAAAAATAACATAAAATACATAAAAATACATAAAAATGTAAAATACAGCTGAGCCATAAAATAGCACTAAATTGAATCTTTGATAGCTTTGGAATAACATAAATCAAAATCTAAAGCATGGCTGTCAGGTGGATCACCAGAATTATCCATTTGAGAGAGGGTTGGAGTGCAGGGTATTCTCTTTCATTGTTCAAACTGAGCTCAACTCCTGATGGAGAAAAGGCCTTCACAAGCCTCTGCTATTGTACATAGTCTATACTAAGTGACCCATAGGTTGAGGAGGCGGTGACCATGGCGGTGTAGGTGGAAGCGGCAGTGGAAGAGAAGGCGGTAGCCAACACTGTTTTTATTAGTTTTTTTGTTTTTGTTATTATTGTAGTGGATGGCACTGGGCTGTCCTGAGAATTACATGTGTTTGAATGCATTCGTGTAAAATAGCAAAGTTCTATGTGTTACATGTATTGTATTCGTCTGAATGTTAGGTAGTTTCATTCCCTTAGTTTGTTCAAATGAAACTACCGAACAGTCAGACCTCCCCTGTGCGAAGTGTGCCTTCAATTACCCGTTGCAACATTGTTGCGAACAGGTAATTGACAAGCTGAGTAGCCGTCCTTTGTTCTCGGGGGTGGCCGCCATTCGGGAAACGAACACGTGGCGGCGGTCATTTTAAAACTCCCGAACAGCGGTGTTTTGCCGTCGAGTGTCTGGAACTCAAATTGGGCACTCGACTAGGCGAACACCACTGAGACCTCCACAAGCCCGGTCCGTTCGGTTCCAAACTACCGAACAGCCCCTCGTTCGGTAGATAGAAACAACCGAACGAGGGGATTCAGGCGAACCCTTCCTAGTCTCTGTAGCTAGAGGCTTTCATGCAGTTTATTCCCTGACTCCAGGACAGACCGCAGGGCCCCATCGCATGGAACCCCATTCAGCTGTTCTCTCCAGTGCGGTCGGTCATTTTATTCCCTCCATGAATTTCCCGAACCCCTGGTCTGATCTGGGTGATTTTTGGACATGTTGTTCACCCAGATCAGGGCTACCAGGGGATGTATAATTTAAAGGGGTACATCCAGAAACGGGGGGGAATTGGTGTGCTGGATAAGGGGATTATGATGCAGGCTGAGGGGAGGAGATGTGTGGGAGATTACCAGAGCAGGATTGGCTACTGTACAAATTAATGGAAATTCCTCCTTTGCATGGGAGCAGGCTTTAAAAGGCCACTGTGTGAATAAATCTTTAGTTCTGCTCCTGATACTGTGTGTCGTCCAGTTATTGGGATTGCTGTTGGGATACTGCTGTGATACTTTGCCTGCTGGATACTCTGCCCTATGGATTTATAATTGCTTGTTCCTGAGCCTCCCTGGGATCTAAAGTGGAGATAGGCTGTGTAATGCCAGCTCTCCGCTACAATTTTTTTTTTTTTTTTTTTTAGTTGGGGTAGCCCCCAAAATATTGGGACATATAAAAAAAGAAACATGCCTCGCTTCAGGCTCTGATTGCACAGCATGCAAACCACTAGTGTCTTGTCGCAGGCACATGGTCTGAAGAACTGCCACGCCAGGGAATTCCTTAGAGCTGGCTTTGGTGTGCTCGGTCCCTGGGTGCGGTGGGCAGTAGCAGGCATACTGTCTAGGGGACGGTCGCTCCGCTTTTGCACCTTTCTCTAGGAGGTGGATGTGGAGTAGGAGGTTGAGGAGGCGGTGACCGTGGCGGTGTAGGTGGAAGCGGTGGTGGAGGCGGAGGAGGTAGCCAACACTGTTTTTTATTTATTTTTATTTTTTTGTTTGTTTTTTTATTGGGGTAGCCAACAAAATATTGGGACATATAAAAAAAGAAACATTTGCGGCCTGCGGTGCATTTCTTGCAGTCCAATAACGCCATCAGGTTTTTAAAACTGTCCGTCTCCACCGGACGGAATGACAGCATTTCAAAGGCCAGGAATTTTGAAATGCTGGCATTCAGGGCCAGGGATCGCGGGTGGGTAGGGGGGTACTTCCTCTTTATCTCCAGTGTTTGGGAGATGGACAGCTGAACACTTCCATGGTACAGTGTGGAGATGCTGGACAATTGTGTACCTGGACTATGCTGGTGCAGGACCCCACCCTCCGAGCCAATTGTGAATGACTGGCCTGATAACCGTGGAAATTACCCCTCCTCCTCCTGTGCCACATCCTCTTCCATCATCGCCCAGAGCGTTTTTTCAAGGAGACATAGAAATAGGCTAGTGAGGCTGAGAACAGCGTCATTGGCACTGGCCATGTTGGTGGAGTACTCGAAACAGCGCAACATGGCACACAGGTCTCGCATGGAAGCCCACTCATTGGTGGTGAAGTGGTGCTGTTCCGCAGAGCGACTGACCCGTGCGAGCTGCAGCTGAAACCCCAATTATCGCCTGCTGCTGCTCGCACAGTCTCTCCAGGATTGCAAGGTGGAGTTCCACCTTGTGGGCACATCGCATATAAGGCGGTGAGCGAAAAGGCCGAAGTTACGCTGCAGCGTAGACCCATAGGTTGAGGAAGCAGGGTGAGAACGCCGAAAGCGTGCACAGACCGCCCGCACTTTCTGCAGCAGCTCTTATATATCTGGGTAGTTTTTCAGGAATTTCTGCACTACCAAATTCAGCAAATGTGCCAGGCAAGGGATGTGCGACAAACCGGCTAGGCCCAGAGCTGCTACGAGATTTCGCCCATTATCGCACACCACCAGGTCGGGCTTGAGGCTCAGGGGCAACAACCACTCATCGGTCTGTTGTTTCACGCCTGTCCATAGCTCCTGCGTGGTGTGGGGTTTTCCCCCCCAAACATATGAGTTTTAAAACAGCCTACTGTCGTTTCCCCCTGGCTGTGCTGAAGTTGGTGGTGAAGGTGTTATGCTGATCAGATGAGGAGGTGGTAGAGGCGGAGGAAGCTGAGACAACAGGAGGCAAAGCTGTGTACCCAAATAAAGATCGTCAAACATTGTATCCTGGAACTGTATCCCATCCGGTTACTGGGGAAATGGGTCTGACCTATTCTAATCAAAGGGGATAACGATCGGTTACCCAGTTACCCAGACTTGTGTGGAGCCAGAGGAATAACGCCTGGTAGGCGTAACTAGGCCAAATTGACTGCTGCACTCATTGAGGATGACCAGACACGGAGTGAGGCAACGAACCCCAGCCAGGGGCCAAAGATGAGGAGGAAGTGCCAGCCAGGGGCCAAAGATGAGGAGGTAGACCGGTGCCTGGCATATTACCGAGAGCCACCCTCAGAGGAGATAGTCAGCAGGACCTTTTTGGAGGTGCAAGCCTATGTCCTTGCCAATAGACAGAGGGCAACCTCCATGAACCCAGATGAAAGAAGAAGGGCGCAGAGGAAGCACAACCACCCTGGCCCACAAGCTACCATACAATGCCTTCAAATAGTTCAAGGAAGCAGAAGGCATCAATGACTTTTTACAAGACTTTGAGCGCCAGTGCCTACTCCAAGACGTGGACCCCAGCGACTGTGTCACCATCCTGGCCAGCAAACTAGTGGGGAAGGCAGCGGATATTTACCGAGATGTACCAGAAGAGCACATCAGAGACTATCCCTTTTTACACAAATCCTCCTGGCCCGGTATGCGGTCACCCCCGAGCAATATCGCCGAAAGTTTAGGGAGACCCGGAAAGGGGAGAAGGATTCCCTTGCGTAGTGGGCATGCCACATCACAAGGGCCACCCAGAACTGGCTCAATTCCCATCAAGTCAAGTTCCCGGAGGAGATCACCCAGCTCGTCATGCTAGAGCACTTTTTCAATGCCCCAGACCCAAGAAGTATTGGTATGAGCTGCTGAAGCTAGCTCATGATATCCCCTTGGCAGGGCATTTAGTCAGGAGCCGGACAGCGTCTCGGCTCACCCAAAGCTTCTTCTGGCCAGGCATCTCTCAGGATCTGAGGCAGTACTGCCAGATGTCTGCCAGAGAGTGGGGAAGAGAAGGGACCGGCACAGGGCCCCCTCTATCCCCTACCTATTAGTGAAGACCCGTTCGGCATTGTAGGTGGACTACGCGACTCTGTACACTGAGCAGTATTCGGGCAGTGATGGTGGCTGAAGCCTTGATGGGAGTGTTCTCCCAGATGGGTTTTCCCCAGGACATTCTCTCAGACCAGGGTACCCAGTTTACTGCCAAAATGACCCACCAACTGTGGAGATTGTGCACATTAAACCAATCCTGAGCTCCCCTTACCACCCCCAGACCAATGGCCTGTGTGAGCGCTTCAACGTTACGTTGAAGCTAATGCTCTGTACCTTTGAGGCGACTCACAAGGATTGAGAGAGATTCCTGCACCATCTCCTGTTTGCCTATCAAGAGGTGCCACAGGAATCAACTGGGTTCTCCTCGTTCAAACTGCCACGTCAGGGAACTCCTTGGAGCTTGCTTTGGTGTGCTTGGTTACTGGGTGCGGTGGGCAGTAGCAGGCGTACTGTCTAGGGGACGGCTGCTCCGCTTTTGCACCCTGCTCTAGGAGGAGGAGGTGGATGTAGAGTAGGTGGTTGAGGAGAAGATGGATGTAGAGTAGGAGGTTGAGGAGGCGGTGACCGTGGCGGCGATGAAGCATTCGGATGTCTGCCCTATCAACTTTTGATGTTACTTTCTGCACCTACCATGGTGACCATGGGTAATGGGGAATCAGGGTTCGATTCAGGAGAGGGAGCCTGAGAAACAACTACCACATCCAAGGAAGGCAGCAGGCGTGCAAATTACCCATTACCGACGGGGGGAGGTAGTGACAATAAATAACAATACAGGACTCTTTCCAGGCCCTGTAATTGGAATGAGTCCACTTTAAATCCTTTAACGAGGATCAACTGGAGGGCAAGTCTGGTGCAGAGTGACTGACCCGTGCGTGCTGCAGCTGAAACTCCGCTGTCTCTCCAGCATGTGCAAGGTGGAGTTCCGCTACAGTGAAACTGCGAATGGCTCATTAAATCAGTTATGGTTCCTTTGATTGCTCCATCTGTTACTTGGATAACTGTGGTAATTCTAGAGCTAATACATGCCAACAAGCGCTAGGGGATGTAGGCTCTGCTTTTGCACCCTCTTATGCTGTGCTGGTGCCTCTGTGCGACCACCACCTTTTCCTCCAAACTGCACACGTCACTCGCATGACCTTCATTCCATGTGGGGTCTAGGACCTCATCATCCTCCACATCATCTTCCACCCACTCCTCAACCCTGCCCTCCTTGCCGGTCTGCACATTGCAGAAAGCCACAGCAGTTGGCACCTGTGTTTTTCCAGCATGTAAAATCTGCAAAGGACATATGGAAATTGTTTTAGAATTGTATCCAGGCAACAGTTTTCCCTATAAACTGACCTCTCGGTTTGACTTGTGAGGGTATTGCTCCAGAATTACAATATTGTTTAAGTACCTCTTAGCTATTGATAACTGTTTTAAATATAGCAGCTTGTTATCTGGTAGTTTCTAGTGTAGAAAATATCAATCTGTTTTCTATCACTTAGATCTGTTTAACAAGTGTTGTAGGTGTGAAACAATATTACAAGTGACCGATGTAGTAAATGCGAATCAAAGTTCCTTTGCAAAAAAAAATTCTCGCCCATCTTCTGTGGGTTATTGCATTTTTAAGATGTAGACTTATTGTATCACACTAGCCATGCACAGGTAGATTGTCTGGCACGTTGTTTTGGTGTTTGGTTTTTAACTTTGTAGTTGTGTCTTTACACAATATAGAAATGTATATTAATGCTTCTGTATATGAAGCGATCATAATAACACTTATTTTTCACTTTTTAAAAAAAAGTCTTAAGACTTTCTTGAGAAGCAGTAACTAGCCAGTGTTTTACACATACATCAGATATGAAGTGCACACCCCAAATGTACTATTTAGCACCTAAAGAATTTGAATGTTTAAAAATGCACTGTAACCACAGTATTTGACTGTTCTATTTGACTCTCAGATATGAAGTGCAGGCCCCAAATTTACTTTTTAGCACCTAAAGAATTTGAATTTTTAAAACTGCTGTGTCACAGCAGTATTTGACGGTTCTATTTGACTCTCAGATATGAAGTGCACACCACAAATGTACTTTTTAGCACCAAAAAAATGTGAATTAGGCAAACTGCAATGTAACAGCAGTATTTGACGTTTGTATTTGACTCTCAGATATGATGTGCTGGCCCCATATGTACTATTGAGCACCTAAAAAAATTGAATGTTTAAAACTGCAATGTAAGCACAGTATTTGACTGTTCTATTTGACTCTCAAATATGAAGTGCAACACAGTCCGCAAATGTACTATTTAGCACCAAAAAGTTTGATTTTTTTAAACCAACAATGTAACAGTAGTGATGTCGCGAACACAAAATTTTCGGTTCGCGAACGGCGAACGCGAACTTCCGCAAATGTCCGCGAACCGGACGAACCGCCATAGACTTCAATGGGCAGGCGAATTTTAAAACACACAGGGAATCTTTCTGGCCACAATAGGGATGGAAAAGTTGTTTCAAGGGGACTAACACCTGGACTGTGGCATGCCGGAGGGGAATCCATGGCAAAACTCCCATGGAAAATTACACAGTTGATGCAGAGTCTGGTCTTAATCCATAAAGGGCAGAAATCACCTAACATTCCTAAATCACAATGGATATGGATTGATACCTGACATATGACATATTGACACAGAGCAGAATAGGAGACTGTTCCTCCTACATAGGGTCACTTGGCAGATATGGATTGACACCTGTCCTCAGAGATCATGATACACACTGACACAGAGCAGAATAGAGACTGTTCCTTCTACATAGGGTCACTTGGCAGATATGGATTGACACCTGTCCTCAGAGACCATGATACACACTGACACAGAGCAGAATAGAGACTGTTCCCCTACATAGGGTCACTTGGCAGATATGGATTGACACCTGTCCTCAGAGATCATGATACACACTGACACGGAGCAGAATAGAGACTGTTCCTTCTGCATAGGGTCACTTGGCAGATATGGATTGACACCTGTCCTCAGAGACCATGATACACACTGACACAGAGCAGAATAGAGACTGTTCTCCTACATAGGGTCACTTGGCAGATATGGATTGACACCTGTCCTCAGAGACCATCATACACACTGACACAGAGCAGAATAGAGACTGTTCTCCTACATAGGGTCACTTGGCAGATATGGATTGGTCCTCAGAGACCATGATACACACTGACACAGAGCAGAATAGGGACTGTTCCCCCTACATAGTGTCACTTGGTGTCAGGATTACTGTTTGATCCAGCACGTAGAACTGTACAGCACAGATGACAAATAAGTAACGTATTACCGGTCCTTAGAATGGCCGGATTTAACGTACAAAGAATAGTCAAAAATACTAGCCGAGGTCAGGGAACACAGAAAAGGACACAGCGATGAGGAAAGCCAGGAGTCAGGATACCAGAATATAGAGAAGTCAATAAACAAAGCCAAAGTCAAAAACCAGGTAGAAAACTATAAACAGGAACACGCTCTCGGACAACCACAAGGGAAACCACAACAGGGCACTGAGCAGGCTGAGAACTGGGCCTAAATACCCCTCCTTTAGTTCTGATAGGCTGCAACCGGCCTTTGACCCCAAAGTCAGTTACCAGGTTTCATTTGCATAATGGCTGCTCAGCATTAACCCTTTTGTGGATTAGGTTGCTGCTCGGCACAACTTTTGCTGTGTGGACAGTAAATGTCATTAACCACTTTTCTATAAGCGGATGAATACGTGACACCAGGTTTCATTTGCACAATTACTGCTCAGCATTAACCCTTCTGTGGATTAGGTTGCTGCTCGGCACAACTTTTCCTGTATGGACAGTAAATGTCATTAACCACATTTCTATAAGCGGATGAATATGTGACACTTGGCAGATATGGATTGACACCTGTCCTAAGGATCCCTGATACACACTGACACAGAGCAGAATAGGGACTGTTCCCCCTACATAGGGTCACTTGGCAGATATGGATTGACACCTGTCCTCAGAGCCCTGATACACACTGACACAGAGCAGAATAGAGACTGTTCCTCCTACATTGGGTCACTTGGCAGATATGGATTGACACCTGTCCTCAGAGCCCCTGATACACACTGACACAGAGCAGAATAGAGACTGTTCCTCCTACATATGGTCACTTGGCAGATATGGATTGACACCTATCCTAATGATCCCTGATACACACTGACACAGAGCAGAATAGGGAATATTCACTAAATGCCAAACATTGTTATACAGGGGAATATTCAGTAAATAAGGATAAGGGGGGACCTACTGTCCTCCCCCCCGGTCCCCACCCCTGCACGGTGGGTGGGGGCCATAAATCTCAATGGGGGGACCTACTGTCCTCCCGCCCGCCCCCACCCGTGAGCGGTGGGTGGGGTCATAAAAATAATGAGGGGGGGGACCTACTGTATGATGTTGTATCGATCAGGTAGTGTAAGGGTTACGCCCGCTTCACAGTGACAGACCAAACTCCCCATTTAACGCACCGCAAACAACCGCAAACAGTCCATTTGCACAACCGCAAACTCCCCATTTGCACAAGGTTGGATACCAAGCTAGCCATGTCCCATTCCTTGTCCTCACTGATGTCATTGAAGGTCTCTTCCTCCACCCAGCCACGTACAACACCAAGGGTCCCCAAAAGGTGACAACAAGCCCCCTGGGACGCTTGCTGTGTTTGGTCTTCCACCTCCTCAAAGCCACCTTCCTCCTCTGACTCCTCTTCTTCAGACTCCTCTCTCTGCGTTGCCTCTCTCTGCGTTGCCTCTCTCTGCGTTATTATAAGGTGTGTTAAGTAGTATTATTCTTATCAGTTTAATCCCTGTTATGTGCCTTTTTTTTGGTTTGGTTTTTGAAACCACAGTGCAGCACCAGAGGCCCGAAAAATTAGGCATGTACACATGCCTGAAAAATTAGGTATTGTAGCAGCGGCCAGAAGAATTGATGTTTGTTTCCCAGGCAGAAAGTGCCCTAAAACAGTGTTCCCCAACCCCCGGGCCGCGGACCGGTATGTGGATCAAACGTTTACCGGTCCGCGGCGATAAAAAGGTTGGGGAGCACTGCCCTAAAACATTGCGGCTTGAACCCTAGTTGGTGGCGGATAAGTCACGCAAGTCAACCGGCATTCAGAGCTAAAATACAGCAGCGTATGGACCATTTTTAGCCCAAGGCAGCTCATCTCATCAGGCCTTTTTTAGTCGGATGTATCGCCCACTGTCAGTCCTGTCGGGATCCATCCCTCATTCATCTTAATAAAGGTGAGGTAATCTAGACTTTTTTGACCTAGGCGACTTCTCTTCTCAGTGACAATACCTCCTGCTGCACTGAAGGTCCTTTCTGACAGGACACTTGAAGCTGGGCAGGCCAGAAGTTCTATCGCAAATTGGGATAGCTCAGGCCACAGGTCAAGCCTGCACACCCAGTAGTGAAGGGGTTCATCGCTCCTCAGAGTGTCGATATCTGCAGTTAAGGTGAGGTAGTCTGCTACCTGTCGGTCGAGTCGTTCTCTGAGGGTGGATCCCGAAAGGCTGTGGCGATTCGTAGGACTTAAAAAGCTCCGCATGTCCTCCATCAACAACACGTCTGTAAAGCGTCCTGTCCTTGCCGGCGTGGTCGTGGGAGGAGGAGGATTACTTTCACCTCTTCCCCTGTTAGATTCCCATTGTGCTGTGACATCACCCTTATACGCTGTGTAAAGCATACTTTTTAATTTATTTTGCTGCATCCTTTCCGACTTGTTGTAATTTGGTAACATTTCAGCCACTTTCTGCTTATACCGGGGGTCTAGTAGCGTGGACACCCAGTACAGGTCGTTCTCCTTCAGCCTTTTTATACGAGGGTACCTCAATAGGCACGACAGCATGAAAGACCCGTTTTTCACAAGGTTGGATGCCGAGCTACTCATTTCCCTTTCCTCCTCCTCAGTGATCTCAATGAAGGTATGTTCTTCCCCCCAGCCACGTACAACACCACGGGTACCAGATAGGTGACAACGAGCACCCTGGGATGCCTGTTGTGGTTGGTCTTCCTCCTCCTCCTCAAAGCCACATTCCTCCTCTGACTCCTCTTCCTCACAATCCTCTTCCAGCATTGCCGCAGGTCCAGCAAGGCTGGTTCTGGTGGTGATGGTGACCACAACTCTTCCTCTTCCTCTTCACGCTCATCTACGGCCTGATCCAGCACTCTTCGCAGGGCACGCTCCAGGAAGAAAACAAATGGTATGATGTCACTGATGGTGCCTTCGTGCGACTGACTAAATTTGTCACCTCCTCAAAAGGACGCATGAGCCTACAGGCATTGCGCATGAGCGTCCAGTAACGTGGCAAAAAAATTCCCAGCTCCCCAGAGGCTGTCCTAGCACCCCGGTCATACAAATATTCATTAACGGCTTTTTCTTGTTGGAGCAGGTGGTCGAACATTAGGAGTGTTGAATTCCAACGTGTCGGGCTGTCGCAAATCAAGCGCCTCACTGGCATGTTGTTTCGCCGCTGGATATCGGCAAAGTGTGCCATGGCCGTGTAGGAACGCCTGAAATGGCCACACACCTTCCTGGCCTGCTTCAGGACGTCCTGTAAGCCTGTGTACTTATGCACAAAGCGTTGTACGATCAGATTACACACATGTGCCATGCACGGCACATGTGTCAACTTGCCCAACTTCAATGCCGCCAACAAATTTGTTCCGTTGTCACAAACCACTTTGCCGATCTCCAGTTGCTGCGCAGTCAGCCACTTTTCCACCTGTGCGTTCAGGGCGGACAGGAGTGCTTGTCCGGTGTGACTCTCTGCTTTCAAGCAAGTCAAACCCAAGACGGCGTGACACTGCCGTATCCGGGATGTGGAATAGTACCTGGGGAGCTGGGGGGGTGCCGTTGATGTGGAGCAAGACGCAGCAGCAGAAGAGGACTCAGCCGAGGAGGTTATGGAAGAGGATGGAGTAGGAGGAGTAGAGGAGGTGGCAGCAGGCCTGCCTGCAAGTCGTGGCGGTGTCACCAACTCCTCTGCAGAGCCACACATTCCATGCTTGGCAGCCGTCAGCAGGTTTACCCAATGCGCAGTGTAGGTGATATACCTGCCCTGACCATGCTTTGCAGACCAGGTATCAGTGGTCAGATGGACCTGTAACCGTGACTGGTTCCCTTATTTACCACTATAATGTCTTAAAGCATAGAACTTAGTAGGGCTAACCATACAGATATCTTAGCCATAATTTTAAATAGTGTAAGAGATCCTCTATTTAACATATATAAATAATTGAGAATACAATATAAAATAAGGATTGTCTTGGAAGCAAGATTGTCTTTTGGATATTTATTATATAAAAATATAAAATGCATTATAGCAGAGTTTATAAGATTAAATTACATGCTTGCAAATATCATTAATAGGTTAACATACCCTTCTGAACATGTCATCATGTCAGCCTCTCTGTCATTTTAAGATGGAGCAGCGTCTGTCTCCAAGTCTCTCCTCGGTATCTTAACATTTGAAAGTACACCTATTTATACCTTAGGTGTCTCCATTTTAGGTTACTGTAGTTCAAATATGAAAAAGTAACACTTCTTTTACTTTATTCAATTTAGGACCTCCCTTAATTTGGCAAACATACAAGGCCATAACTAAAGGGTGTATACGTCATGGAAATTTTCCTGACCTAGTTCAAGATGGCATCTTAAAGTCTGAATAGGTTATCTGTTGTTTATACTAAGTCGTAAGTGTACAGTCGTGGGAGATTCCCAGATTTGGGGAAGTTCCATTAACTTTGGGTTACCACAGTATATTGTGTACTGCAAGAGTTGTAGTATAGCCTTGAAGCTTGTTTATGCATTATTGTTATTGACACTGCATTTTTTATGCATTATATTTCTTTTTAAAAAATTTTCTTAAGTTTTAATGTCTGTTTAGAATATTGCAGGCTTTGCAATATCACATTAATTTTGCAGTATATATATTCACAATGCTCTTACAACATATTATTAAAAATAGCCTCTTTCAGAATTGTAGAATATGTGGTGGAACTGAATCCCCATATATGAGATTTGAAACAATTTTTATATCTACTCTGTGCCCTAATCAGTATTTATATACATAATTGCAGCAGCATATAGCTTTTAAATAAGCAATTATTTCACCCTTCATGTGTGGTTGACTGTGGACTTTTTAAAACCTACTTTTTATTTTTTTTATAAATCCGTTTCTGGCTTTGAGAGAGCAGGCTGCTGAATGCATGTAAATGCTGTTATTGCCTAATCTATATACTTTTATTTATAAACAACATTGATATATTTATATATAAACAACTTTGATATTTAATCTTATTTTATGAAAACCTATTTTATGAAATTCACTGAGATTACATGTGTCTGATCTGATTACAGTCAGTAGTACAATATAATTGTTCTAATTTCTTTACTGCTAGTACGGTGGGATAGTACCACTGATTTAAGTAAGCTTTCCATTTTAAAATTGGTGGACTTTACTGCCATTGCAATAGACTAAAGACTGTACCTGAGTAAGCAAAGTCATTATGTGCAGGAATTGTGCACTTTAAATAGTAGAAGACTGGCTGCTTAACACATCATTTAGTATCTTTTGGTCACATTTAAAGGTGTAAATGTACTTAACATTTTATTTAAATAAGCCTTTAATAATTTCAGTTTAAAAGTTATTAGAGATCCTATATAGTTACAATTTTATTTAGCCCTGATTTAGCTTACATATATATTATTTTTAATCATTTTATAAATATTTATTTTTGCAGAGGATTTAGAGAAGCAAAGGATGTATAACCACCTGTTGCCCTTTTTTCTAGGAGGGTAGTATAATTTCAACTCTGTTTAGGAAAAAATATGAGCTAGTTATATATTATATAAAATATATGCTGCATTGTACTGCACTGAATGTATTTAAAAGCCTCGTCTTTCTCTTTACGGCTGTAAGTAATAATATTGTTCATAATTTGGAATATAAAACGACTTCGCAATTCCTTGGAATGTTTACATGTCTCTGTATCTCTGCAACCTTGGCTGGAAATTCCAGACTCCAAAAATAGTTATGCTGTTATAATTCCTGATTTTTAATCAACAGCTAACGTAACGGACAATATGGAAATTATCACTGTTTTATAAAACTTTTCATATATAGTGGACATTAGAATCCAGAACGCAGTAATGCAATAATTAAAAATCCTGTCTGTCTGTTGCATGAATGTTTTCATTAAGCCATAATGCAATTTTCTTTGCATTCTTGGAATTAGACTTCCTATTTCATCGCTCTGTCTTATCACTTTTCTTTTGACAACATTTTGCATTAATCTTTTTCCTGTGCATGCATACTAAGCAGCTACAAAGAGAACATATCCCCCTGTTTGCAATCCACTGTCCTGGAACTAATGGGCCATGCTGTATTAGGCATATCAGGGAGTTTACCAAATATGTATATTTGTTCTATTATGATATTAGTTAAGATCCATAATTTCAGCATTGTATGCTAATTACGTTGTACCTGGCACCTGAACTCGAAGTGCTTTGTTCACATTAAAATCATCTCTCTGATGATCTCTCTCTGAGTCTGGGCTACAAATAGGTCATTAGATTCTTGATATTTCAAGACTTGTGCCATGACAAAGTATTGTGTCTTCTCTTACGTATAAAAGGTTACTTAGGTATTTATTTTATATTTAAAGCTTCCAAGTACAAAGTCCCTTCGTGGTCGCCAATTGTAACCGTGACTGGTTCCCTTATTTACCACTATAATGTCTTAAAGCATAGAACTTAGTAGGGCTAACCATACAGATATCTTAGCCATAATTTTAAATAGTGTAAGAGATCCTCTATTTAACATATATAAATAATTGAGAATACAATATAAAATAAGGATTGTCTTGGAAGCAAGATTGTCTTTTGGATATTTATTATATAAAAATATAAAATCCATTATAGCAGAGTTTATAAGATTAAATTACATGCTTGCAAATATCATTAATAGGTTAACATACCCTTCTGAACATGTCATCATGTCAGCCTCTCTGTCATTTTAAGATGGAGCAGCGTCTGTCTCCAAGTCTCTCCTCGGTATCTTAACATTTAAAAGTACACCTATTTATACCTTAGGTGTCTCCATTTTAGGTTACTGTGGTTCAAATATGAAAAAGTAACACTTCTTTTACTTTATTCAATTTAGGACCTCCCTTAATTTGGCAAACATACAAGGCCATAACTAAAGGGTGTATACGTCATGGAAATTTTCCTGGCTTAGTTCAAGATGGCATCTTAAAGTCTGAATAGGTTATCTGTTGTTTATACTAAGTCGTAAGTGTACAGTCGTGGGAGATTCCCAGATTTGGGGAAGTTCCATTAACTTGGGGTTACCACAGTATATTGTGTACTGCAAGAGTCGTAGTATAGCCTTGAAGCTTTTTTATGCATTATTGTTATTGTAATTCGTCTGGGACAAAATGGCGCAGACATATTATGCACTGAGGTTATTGCTTAAAGAAACAGTTATGAAAAACAATATGTTCCATTTCTAACACCTTGTCAGTTTGCAATCTCTCTTAAAGACAAAGTACACAGTTTAAGAAATACAACATTTCATTCTAAAACTTGTAATATTTGCATTTGCCCATAACAGACCCTTGCCCCAACACTGTGTGCCAGACATGCCATTACTTCCTTTTGCACAATCGAGTACAGGTTGGGGATTGCCTTTTGTGAAAAGAAATTTTGTCCGGGTACCTTCCACTGCGGTGTTCCAATAGCTACAAATGTTTTGAATGCCTCAGACTCCACCAGCTTGTATGGTAAAAGCTGGTGGGCTAATAGTACAGACAAGCCAGCTGTCAGACGCCGGGCAAGGGGGTGACTTTCTGACATTGGCTTCTTACTCTCAAACATGTCCTTGACAGACACCTGACTGTGGGCAGATGAGCAGGAACTGCTCAAGGCGAGAGACGGAGGGGCGGATGGTTGAGAGGGGGCAAGGAGGACAGCAGTGGTTAACATGGCTGAAGATGCTGGACCAGGAGGAGGATGGCTGCTTTGAGTTTGTGTGCTGCTTGTACTCATGTGTTGATCCCATAGGCGTTTGTGATGTGCGATCATGTGCCTACGCAAAGCAGTTGTACCTAGGTGGGTGTTGGACTTCCCACGACTCAGTTTCTTTTGGCACAGGTTGCAAATGGCATCGCTGTTGTCAGAGGCAGACACACAAAAAAAATGCCACACTGCTGAGCTCTGCAATGACGGCATTCTGGTGGTGGACACAGCATGCGTTGATTGGCGTGCTGTCGGGCTGACCCCGGGTGTCGATGCATGCTGTCTGACTGTGCCACTAGCTCCTTGCGACGACCTCCCCCTGCTTCCAACTCGTCTCCTCCTCCTCCCTGTCTCCCCATCTGAACTTTCGCCCTGTTCTTCTTCTTGACGAGCGGGCACCCACGTGACATCCATGGACGCATCGTCATCATCAACCGCTTCACTTGTATCTGACAACTCAGCAAAGGAAGCAGCAGCGGTACAACATCATCATCATCACACCGTACATGTGTAATGCTGCCTGACTGAGACATATCCCTGTTATCTACATCCTCTGTCAATAATGGTTGCGCATCACTCATTTCTTCAAACGGATGTGTAAATAACTCCTCTGACATACCAAGTGAAGTGGCTGTGGTGCTAGTGTTGGTGGTGGCAGCAGGCGGGTGAGTGGTATCTTGAGAGGTGCCCGAAGCTAAGCTGGAGGAAAATGTTGCGTCAAGGTTCCGAGCGGAAGCTGTAGAAGATTGGGTGTCCTGTGTTAGCCAGTCAACTATGTCCTCAGAACTTTTCAAGTTCAGGGTACCTGGCCTCTGAAAACTGGGCATTATTCTAGGGCAAAGGGAATCACAGCACCACGACCACGATGGCCCCTGCGGGGTGGCCTGCCTCTGCCTGTCATTTTTGTTGGGATTAGTGGTACTATGCGTGCAAGCTACTGTGAGACCAGATATGAGTGGCATGTGCACTGGCACAGTTGGCAGAGCACAGGCTGTAGGCTGACACCCGCTTGAGATAACTAACTGCTATTCAATCTATAACAGTGAAAAAGTTTTTTTTTTTAAATGCAAAGCCACGTGACACCAGATATAAGTGGTGGCACTGGTCACCGTATCCACTGTTAGCGTAACACACCCGCTTTAAGGACACTGACTGCTATTCAATCTATAACAGTGAAAAAAGTTTTTTGTTTTTAAATGCAAGCTATTGTGACACCAGTGGGTGGTGGCACTGGGCACCGTATCCACTGTTAGCGTAACACACCCGCTTTAAGGACACTGACTGCTATTCAATCTATAACAGTGAAAAAAGTTTTTTGTTTTTAAATGCAAGCTATTGTGACACCAGTGAGTGAGTGGTGGCACTGGGCACAGTATCCACCGTGAGCCTGACACACCCGCTTTGAGACAACTAACTGCTATTCAATCTATAACAGTGAAAAAAGTTTTGGGGTTTTAAATGCACACTATTGTGACACTAGTGAGTGAGTGGTGGCACTGGGCACAGTATCCACTGTGAGCCTGACACAGACGCTGACAGACAACTAACTGCTATTCAATCTATAACAGTGAAAAAAGTTTTTGGGTTTTAAATGCAAGCTATTGTGACACCAGTGAGTGAGTGGTGGCACTGGGCACAGTATCCACTGTGAGCCTGACACACCCGCTTTAAGGACACTGACTGCTATTCAATCTATAACAGTGAAAAAAGTTTTTTGTTTTTAAATGTAAGCTATTGTGACACCAGATATGAGTGGTGGCACTGACTGGGCAAATGGGCACAGTATCCACTGTGAGCCTGACACAGAAGCTGGCAGCAGTGGCAGACAACTAACTGCTATTCAGTCTATAACAGTGAAAAAAGTTTTTTGTTTTTAAATGCAAGCTATTGTGACACCAGTGAGTGAGTGGTGGCACTGGGCACAGTATCCACTGTGAGCCTGACACACCCGCTTTGAGACAACTAACTGCTATTCAATCTATAACAGTGAAAAACGTTTTTTGTTTTTAAATGCACGCTATTGTGACACCAGTGAGTGAGTGGTGGCACTGGGCACAGTATCCACTGTGAGCCTGACACACCAGCTTTGAGACAACTAACTGCTATTCAATCTATAACAGTGAAAAAAGTTTTTGGGTTTTAAATGCAAGCTATTGTGACACCAGTGAGTGAGTGGTGGCACTGGGCACAGTATCCACTGTGAGCCTGACAAAGAAGCTGGCAGACAACTAACTGCTATTCAATCTATTACAGTGAAAAAAATTTTTTTTTAAATGCAAGCTATTGTGACACCAGTGAGTGAGTGGTGGCACTGGGCACAGTATCCACTGTAAGCCTGACACACCCGCTTTGAGACAACTAACTGTTATTCAATCTATAACTGTTAAAAAAGTTTTTTGTTTTTAAATGCAAGCTATTATGACACCAGATATGAGTGGCACTGTGAACTGGCAGAGTACACGCTGTAGGGCTGACACACCCGCTTTGAGACAACTAACTGCTATTCAATCTATAACAGTGGAAAAAGTTTTGGGGTTTTTAAATGCACGCTATTGTGACACCAGATAAGAGTGGCACTGTGAACTGGCAGAGTACATGCTGTAGGGCTGACACACCCGCTTTGAGACAACCAACTGCTATTCAATCTATAACAGTGAAAAAAGATTTTTGTTTTTAAATGCAAGCTATTGTGACACCAGTGAGTGAGTGGTGGCACTGGGCACAGTATCCACTGTGAGCCTGACACACCAGCTTTGAGACAACTAACTGCTATTCAATCTATATCAGTGAAAAAAGATTTTTATTTTTAAATGCAAGCTGTTGTGACACCAGTGAGTGAGTGGTGGCACTGGGCACAGTATCCACTGTGAGCCTGACACACCCGCTTTGAGACAACTAACTGCTATTCAATCTATAGCAGTGAAAAAAGTTTTTTGGTTTTTAAATGCAAGCTATTGTGACACCAGTGAGTGAGTGGTGGCACTGGGCACAGTATCCACTGTGAGCCTGACACAGATGCTTGCAGACAACTAACTGCTATTCAATCTATAACAGTGAAAAAAGTGTTTTGGTTTTAAATGCAAGCTATTGTGACACCAGTGAGTGAGTGGTGGCACTGGGCACAGTATCCACTGTGAGCCTGACACACCCGCTTTGAGACAACTAACTGCTGTTCAATCTATAACAGTGAAAAAAGTTTTTGGGTTTTAAATGCAAGCTATTGTGACACCAGTGAGTGAGTGGTGGCACTGGGCACAGTATCCACTGTGAGCCTGACACACCCGCTTTGAGACAACTAACTGCTATTCAATCTATAACGGTGAAAAAAGTTTTTTGTTTTTAAATGCAAGCTATTGTGACACCAGTGAGTGAGTGGTGGCACTGGGCACAGTATCCACTGTGAGCCTGACACACCGCTTTGAGACAACTAACTGCTATTCAATCTATAACAGTGAAAAAAGTTTTTGGGTTTTAAATGCAAGCTATTGTGACACCAGTGAGTGAGTGGTGGCACTGGGCACAGTATCCACTGTGAGCCTGACACACCCGCTTTAAGGACACTGACTGCTATTCAATCTATAACAGTGAAAAAAGTTTTTTGTTTTTAAATGCAAGCTATTGTGACACCAGTGAGTGAGTGGTGGCACTGGGCACAGTATCCACTGTGAGCCTGACACAGAAGCTGGCAGACAACTAACTGCTATTCAATCTATTACAGTGAAAAAAAATTTTTTTTAAATGCAAGCTATTGTGACACCAGTGAGTGAGTGGTGGCACTGGGCACAGTATCCACTGTGAGCCTGACACACCCGCTTTGAGACAACTAACTGTTATTCAATCTATAACAGTGAAAAAAGTTTTTTGTTTTTAAATGCAAGCTATTATGAGACTAGATATGAGTGGCACTGTGAACTGGCAGAGTACACGCTGTAGGGCTGACACACCCGCTTTGAGACAACTAAATGCTATTCAATCTATAACAGTGGAAAAAGTTTTGGGGTTTTTAAATGCACGCTATTGAGACACCAGATAAGAGTGGCACTGTGAACTGGCAGAGTACATGCTGTAGGGCTGACACACCCGCTTTTAGACAACCAACTGCTATTCAATCTATAACAGTGAAAAAGTTTTTTGTTTTTAAATGCAAGCTATTGTGACATCAGTGAGTGAGTGGTGGCACTGGGCACAGTATCCACTGTGAGCCTGACACACCCGCTTTGAGACAACTAACTGCTATTCAATCTATAACAGTGAAAAAAGATTTTGTTTTTAAGTATTGCAAGCTATTGTGACACCAGTGAGTGAGGTGGGCACTGGGCACAATATCCACTGAGCCTGACACACCAGCTTTGAGACAACTAACTGCTATTCAATCTATAACAGTGAAAAAGTTTTTTTTTGGTTTTGTACAAACTATTGTGACGCACCAGTGGTGGTAATTTGGCACTGGGCTATTATCCACTGTGAGCCTGACACACCAGCTTTGAGACAACTAACTGCTATTCAATCTATAACAGTGAAAAAAAAGATTTTGTTTTTTAAATGCAAATATTTGCATGACACCAGTGAGTGAGTGGTGGCACTGGGCTGTATCCACTGTGAGCCTGACACACACCAGCTTTGAGACAACTAACTGCTATTC
Organism: Pelobates cultripes; assembly: GCA_933207985.1. Classification (NCBI taxonomy): domain Eukaryota; kingdom Metazoa; phylum Chordata; class Amphibia; order Anura; family Pelobatidae; genus Pelobates; species Pelobates cultripes. The sequence continues at coordinate 111,639,576 of OW240920.1, read as the reverse complement.
AATCTATAACAGTGAAAAAAGTTTTTGTTTTTTAAATGCAAGCTATTGTGACACCAGTGAGTGAGTGGTGGCACTGGGCACAGTATCCACTGTGAGCCTGACACACCCGCTTTGAGACAACTAACTGCTATTCAATCTATAACAGTGAAAAAAGTTTTTGTTTTTAAATGCAAGCTATAATGACACCAGACATGAGTGGCACTGTGAACTGGCAGAGTACACGCTGTAGGACTGATACACCCGCTTTGAGACAACTAACTGCTATTCAATCTATAACAGTGAAAAAGTTTTTTGTTTTTAAATGCAAGCTATTGTGACACCATTGAGTGAGTGGTGGCACTGGGCACAGTATCCACTGTGAACCTGACACACCCGCTTTGAGACAACTAACTGCTATTCAATCTATAACAGTGAATAAAGATTTTTGTTTTTAAATGCAAGCTATTGTGACACCAGTGAGTGAGTGGTGGCACTGGGCACAGTATCCACTGTGAGCCTGACACACCCGCTTTGAGACAACTAACTGCTGTTCAATCTATAACAGTGAAAAAAGTTTTTGTTTTTAAATGCAAGCTATTATGACACCAGATATGAGTGGCACTGTGAACTGGCAGAGTACACGCTGTAGGGCTGACACACCCGCTTTGAGACAACTAACTGCTATTCAATCTATAACAGTGAAAAAAGTTTTTTGTTTTTAAATGCAGCTATTGTGACACCAGTGAGTGAGTGGTGGCACTGGGCACAGTATCCACTGTGAGCCTGACACACCCGCTTTGAGACAACTAACTGCTATTCAATCTATAACAGTGAAAAAGTTTTTTGTTTTTAAATGCAAGCTATTGTGACACCAGTGAGTGAGTGGTGGCACTGGGCACAGTATCCACTGTGAGCCTGACACACCCGCTTGCAGACAACTAACTGCTATTCAATCTATAACAGTGAAAAAAGTTTTTTGTTTTTAAATGCAAGCTATTGTGACACCAGTGAGTGAGTGGTGGCACTGGGCACAGTATCCACTGTGAGCCTGACACAGAAGCTGGCAGACAACTAACTGCAATTACATTACACAGAAAAAAAAAGCAGACTGATGTTCTAGCCCTAAAAAGGGCTTTTTGGGGTGTTGTCCTTACAGCAGAGATCAGATGAGTCCTTCAGGACTGTAGTGGACACTGTATACCCTAACTTAGCTATGCATTTCCCTATCTAATCAACAGCAGCTACACTTTCCCTCCTCTCACTAAGCATGCAGCTTGAGAATGAATGTAAAATGGATGCTGTACAGTAGGTGGGAGGGTCTGCTAGGGAGGGTGTGCTGCTAATTGGCTGGAATGTGTCTGTGAGGTACAGGGTCAAAGTTTACTCAATGACGACGAATAGGGGGCTGATCGAACCGCACATATGTTCACCCGCCGTGGCGAACGCGAACATGCTATGTTCGCCAGGAACTATTCGCCAGCGAACCGTTCGGTGCATCACTATGTAACAGTAGTATTTAAGGGTTTTATTGGACTGCAAGAAATGCAGTACACAAATGTTCTATTTAGCACCAAAAAAATTGCAGTATTTAAAAATGTCTAGATGTTGCCCACTGAGCTACCAGAACAGGATTAAAGTAATGCACCTGGCACACATGCAGTTGCAAGTTTACTGCACTCTCTGTGGTACTGGGCTCAGGGCAGGGTACAAAAATGTAATATAGCACCCACAAAAATAATTGCTGTAGTTTGCAGATTCAACACCAGAATTCTTTCCTAATCTGTCCCTCACAGCTGCAGCATCCTGTCCCTACACTAATAAGAGCTCATGTGACGTGCAGCGCTACGTGACTCCAGCTTATATATAGAGGCTGGGTCACATGCTGCACTGGCCAATTACAGCCATGCCATTAGAAGCTGTGATGGCTTCTAAGGGCACACGAGTCAAACGCTTCTTGATTGGCTGCCCTGCAGCCTTTCAAAATGCGCCATTAAATCGCCAAACACCAAACTCCAACCTGAACATACACTGATATGTCCGTGTTCGGATCCGGGGTCCAAAAAACTTAATGTTCGGTACGAACCCAAACTTTACAGTCCGGGTTCGCTCAACTCTATATCTACACTTTAATTTTTTTTTTTAGAATTTATGTACTTAAAAAATGCTTTGGGGTTGGTTTTGGTCTCTTTGGCTATCATTTTTTCATTTTGAAGTTTATCAAATCTAATCGCCTTTTTGCACGCATTATTGGCTTCCTTATATCTTTTATAGGATGCATCTGATTTGTCCGATTTGAATGCTTTAAATGCCCTTTTCTTATTTTTAATCTCGTTTTACTTCTCTTCTAAGCCACATTGTTTTTTTTTATTATAAATTCTTTATTTTCAAAGGTACATGGATAGTGTAACATACAGATCTCGGACATGGTGGTACATCAATTATAGCAGGTTTCTTAACGCTGTTGCGTTGTTCGTAGTAGTATTGCTGTTGTTAGCTGCTGAGCACGTACAGTTCGTAGTATTTCCCATGTCCAGTCTGGATGACTTGTGTACATTTTCCATTTTTACTGGGTAGGGGCGAACTGGGGTACATGGTCTCGGGATCTTCTAGCTTCGCCTGTGAGTTTTTAGCGTTATCTCTTCCCTTTTCTGTTGGGGATTGGGAGGAGAGGGAGTGCAGTAGAGGAGGAATGGGGGAGAAGAAGAAGAAAGAAAGAAAGAAAGAAAAAGGGGGGGGCTGGGGCCAATGTTTGGTGTAGGTGCGTTTGGTGAGCTCTGCTGCCCGCCCTTGCGTTTCGTTGGTGGGGGGAGTGGGTGTTCTCACTGTTTGCTCCCTCTTTGCTTGTGTTGGGTTTCAGTTGTTTAGTCGCGGGGGGCCTGCGGTGGGGGCCTAGTGTCTTCGGGGTTGTCCCGTCGTTATGCGGTGTGGGGTCCTGCCTCTGGTCCCGTTATCTGGCCTTTGCGGTCCATTGCCGTGTCTGTTGTGACGGTTGGAGCCATGAGGCTGTGCCGTGTTGGGGCCCTAACGGTCTGGTGCTGGGGGTCTGGGCGGGTGTTTGTCTTTGGTGGGATTCACTCCTTCTGTCCGTCGGGGTCAGGGACTGCTGTGGGGTCATTCCCGGGTTGCCCCCTTCCTCTCCGGGGGTTCCTCCTCCTCTAACATCGGTGGAATCCTGTGGTGTGGCCGTGGGTATTGTCCCCCCCCAGCCGTCTGCCCGTGCCCGCTGGGGCCCCCTGTGAGGGATGTGGGTGAGGGGGGTGGGTCATTGGGGGGGTGGTGGGTTTGTGGGGTGAGGGTGAGGGGTGCAGGGTGTGGCCAGTATCCAGTGTTGGGTCCGGCGTGCGCGGAGTGTTCGTGCTGTGAAGTTCGCCAGGTAGTGGGGCTGGTGGGGTCAGCTGTCCAATGGGGCATTTATGTCACTGCAATGGTGTCCAGCGTCGGATAATTTATGTCCCAGGGGTCCCAGGTTCAATGAAACGCTTTGTAAGAGTCGTGTATCTGCGCGGTTAACTCGTCCAGATCTCGGGTTTCTATGATCTTGTTGATGATGGTTGAGAGTGTGGGAATTCGGTGGTCGGCCCACCGTTCCGCGATCGCCCTTCTGGTCGCCAGTGTTATCCTAGCGGCTAGCTTTTTCTCGCTCCTGGTGAGGGAGTCCAGTGGTTTGTTGAGTAGTATCGTCCACGGCTGCGCCGGGTAGGGTTTGTTGAGAATCTGTTCTATGAGACCGCTGATTGCCATCCAAAGCGGTTTAATTATTGGGCAGGTCCACCAGCAATGTATGTATGAGCCAGTTTCGCCACATAACTTCCAGCATAGGGTGTCGGGTTTTTGGCTGCCACATTGGTTTTAATTTGTTTCTTTTATATTTATTACCCAATGGTACATACTGAGTAATGTACCTTTCTAATATTTGTTAGAAGATGTTCCATTTATCCTCAGTGTTCTTTTCACTAAAGAGTTTATGCCAGTCAATATATTGTAAATCTGCCCTTAACTTATAGAAATTGGCCTTTTTAAAATGATATGTTTAGTATACCCCATGTGCTTTTGTTTTTTTTTTAGTTTATTTCAAAGGACACTACACCCTGTTCCAAATTATTATGCAAATTCTATTTAATTGTCACAAAGATTAAATATTTTGTTTTTCAGTTTAACTCATGGATGGCATTGTGTCTTAGGGCTATTTCGATCACTGAAAACAATCTCGGACACCTGTGATAATTAGATTGCCAGGTGAGCCTAATTTAAGGAAAAACTAAAACTACTAAAGAAGGGTGTTCCACATTATTAAGCAGAGCATCATTTTCATGAAATATGGGGAAGAAAAAGGATCTCTCTGCTGCCGAAAAGAGTGAAATAGTTCAATGCCTTGGACGAGGTATGAAAACATTAGATATTTCACAAAAACTTAAAGGACCACAATAGTGCCAGGAAAAATACTTGTTTTCCTAGCACTATAGTGCCCTGAGGGTGCCCGCACCCTCAGGGTCCCCCTCCCGCCAGGCTGGATGGAGAGGAAGGGGTTAAACTTACCTCTTTCTCCAGCGCTGGGTGGGGAGCTCTCCTCCTCCTCTCCGCCTCCTCTCCTCCTCTTCGGCTGAATGCACACGTGTGTCAAGAGCTGTGCGCGCATTCAGCCAGTCCATAGGAAAGCATTCTCAATGCTTTCCTATGGACGCAAGCGTCTTCTCACTGTGGAAACCACAGTGAGAAGCGCAGAAGCCCTCTAGCGGCTGCCAATGAGACTGCTGAAACTGCTATGTTTACAGAAAAAAAGGGTTAATCCTATCTGGACCTGGCACCCAGACCACTTCATTAAGTTGAAGTGGTCTGGGTGCCTATAGTGTTCCTTTAAGCGTGATCATGGCACTATTAAGGGATTTGTGGCTGATTCAGAGCACAGACAGGTTTGTGCAGATAAAGTCACATTGAGGAAGATTTTCTGCCAGATCCATGCATCGGATCAAGAGAGCAGCTGCTAAAATACCATTACATAGCAGCAAACAGATATTTTAAGCTGCTGGTGCCTCTGGAGTCCCACGGACATCAAGGTGTAGAGTCCTCCAGAGTCTTGCAACTGTGCATAAACCTTCTATTCGGCCACCACTAACCAATGCTCACAAGCAGAAACGGCTGCATTGGGCAGAAAAATACATGAAGACTAATTTTCAAACAGTCCTGTTCACTGATGAGTGCCGTGCAACCCTGGATGGTCCAGATGGATGGAGTAGTGGATGGTTGGTGGACGGCCACCCTGTTGGTGGAGTCATGTTTTGGGCCAGAATCATGGGAAGAGAGCTGGTAGGCCCCATTAGGGTCCCCGAAGGTGTAAAGATGACCTCTGCAAAGTATGTGGAGTTTCTGACTGACCACTTTCTTCCCTGGTACAGAAGGAAGAACTATGCTTTCCGTAATAAAATCATCTTCATGCATGACAATGCACCATCTCAACTTTGGAGCATCTTCAAGCAAAAGATGAGGGTGAGAGGCAGTTTACATACAAACAGCATCTCCGGAAGGCTATTCTGATATCTTGCAAACAAATTTAAGCAGAAACTGTCCAAAAACTCACAAGTTCAATGGATGCAAGACTTGTGAAGCTGCTATCAAATAAGGGGTCCTATATTAAAATATATCATGACCTGTTAAAATGTTTAAAAAGTAAAAATGCTGTTATAAGTTTGATTGAAATAGCTTTTGATTTCAGTAAATATGCTGCAAACACAACAAATGAAAATTTTCAGTTCTTTACAACTTATAAAGTGTTTTGAAACTTATTGTGCGTAATAATTTGGAACAGTGCATTGTAAGTTTTTTATGTTTAAAATATATACTGTTATCATTATGAGGTTTGTTCAATAAAATTTGATAGCCTGTGTCTCTGTAATGCTCTGTAATGCTGCATATATGGTGGCTTAAATCTTTATTTTCACTGGGCCCGAGCAGAGATTTCATAGACGTCCGCTCAATATTGCTTCAATGACTACTTAGAGATCATTTATAAATATGCTAAATAGGACCGGTCCCAGAACAGAACCCTAAGGGACTCCATTTACCACTCTTCTCCAGCTTAAAAATGTACTATTAATGACAATTTTCTGTACTCTATCTTTAATGGAACACTATAGGGTCAAGAATGAAAACGTGTATTCCTGACCCTATAGCGTTAAAACCACCATCTAGCCCCCCCTACCCCGTAAATATAGTAAAAATGTACCTTTATTTCAGTCTGCTGCTACTTGCTTTGCCCCTGATCTGCCTGCTTGGCTGACATTATCAGAAGTGGTGTCTGAGCCATAGGATTGGCAGAGCTTGTCAAGGAGACAGATCAGGGGCAGAGCCAGGCCTGGCCAATCAGCATTGATCCAATGCATCTTTATGAGGAAAGTTCAGAGTCTCTATGCAGACACTGATGACACTGAATGTCAATGCTGCACACTGTGCATCTGACTGGCCAGTAGAGGTATCCATAGGCTGCAATGTAAACACTGCATTTTCTCGCAAAATACAGCGTTAACTGCATTAAGCCTGAAAGGAATGATTATACTTAAAATAACAAACATAATAAGCTGTAGTTGTTCTGGTGACTGTAGTGTCCATTTAAGCCAATGTTCTTCCAAGGACATGAATTTTCATCTAGACCCATTTCTTTTAGCTTGAACACTAACCTATTTTGAGGAACCATATGAAATGCCTTGGCATAATACAAGTAGATCACATCCACTGTAACACACTGGTCTAAACTTCTACTTACTTCTTTGTAATCAATTAGGTTACTTTGACATTGTAATAAATTTGCTTCTTATGTGTATTTCAGTCTTTTATGTATATTTTTTCTTGGGTAAAAGGCTAGCCATGTTAATATACGTCTATATTAACAAATAATACTAATACACAATCTGACTTACAGTTTCTTCAGGTTTATTTTTAGAGTTACAGATACATAATAAAACAACAAAGGATGTTACAGGATAATGGATGTTCAACAGCAGGTGGTAATTGCTGGACTCCTGAAGGGTGAGTTAGTCTCTACATAGTTAGACAGCGAGACGAGAAGAACAACCTCATGCAGCAAGCAGCAAGATGTGTGTCTCAATCCCCCAGCCCCCATATGTGTCTCAGTCCCCAAGCCCCCATATGTGTCTCATTTCCTTTCCTCCCCCCTAATGGTGTTAATTTTGGTGGCAAATTTCAATTTAGTTTTAGTCATAGTCTTTTGACTAAAAAGCAATTTTAGTTGTATTTTAGTCATCTGAATGGTTTTAGGTAGTCTAGTTTTAGTCGACTAAATCTCCAAAATTTTAGTTGACTAAATTAAAATTGGGGCACAGGCAGTTGGAAAGAGGGCACTGGGTTCATGGCATGGACAGTGGCATGCTGGAGTTGTGGAAAAAGCACAGCAGCTGACTTATAAGGACACTCCAGACCCTTAAATCACATTAACTTTCCGAAAGACATGGTGTGAAGAGTGGGTACTCTTTTTTCCTTCCTATTTTACAAAAAAAAAGTACAGATTTCAATAAAAATTGGCACTTTCACAAATTAACCTTGTTTCACCCCATTGCAGTCCTGTTACTTCCAGCATTGTTTAGCTCAGTGAAGTCAAACTCATTAAACAGTGATTTTTATTTTTTAATTTGCGCAGTGTAGTGTCTCTTTAATTTAAATTTAATTTACAGAATGTACAGACTTGAAAAGCTATGGAAGAGAGGACAACCTGCAGGATTTATTATAATAAAAGGCACAGAATGCAGAGCTATAGAATGTTGCAGGCTTAAGAAGCTATAAAAAAGTTCGGTATTGCTCTTCAGTAATGTGCTATACACATTACTGCATTATAGAGCTCTGCAATAATCTGCAGTACATGTTAGTGCATTATAAAGCTCCACAGTAATGTGCAGTATATATGATTGCATTATAGGGCTCCAAAGTAATGAGCAGTACATAATAATATGCAGTGTTTGAGTATTACAGAGTGACACAATAATGCAGGGTGTTTGAATTTATCACATAGAATAAACTGAATTTTCTTTTCTATCAGCTTCTCCAGAGATTAACTCTGTATCTGAACCCAGACTCCTGTTTGTAATATGGTGCAGGACCATACTGCCCTGGGGCCAATGTGAGATGCGGCCGCAAGAGAACACTCCCTCCGCTAATTTCATGTTGCCGCCGCAAATCTTATATCCGGCATCTTTTCGCTCCGGCATGGTACATGCAGGAGACTGTGTGAAGTCTAGGGCAAATCCTGTGAGTGCAATCTAAATGCCGGGGCAAGTGCTGTGGGAAGACCCGTGAGTGCAATCTCAGTGCTGGGGTAAATCATGAGTGCTAGGGCAAGTCCTGTGAGTGCAATCTCTGTGTATACACACACACACTCTCTGTGCATATGTGTAGATACACATGGTTATATCCCATATACTGCCAGGGGTGGACTGATTACTCGGGTACATTGGTCATGGACAGAGGGCCCGAGACAGCCAGGGGCTTGGCTGCACAGCCATGCTCCAGCTTGAGAGATCAGAGATCTCTCCAACTGGAATAGCAAAATAAAAAATAAAAAAAATGATCTCTTCCATTGATAGGTTCTGGGGCCCCTGATGGAGCGCAGGCAGGGTCGGCACGTCCATAAGGCGGCCTCCTTAGGGTGCCCGGAGGGTAGATTCAAAAATCTGAAACCCATGCCATCAGCCAGGGATTCAGGTTTTTCAATACAGTCGCAGCTTTCCCGGCTCCCTCCCTTGTACACGGAGGTGAAGTCTGTGCCACACTCTCCTGATGTCGTCAGGAGGAGGGCACTACTCCAACATAGCAGTGCCCGTGCAGTGGAGCCAGCCTGTGTATCGGTCTTTCAATGTAATCCCTTATCCCCCTAATTCTTTGCCACTTTGTCCGCTGTATTCTCAGGGTGGATAAGTTGTTTAATGTTTTTGTACTTTGTACCCAAATAAGCTATTAATTCCACTGTGAAAATTGCAGTAAATGTGTGTGTAATTTACTATAAAAAAACTAAAACTACTTGCGCACAATTCCAAATTCCTATGTACATTTAAATAACTGGAGGTTTTTTAGTATGAGTATCGTATTATGAGCTCATCTGCCCGTTATAATTATATTAAATGTTCGTAGGGATTCATAGGGATTTGGAATAGTGTGCAAGTAAATTTTTCTTTTTTATTGTATTTATTGGGGCTGATGTGTACTATGGTCATTGATGCTGCCCAGGAGAAGTGGGAATTTAAGCACAGGGCATAATTTTGTATGTTTATGTCTGTATTTAGTTTAACCTTTTAATTATTTTTGTCAATTTTGAATGATTTTGCCTTGTAATCACAACACAAAACATATTGGGAAATAGTACAACACTTAGGGCAGGGCTCGACAAATCCTAGGACTAGATTAGGAATTTTGTCCTGGCACTTGGGTGTTTGTTAGGCCATTCAGCAGAAGGTGGCTGGCCTAGGGAGCATGGAGTAGCAATCTTCCTGCAGTTCTTGCTCTGTTTCCTCCCATGCTGGTTAGTGATGCCTGCATCTGGAATGACGTCACTCCGTCCCAGTGGCTGATGAGAGTGAGGAGCCTCCATCCTCACTGCAGCCTCGTCCTCCCTCCCCTGCGACTCCTCCTGCCCCTTCCAACGCAGCTCCTCTCTTTATGGGAGGAAGTGACTTGCAGCTGTCACTTCCTCCCAGCCGGCTTCTGGAAAGCAAGTTAAAGGGCCACAGTGCCCGACCGGGCCCATGCTTATACAAGCCCACCGGGTAGCCCTAAGTGCATGGGCCAAAAAAAAAAGAAATTGATGAGGGCAGCTGGGCCCACAGGGCAGCTGCCTTGGGTCCCCTAGGAGTAACCGGGCCTGGGGCAGCTGCCCTGTTTGCACCTCGTTAAAGATGGCCCTGACAAGACGAGCAGGGAGAGCAGCCACACCTATCCTAGTGAAAGAATCCACTCCAGCTCTCCCAAAGGTAGGGAGGCTGGTTGTACTTAAATTAAAATAAAATAAAAATAATAATAATTTGTGAGTGTATGGTAAAATGTTTGTATGTATGTTTAGGTTACCACCCCCCTCCGATCTCATGGAACAGGTATTTTTACTCACCTTTTTTCTAACACTGTGCTGGTCTCACCATGGTTGGCCCTGCCTCTGTGGCTGAGTTAATCAATCTTTATGATTTCAGCCAAGCCAATGATTTCTCGTAAGAAAGCATTGGAAGTCTATTGTAAATGCGCTGCAACAATCTACTCGTAAAGATGTGCACTGTGCAGCATTGGACTAGGAATCACCTCTACTGGCCATCTGAGTGACTGTCACTAGAGGTGTTATTAGGCAGCAATGTAAACACTGCCTTTTCTCTGAAAGTGCAGTGTTACATTTAGAGGCCTGTATGGGTAGGCTTTAGGCACCAGAACATGAATCTATAGTGGTTCTGGTGGCTATAGTTTCCCTTTTAAAAATAGTTTTTTTGACGTTAGAAAACCTTGCTCCTAACTTTTTTAGCAGGCTCCTAGATTCCAAACAAATTTGTCAAGCCCTGCAACAAGCAGGTTTGAACTTTGAGGGATTATTGAGTTGGTGGAGAAGCAAACGTTTTCCCCTTTTGTGAACAACAATATAACGCTATGATATGGGGCTGGTATAATGACACAATGCTATCAGTATGGTAAACAATTATTACCAAGGCTGGTTTTTATCCCCAGTCCGGCACTGATATGGTGTGATGTCCCGGTGTTATGCTTGTAAAAAGGCATGATTTGCAATAAGGTGTAATTGCCTGTGTTATGATTGTAATAAGGTGTGATATGCCTGTACTATGCTTGAAATATTACCAGAATTCCACTGGCACATCACCATCATCACACCAGTATAAATATGGGTGTGTAAATAGATATTTATGATTTGAGGCTGACAACACATTATCATTGACCATATTGGGAAAGCATTATATCTGGAGCTTGCTATTTCATGCACACTAGCAGATGGGAAGGTTTCTAGGAGTTTCCCTTGCAGTGGAAGGCTTTGAGGGACTGCAGGACTCTATTCCCAAGAAACTTCAGGAACTTTCAATTCCTTTTCTTCATTTTGTTGGGGGTGACAGAGAGGATTAGGAAGTAAAATATTATGCTAGATTTAGTTTCCCTTTACATGGTGGAACAATTTCTTGAAAATTAAATTTTTTTTCATTATTTTGTAGGAAGGGCACAGGGGAAAGAGGGTGCCAGTACAGCTCCTCGCCAAGGACGCTAGAGGCCCTAAGTAATCTTCTGTCTGAACCTGTGCATAACAGGGAGATTCTGCACTAACTACACAGCTGAATCCCCTCTGGACTGAAGGAATTCCATGCATATTAATGTCTTTTGTGAGAGTGAATCAGTGTGTCTGAGTAAATCTATGTATGTGAGTGTTAATCTGTGTATCTTATGCATATGTGTGAGTGATTATACGTTTGTGTGTGCATGAATCTGTATCTATTTATAAGTGTATGAAGTCCTGTGTGTATTTAATTGAGTAAGTGTTAGTGTCTGTGTTACTGTGTGTAGGAATATGTGCATGTGTGTAAATTTGTGTGTCTAAAATCTCTGTGTGTATATCTGGCTGAATAGCAAAGTTATGGTGTCTGCGTGAATTTGTGTGTTTGCAAATCTGCATATCTGTGAATTATTTTGTCTCTTCGTATCTGTGTTTATCTATGCTTATCTCTATGCTGACACAGGATTCTTGTTGGGCTATATTTAGATGATCAGCCACTAATCTTGATTTCAGTGGTGGAACTACCACAGTCGCAGGGGTTGAAACTGCGACCGTGCCATCACTCCAGGGGGCCTGGCTGCTCTGTCGACCACTGCGACCGTGGGTCACCTGCATTACTTAAGGGTTGGTGCACATCCACACCGGCCCGGGGCCTGCGGTCGCCTGTTGACCAACAGGAGAGGAGCGTGCCGGTCACTGTGTGTTGCGTTGCTGAGCGGGAGCACAGACTGACAAGAAGTGCTCACTGAGAAAGCACCTCCTGGCAGACCGGGTACCATGCTCGATGAGTAGGTAAGTAGGGGAAGGATTGAAGAGAATCATGGATGGGCAGGGGAGGGGGGGAGAGAGAGTCATGGAGGGGCAGGGAGAATCATGAAAGGACTGAGGAGGGCGGGAAGAGATTCATGGAGGGACTGAGGAGGGGAGAAGGGAAGAGAATCATGGAGGGGCTAGGGGAGAGAATCATGGAGGGGCTATTGAGGGGGGGAAGAGAATCATGGAGGGGCGGGAAAGAATCATGGAGGGGCAGGGGGAAGAGAATCAGGAAGGGGCTGGGGGAGAGAATCATGGAAGGACTGAGGAGGGGGAAAGAATCATAGAGGGACTGAGGAGGTGAGGACGAAAGAGAATCATGGAGGGGCTGGGGGGAGAATCATGGAGGGGCAGGGAAGAGAATCATGGAGGGGCGGGGGAAGTGAATCATGGAGGGGAGAGAATCATGGAGGGGGTGGTGAGGGAGGAGAGAATCATAGAGAGGCAAGAAAATCATGGAAGGACTGAGGAGGAGGATGAAGAGAATCATGGAAGGACTAAAGAGGAGAGGGGGGAAGAGAATCATGGAGGGGCTGAGGAGGGAAGAGAATCATGGAGAGGCTGAGGAGGGGAGGGGAGAGAATCATGGAGGGGCTGGGAGAATCATGAAGGGGCTGGGGAGGAACTATCACCGGCAGCTAGAGACCTCCTTTGGGACTCCTGGGCCCCTGGTATGAGGAGATGCTACCTCTCAGCCTTGCATTCCTGGGGAGATTGGTGCACATTAAATATATATATATATATTTTATTTTTATTTTTTTATTATTATTTTTTTTTTTTCGTGATTTCTGCTGCCAGTGGAGTAACACTGGCGTTGTAAGTGTTATGTTTTGTGGTGGCTGGCCAGAGTTTTCTAGCAAGCTACCACAGTAAGAATTATAAAATAAACCTGAAAATGCCTATTAGGTCAATATGATCACCTTATTACAAAGGGCAGGGCCGGCCCAAGAAATTGTGCTGCCTTGGTCCAAGGATGAAATGCTGCACCCCCACGCCCCACCTTGCACCAAAAACACGCCAACATCCAATATGTTATGCAGTGTGTGTAGTGAATGCAATGTCTGTTTGTGTAGTGAATGCAGTGTGTGTGTGTACTGGAGGCAGGCTCTGTCTAGTGGAGGCAGTGTCTGCGTAGAGTTGGATAAATGCTGGTGGGGGTGAGCAGTTTAAATTAAATTGGGATTACCCCCCCCTTCCTGCCTCTTACCTGTGGGCTGGAAGTGCGGGACAGTGTGTAGGAATGTGACAGTGTGGAGGGGCAGTGTGTACGAATGTTGTGGGGGTCAGGGTGACACTGATGGGAGGTAGGATGTGAGTATGACAGTGGTGGGAGACAGTATGTGAGGGTGACAATGACAATGTGGGGGTGACAGTGGTGAGGGACAGGATGTAAAGATGACAGGGTGAGGGTGACGGTGTGGGGGGGCAGAGTGTGAGGGTAACAGTGTCAGAGTTCACATACTTTATCCACCTGCACTGTGAATGTTTACATGGTGTGTTCAATAAAAACATGGCAACATTTCATTCTTTGTGTGTTATTAGTTTAAACAGACTGTGATTGTCTATTGTTGTGACTTAGATGATGATCAGATTACATTTTATGACCAATTTGTGCAGAAATCCATATCATTCCAAAGGGTTCACATACTTTTTCTTGCAACTGTAATATGTATCTGGTTACTATAATATTAGGGATCATTTTTTTTTTAATGTTGTTATTATTCCCAAATTTGGTTAATTATAGCATATACGTATAGTAATTTCCTTTTTTCCCTACATTGGGGGAGATAGAACATTACAAGTAGCTTGATTTGCGGCACACTTTTGCTCTTTTCTTGTTACTTTATATATATTAGGTATAAGGTCAAGGCATGTTATGTTTCACACTTCAATACGTTGTTTTATTCATTAGGTTTGCAGGTACAACTAAAGCTACTAGTTGGTTTATCAACATCAACTATATTTATCAAGGTACGTTCACCTGCTTATTACAATTGTATAAATTCTACCCCTCATGTTTTTAGTTACAAGCGTACTGGAAAATAGGAGTCCAATAGGTAACTTCATTTCTACAACCTCCATGCCTTAGGCCAACACCCATCCTCATTCCCGGAGGTATACACTTGTAACGGAGCACCTGGCACCCCGACTGGGCACCTCCATTGACGGACGCTTCCTAGCTGAAGCTGAGGACCTAAAGGACACCACAACCACCACAGATTCCACAACCGCAGTAGCTGAAATGGAGTCTCACCGTCTTCCTTCCACCCTGGATCAACCTCTGACATCCAGATACGTGTGGGAGATACCTCTCCTCCAGGAGAGCGTAACAGGAACAGCTCTTAAAAGAGCTAAGTGATTAGAGCTCAGGGGAGTATACAAAGTATAGCAATCCCCAGTGTGATTAAAGCAGTAACCTAAAATAATGAGACAAGGTTATGTATTGAGGGTTAAGCAGAACAGAATGAACTGAGGGTTTATTGTCTCTTTTATACAAGTTTTCCCACAAGGGTACCACCCACACAAAGTTACACAGTCAATCAAAACACTCTTGTACAGTTAGGCACTCCAAGATAATGTACACAAACCCTCCCCTCTGCCTGTGATACAAGTACCAAACACAATGGACTAACTCAATTACCCACAGGCAGAAAACACAAATTTTTCCCAAAACACAGAAAACACCCACAAAACACCACATATCCCCACACAAAATCCCCACACAAAATCACCTAGATCAGAGCAGGGGTTCAAAAGTTTTATGGAAGTCACATTTGACTGACCGCAAGCATGGTTTTCATGCCCAAAATAGTTCCACAGATTTAGGCTGTGCGGCCGGTCTATCTTCTCCTCTATCCTTGAAATAATTGACTTAAGTTGCTGTGGTAACTTAATTATCTCCAGGTACAGGAAATATCTCTAAGTCAAAAACCACATAAAAATACATAACTCTTATAATACAATATTTAACCTATATGTCCAACATATCCCCAGATAGCTTGGATCTGAGTGCTCAATATGTTAAAAGTGCACAATAGTACAAATAAGGGTGGGGTCAGAAAATAGCAAGGGCTGATGGGATATTGAGGAGGGATAAAACAGCCAGTTTAAACAGCTAGCAAGCCAGGACTAGGTCAAATATGTACAGGTAATAATGGTAAATCTTGTTATTTAGTATGTCTCAAGAAGGTGGCGAAGAGCTATCTCTATTCAGCACTCCGGCTAGATCCGGCACACCTTCACGTAGAGGAGACATGGCTAGTCCAGCATCAATCAGATCCCGGATTATCCCTCGCATTACTACTGAACTCAGGAGACGTCGATGGCCAGCTACTGCCAGGAATAGAAACTGTTCAAACTGCTTCGCACATCAACAGATAATATGTAGGTAGTGGGAAGGCCCTAGCAATACCAATTCAGCAGATATTCACTTCATGCTATCATCACTCATGACCTCCATGGGCAGAGTCAGCGACAGATTGGAGAAACTGGAATTGGTTACTCTAGCTCTGACAACAGCCGGGCCTTCCTCCACAGTTCAACCAGTATCTACTGAAATTCACTTAGGTGGTTTAGTAACTACTTCACATTCACAGGATGTTAACCCTGCTCACATGATTCCAGTTCATATTAAAAAAGATATCCTGGAAGGTAAAGATGTTAACCTGGCATCACTCCTAATTTCCTCCCAGGATATAGTAGAAAATAAGACTTATGCATATGAGGATGTATCGGTTGTGATAAAGGCTAGGGACTCCAGGTTAAACAGGAAACTGACCATCCCTGAGTTTGTTTTAGCTTTTGGTATATATAGGGATGTGGTTTGCTCTGTTTTCCCAAATAGAAGGGAAGAATTTGATTTGTATATTTGACCTAGGCAACAAATATGGTGGTACAGCTTTCTATGATTATCATAGGTCTTTTTCAGCCAAAGTGTCTGGGGCTGGGGGGGGCGGAGCCTAACCTCGGAGGAAGATGGATCTTACAGCTCCCTCTCCCCCAAGCACAGAATCAGCCACCATCACACACGGCCCAAACACCCCCCAAACAGCCTCCAGGTGACCGACCGACACCAGGCTCCACAAAATGGGCGGCGGTAAGAAAAAGAAAGAGGAACTCACACAGTCGGTAGCCTCCATGTTCCGCATGCCGGGAGACTCCCAGAGGTCTACCTACTCCTATCATGGAGACTGTAGCGGATGGCACTGGGCTGTCCTGAGAATTTCATGTATTATAATGCATTCGTGTGAAAACAGCAAAGTTGTATGTATTAATGTATTGTATTCGTCTGAATGTTAGGTAGTTTCATTCCCTTAGTTTGTTCGAATGAAACTACAGAACAGTCAGACCTCCCCTGTGTGAAGTGTGTCTTCAATTACCCGTTGCAACATTGTTGCGAACGGGTAATTGACAAGCTAAGTAGCCGTCCTTTGTTCTCGGGGGTGGCCGCCATTCGAAAAACAAACACGTGGCGGCGCCCATTTTAAAACTCCCGAACAGCGGTGTTTTGCCGTCGAGTGTCTGGAACTCAAATCAGACACTCGGCTAGACGAACACCGCTGAAACCTCCACAAGCCCGGTCCGTTCGGTTTCCAACTACCGAACGGCCCCTCGTTCGGTAGATAGAAAGAACCGAACGAGGGGATTCAGGCGAACCCTCCTTAGCCTCTGTAGCTAGAGGTTTTCGTGCCGTTTATTCCCTGACTCCAGGACCGACCGCAGGGCCCATTCACATGGAACCTCATTCGGCTGTTTCACCCAGTGCGGTCGGTCATTTTATTCCCTCCATAAATTTCCCGAACACCTGGTCTGATCTGGGTGATTTTTGGATATGTTGTTCACCCAGATCAGGGCTACCAGGGGATGTATGATTTAAAGTGGTACCCCTAAGTTTAGGGGTACATCCAGAAACGGGGGGAATTGGTGTGCTGGATAAGGGAATTATGATGCAGGCTGAGGGGAGGAGATGTGTGGGAGGTTACCAGAGCAGGATTGGCTACTGTACTAATGAATGAAAATCCCTCCCTTGCATGGGAGAAGGCTTTAAAAGGCCACTGTCTGAATAAAGCTTTAGTTCTGCTCCTGAAACTGTGTGTCGTCCAGTTATTGGGATTGCTGTTGGGATACTGCTGTTATTTTGCCTGCTGGATACTTTACCCTATGGATTTATAATTGCTTGTTCCTGAACCTCCCTGGGATTCAAAGTGGAGATAGGCTGTGTAATACCAGTTTTCCGCTACAGAGACGACCAAGGTACAGACCCGGAGGGGACCGACCCCACATCTGACCCCTCGTCCCCCCTCACCATCGGGAGCCTCAGAGACATGCTGAAAGAAGCCACAGCGGACATAAAATCCCACGTGGAAGAGGAAATCAGCAGACACCTCGCAGGTCTGAGAGCAGAAGTGCAGGCACTTAACTCCCGCACAGACCAGACAGAGGTACGTCTCACAACACTGACAACGGCCTCCACCTCGCAGTCCCAAGAAATCTCCTACCTCCACGGCTGCCTCACGGCCATGGAGGACAACCTGGACCTTAATAACAAGTCACGGAGGAATAACATCCAGCTCCGTGGCCTACCCGAAGCAGTCCAGCCAGAGACCCTAATCACCACTCTGAAAGATATCTTCTCTGCAATGGCACCTAAACTGCCGCTACCTCTCCTGGAAATGGACCAGGCCCACAGAGCACTACGACACCCTAATCTGAATCTCTCTACCCCAAGAGACGTAATAATTCGCCTCCACTACTTCCAAACTAAAGAAAAAGTTATGCAACTAGCCAGAGACCGTGCTCCCAAGTATAAAGATACCCGCCTAACCTTCTTCCAGGACTTGGCCCCAACTACATTAAAGAAGAGAAGAGATTTAAAACCCCTCACCTTGGCCCTCCAAGAACAGGGGCTAAAATACACTTGGGGCCATCCCTTTAAACTGCTGGTTAAAAAAGGCGACCAAACTCATATCCTCACCACAGCCGCAGAAATGGGCCCAATGGCTGACTCCCTGGGAATGCAGCTCCTGAACCCCACCCCTCTAACGGGATACAGGGAGAGAGACCGCTCCAGAGACAGAGCTACATCCCTGCATCCGGCCAAACAGAAAAGGCCCCCTCACTTCATAGAAGACAACACCACTACTAGACGTCAAGGGGGACAATCCCTGCCACACCGTTCAGGCCGCTAGGAGGACATAACAGATGACAAATAATAGGAACTTTACCACAAAGAATCTGCCCGATATATCTAGAACCAAAGAATCGAAAACCCCAAGACCCTGGCAACCTCCCCAGGGACACTGCTCAAGACAAGACCACTACTACCCCCTAGGGGGTTCTTCTGAAACTTTCAAACCCCCCCCCACAAAAAGAGCTGACCCAGACCACCTCACCGGACTTATACACCTATGAAACCACTATGGCTACAGCTCAAACCTCATGACACCAGAAGAAAAAACGCCAACACACATCAGCGAGCCCCGACCCTCGTCCACCCAATTGATCCAGTGAGGGCATCCTCACTCCAAAACCACCTTGGATCTGAAGAGAGAAACACATAAGAACTATAGAGACATTACTCTTGCAATTTTATTAACTGAACACCTTGATCACCACAAGGGTAATGGGGTAACGCGGAGAGGGAGGGGTGAGACTGACCACAGAGGGATTGGAATTAACAAGGGGGAGGAAGGAGGGAGAATTACACCCCAGACCGGACGGACCACTAGACGCAGAAACACACACGACACTCACACGAACTAATGACAACATACACAAATGACCTACGAGAGACCCAAAACCATCCCTCACACCTTGACTTGACCCCCCACCCCACCTAAAAAACAAAACAAAAAAACCCCAAAAAACAGCAGAACACACCGGACAGGACTGACTGTACACCCCACTAACATACAGAGGACAAAGGACAACAAAAGAAGGATGGGGGAAGGAAGGAAGAGACGACGATAAAATCGTTAGAATAACATAGACAGAAACATGGAAGGGGGAGGGGGAGAACTAAGAGAAAACCCACATCGGGCAGAGCTAGGCACTTAACCATGAGAACTAACTTCCTTGAAAGACGACAAACAGTTAAAATGAGGCAAAAACCATCGATATTTCATAATGTTAATGTTTTTCTTGTATATATATTAAAATGTTTTTTTTCTCTCCCAAGCGAACCTCACAAGTGACGACACAAACTTACATATGACACAAAAGAAAGAAAGACAGAAAACTAAACATCTTATCCCGCACCAACAAATCACAAACTACCATGAGAATAGGCACAACGAACTGACAAAGAATTCACCGACAAACTACCCCCCAACACCGCCTTGCGATCCTATAGTAAGACCAGGGCACACTGACACCACCTTCCTCCCTTTTATTATTTTATTATTATTATTTTATTATTTATATAGCGCCAACAAATTCCGTAGCGCTGTACAATTTAGACACTAAAACCCCATACTCCTTGTTCCTACCCTACCCTCCACAAACCCTCCTCCTCGAACCACTCACCCTAAAGGGCGAGAAACCCCGGGTCCTCCACACAATGAACCACTAAACAGGCCCACACCCGTAGCTAATATGAAAACAATGAAATGTATCTCACTCAACTGCAAAGGCCTAAACAACCCGGCTAAACGCCACCAGCTGATGCGATGGGCCAATAGAACAGGAGCGGATATAATACTCCTCCAGGAAACACACTTTGAGACCTCGAGACCATTCCCACTTAAAAACAGACACTACAAAGAATGTCACTTAGCAAACTCCCCGACCAGAAAACATAACAGAGTATCGATACTTATCCGGAACACATGCCCCATCAGCTTCACAAACACCATAGCTGACCCGCAGGGCAGATTCCTCACTATAATAGGACAGCAAGGCACTCACAAATACGCGATCACTACGATATATGCCCCCAACAACCCAGACCCACCCTTCTGAACAGCCATCCAGGCCCACCTCAAACTGTTCCCCTCCCACCACATGATTACCGGGGGAGACTTTAACGCGGTCATCGATCCCCAAACAGACCGACAACACCAAACCACACGCACTGGCCAGAACAGACAAACTACTCTTGAACTTTGTACTCCACTCAGGTCTCCAAGACATCTGGAGAATGCAAACCCCACAACCCTTGACTTCACTTTTTACTCCCACCCTCATCTCTCCTACTCTAGGATTGATATGTTCCTGATATCCCCTTCCCTCCTAACCCAAGACATTACAACATCTATAAGTACGATCACGTGGTCTGACCACACAGAGATATCCCTAACACTCTCAATCCCACAAACAGCTAGAACATGGTCATGGTGACTAAACCCAACACTCCTACATATCCCTGAAATAAGGGCGTCCATTCAAACGACACTCACAGAGTACTTCAAATTAAACGAGGACTCAGTAGAATCTACAGGCATATTATGGGCAGGACACAAAGCGACCATAAGAGGCACATTGATTGCTGAAGCCACGAAACACAAAAAACAAAAACTAAAAGAACTGAAGGACCACCTCCTCTCGCTGAGGGCCCTAGAGATTCAACACAAACAACACCCAACCCCACCAATTCTAACACAGATCAAAACACACCAACAAGCCATCAAATCCTATATGGCCAAAGACTCACAAAGAGCCCTCCAATGGAGCAAACAGCTCTTTTACGAGAAATCAAATAAGGCAGACACCCTCTTAGCCCACAAACTACGCCAAAAAACACACAATAAACGCATTACCAAAATAAACTCCCCGGGAGGAAGCACACATGAAAGCCCGGATCGTATAGCGAGGATTTTCTCCCAATATTTTACAACACTTTATAATCACAATCCTGATCCACCGCCAACCCTAAAACATGACATCGAAACGTACCTCCGGAACACCCCTCTCCCATCACTAACGAACACGGCGATAGAAAGATTATCTGCCCCTATCACAACAGAGGAAATAGCAAACACACTAAAAACTATTAAACCCAACAAAAGCCCAGGCCAGATGGATTCACAGGCCTCTACTATAAGACATACGCAAACACATTAATACCATACCTCACAGCACTAGGGAACTCACTACTCCAAGGAAACCCACTCCCAAAGGAAATGCTCAGAACAAACATCTGCCTTATCCCAAAACCGGACAAAACACATCTAGACCCAGGCCACTTCAGACCCATCTCTCTACTCAACGTAGACACCAAAATAATTACTAAAACCCTAGCCAACCAGATCCAACTACTCCTACCGAAATTAATATACCCTGGCCAGGTGGGCTTCATCCCCACAAGACAGACAGCAAACAACAAGAGACGGGGCACTCGACCTGATTTGGGTGGCACACAGAAGACAGACCCCAACCCTCCTCCTATCAATGGATGCCGAAAAAGCATTCAACCGACTACTCTGGCCATTCCTGTTTGCCACCCTCCAGAAATTCAAATTCCCGACTCCCATCCTAGATGCCCTGAGGGCCCTCTATGACCAACCCACAGCCCCACTTCTTATCCCCAACACCAAACACCCAGAATTCGTAATCAAAAACGGGACGAGACAAGGCTGCCCACTCTCCCCACTCTTATTCGCCCTCTCGCTTGAACCTCTCCTTCAAAACATACGAAATGAACAGACGATATAGGGCATTAAAATAAGGTCTGAAGAATACAAATTAGCGGCATACGCTGACGACGTCCTCCTCACACTCTCGGACCCCACCCACTCTTTACCACCCCTACTAACACTCCTGCAACAATACGCAACCCTCTCGGGGTATAAACTCAATCTGGAGAAAACAGAGGCCCTCCCAATAGCAATACCACAACACACCCTGGAACAATTACAACTAGCCCACCCATTTAGATACAACCCAAGCAATATACGCTACCTGGGAACATTTCTTCCGGCAGACCTGAACACAACATATGCCCTGAACTACACACCGCTACTCCACCAAGCACAGCTAGACCTGCAAAAATGGGGACCCATGTCTATATCTTGGCTAGAGCGCATAGCCTCAATAAAAATGAATCTCCTCCCCCGATTTCTCTATCTCTTCCAAACACTACCAATACCCATTTCCAAACACGACTTTAAAACACTCCAAATACACATAGACAGATTTATATGGTCAAACAGGAGACCGCGCATAAAATGATCCACAATGTACAAAACCACAAAAACAGGAGGCCTGGGTCTCCCGAACTTCTACCACTACTACCAATCGGCCCAAGTGGCCCAAATACAACAGCTACATGCACCACCGGGACTCAAACTCTGGGTAGACCTAGAGCATGACCTCTTGGGATGAGACCACCCATCACTACTTTTTTGGCTACCCAAGAAAGATAGACCACCCACCCCACAAACCACTCTTACATTAACTACATCTTTTCTCATATGGGACGATCTCACATCAAAACACCCCATAATGAACATACCATCGCCCCTCACACCTATTCTAAAAAATAAGCAATTTCCCCCAGGCCTAACACCCAAAGACTTCTCACGATTTGAAGACAACGGACTGTTCTGATTCCTCCACTTTTTCCAAGGCCAACAACTTTTCCCATTCCAGGACCTCCCCAAACAGACACACCTGACCACATTCGACCACTTTCGCTACATACAGATTTGCAGCTTTCTCAATGAACCACAAAATAGAGCAGCCGCCACTGCCAGACCAACTCAATTCGAAAAAACATGCTTCCATGCACCCATACAGAAAGGACAAATCAGAAAAATATACTCATTCTTAAACTCAAACTCCCTAGAGGACGCTCTCTTCTACACCAAGGCATGGGAAAGAGATATAGGCTCCCCTGCAGACCCCTCAGATTGGGCAGACATATGGGAAGCCACAGCTTCGCTCACCATTTGCGTAAACCATAAAGAGCAAGCTTATAAAACCCTATTCAGATGGTACCTCACGCCACTTAGACTGATACATGCTGGAAAGGCTGCACACAGAAGGGCACCTACATCCACCTCTGGTGGGAGTGTCCCCAGGTCCTACAAATATGGGAAAGAGGGTCACGTTCGCATCCGACATAATAGAAACAGACATACCAAGAGATCCCTGGATATGGCTGCTTTCTAAACCTCATCCCTCCCTTACCAGAGCACAGAATAAACTGGTGGCCAGACTAGCGCTGGCCACTAGACGGACGATAGCAGAACAATGGGGCAACCAGAACACACCCCAACTAACCACTGTGATCAACAAAACACAAGAAACTATGGAAATGGACAAACTGTCAGCCCTACTACATGATACAACACGAAACTTCCACAAGATATGGGACCCATGGGTCCAACACCACCTACTGGCACTATAAACGGAGGACCCCCCAAAAAAGACCCCCTACTGATAGCACACTAGGACCCCACACATTTCCCCCTAACTCCCCGAATCCTACACATACCCCCCACACACCAACCTCACAAATGAAAGCATAATCATAAGACTAGAGAACCCACCCAACACAAAGACAAAATACCACACCTCGTACAACACGATCACTAGCATCAGAGATAAATATAAGAGAACAACCTCAGGCACTAGACGTAGACTCAAATTTCACCACGCCAGAAAGCACCCAAATCTACAGCTTAAACGAGGTGACCACCCATGGGTCGAGACCACCAAACTCCCACACTGACCACACCTACACACAAAACAAACACACCAGACCAAACCCCAGACCCATCTAAAACCGAAAGAGACACAAACCTGACAGACATAACACTGGAAGAACCAAACACGCACCCAGAGGCAAGGACGACAAGACCCATGACCAAGTGACAACCTCTACCTGAGACATACAAAAACCGAACCACTCAACCCAGAATACTGACATGAGGTTTCGCAATAAACCGTAATGATACCAATGAAATGTAACAAAACTGCAAAATATTGGATATCACTACTACCCTACCCCTACCTTTATTCTGTACTCTATACCTCACCTAAACTTGAAAAATAAAGAATTTACAAAATGTCTGGGGCTCTCTCTCAATTCGGGAATAGGACCAATTGGAGCAAACTAGATACAGACATTTCCTGCAGACACTTTGCAGGTCTAAAACACCAGCTTGTGCATCCTGCTCATTTTCCGCTCATACAACCAATTTGTGTCCCAACACAGTTGATGATTATCCCTATGCTCCTATTCCTAGCATCTCTGGTAGAACAGAGAGAACTGCTAGGGACAAATTAGGTTGTCCCATTATTTTCCTTGGGAAGTCACAAATTTGTAATAATTTCAATGCCGGTACGTGTAGCTTCAGGGCATTGCAGGCTGTTGCATATCTGTTCAAAATGCTTCCGGGCACATGCAAAAACCATGTGTCCCAATAAACTGTGCCCTAAACCTTACTTAACGTCTGTCAGTATCAATACATTATCAGATTTACTGTCTACACATCCTTCAAGATATCTGGTGGATTTCCTAATATCAGGAGTTTCGGAAGGTTTCCATACAGGTATCATACACATGCCTTCAAGGAACCTAGAATGCCATAACTTACAGTCACCACAGAAGAAACCCACAGCCGTGGACACACTCAGAGCACAAGAACTTGCTGAGGGTTTCCTATTAGGGCCTTTACAATCCCCACCATTTACTGCATGGAGAACAAACCCTATTGATATTGTCACAGGGAAAAACTCCTTAAAACAAGACTAAACATTGACTTGTCATCACCCCACACCTCTGCAATTCCTAGTCTGAACTCACTGATCCCTTCAGAGGAGTTTTCCCTACAGTACGCCACCATTGACAATGCCATTACAGCTATCATTAAAGCGGGGGTGGGAGCATTGTTAAGCAAGACAGATATAGTCAATGCTTTTAAACTGCTACCAATACATCCCACACTTTGGCACCTACATGGCATTAAATGGAAAGGCTGGTACTATTTTTTGCTTAACTTTTGGGTCAAAGAGTAGCCCAAAAATCTTTGACGTGTTTACAGAAACACTATCGTGTTAAACATTCCTAGTGGGTGGTGATTTTATGAGTTATATAAGGGTTGTTGTCATTAGCTTGACTAATATAGCTTGGTTGCTTCATCTAGGTGCTGCTTCTAAGTGTGTGGTTGGAGATATTCTGGATAATTTTACAGAAGCTTCAACTGTCTAAGATTTTACTAACAGTATTCTTTTCTACTGTTACAGATAAAATTAATCTGTAGGAAAAGGTTACCGATTGTACAAGGTTTGATTTCCTGTTGGTAATTTGGTAAGGCATTTGATTTGATTAAGCTAGTTACTTGCTATTGATTGCTGGTTAATTAGCTATTGTTTGCAAATAAGCAGAGGCCTACCCAGGTGTTAACCCCTTAAGGATACAACTTCTGGAATAAAACGTTGTGTGTCCTTAAAGGGTTAAACATTCCTAGTGGGTGGTGATTTTAGGAGTTATATGAGGGTTGTTGTCATTAGCTTGGCTAATATAGCTTGGTTGCTTCATCTAAGTGCTGCTTCTAAGTGTGTGGTTGGAGATATTCTAGAGAGAAACTGGAGGTAATCTGAGGTATTCAGGAGGACTAATAATTTAAGATTTATTTGATTTAAATTATTCACCTTATTGAAATGGCAGACTTAGTTCAGTATAATAGTTGTTATGCATTGGTTTCACGTTCCACTTTTTGGAGATTTGGATGCTGTCTAATCTGTAGACAGTTCTCTATTTTGCGGCAGGAGATTGTATTTTTGAAGTCTCAGATTTGTAAATTATCTGGTAAACAAGCTCAGGCTGGAATTGCTGCAAAGCCACTGCCGCAGAGATGTACTAGGAATGGCAGATGGATTACTGTAGGATCTGGTAGACTTAGAGTTGTGGATAAAAGGCATATTGCACAGTCTGTTAATCTACATAATTCATTTTCTGCACTTTCAGAGTGTAGTGGTGTTGTGGAGACAGGCTCTGGCACTGAGAGTAGTGGTGTTGTGGAGACAGGCTCAGGCACTCAGGGTAGTGGTGTTGTGGAGACAGGCTTGGAGACTATGGTGAGGCCTAATAGCAAGCAGTTGTTGTTGGGGGATTCCATCATAATAGGTGTGGAGATGGACAATGGTGGTCTTGTGAGATGTCTTCCCGGAGCTACTGCTCACAGAGACAGGAGACGTATTTGTAATATTGTTAAGCGAGCAAAGCAGGAAGGGGAATTGGATGTACTTGTCCATCTAGGGACAAATGATTTGGCTTGCAATGAGGTTTCAGAGGTTAAGGAAGTTTTTAGTGTTTTTGTCAATGATATACGGCATGTTGCTTCCACACTGTCATTCTCTGAAGTTCTGCCGGATGCGTATTAGGGACTTTAACTTTTGGCTTGGTGAATGGTGTCGGGAGCAAGGATTTGGATTTATTTCTCATGGTAGCTCTGTTTGGAATAGAAATAAACTGTACAAAAAAGATGGTTTGCATCTTTCTCAAAAGGGAACAAATGTTCTCAGTGAGCAGTTCAGAGGTTTTGCTAGGATGTATTTAAACTAGGAGGGGGGGGCAAAAGGGTGATAAAACATCAATCCAATTGCCCCCCAAAATAAGGACAGAAGGTGCCTTTAGCAAGTGTGATAAAAAATGACGAGATTAGAGTCATGTCTACAAATGCTCACAGTTTATGGAATAAGATCCATGAACTTGTGTAGATTTAGTCGCTGTTACTGACACATGGTATAATGAGAAAAATGACTGGGACATAGCAATACCAGGGTACTCTTTATATAGAAAAGACAGGGAAGGCAAGAAAGGGGGAGGGATGGCCCTGTATGTGAAAGATAGCATAAAATCTAGCCTAATAAAAGTTAGTGAGGCGAACATAGAGTCCGTTTGGTTTACGATAGAATTTGGTAATCACACAGTAACTCGTGTAGGTGTGATTCATAGGCCCCCAGGACAAATAGAAGAGTTAGATAATCTACTAGTTGAGGAAATAGCTAAAATGACAATGAAGGGGGAAGTTATCACCATGGGTGACTTTAATCTTCCTGATGTGAATTGGAAAACAAATTTAGCTGCTTGTGCCAGGAGCACACATATTCTAAACTCCCTACTGGGATTTTTTCTAAAACAAGTCATTGAGTAGCCAACTCGTAAAGAGGCCATGCTAGATTTAGTGTTAACAAATGGTGATTTGGTATCAGACAGGTGAAAGCTTAGGATCCAGTGATCATCAGTCAGTGTGTTAATATAAGAACAGAAACTGAGTCACACCACACAAAAAAAAAAGTTTTAGACTTTAGAAAAACAGACTTTTCTAAAATTAGAATATGTGTAAAGGAGTCATTATCAGATTGGAGCAATTTAAATGGAGTCCAAGAGAAATGGGATTATTTAAAAGTTGCACTGCTGAAGGCAACAGAAAATTGCATTAGGCTTGTCAGTAAAAACAAAAAATTCAAGAAACCACTGTGGTACTCCGCAGATGTGGCCAAAATAGTAAAAAAACAAAAGTTAGCATTTAGTAATTATAAAAAAAACCCAGAGTGAGGAAGACAGAATGCTCTATAAGATTAGACAGAAAGAGGCTAAGCAAGTTATTAGAGCTTCCAAATCTCACACAGAAGAGAAAATACCACAGTAAGTAAAAAAAGGGGAAAAAACTTTTTTAGATACATAAATGAGAAAAGGAAAGTAAAACAAGGATTAGTTAGATTAAAAACAAAAGAAGGAAGGTATGTAGATGAGGTTAAAGGTCTAGCTGACTGCCTCAATGAATATTTTTGTTCAGTATTTACAGAGGAAAATGAAGGAAAGGGACCTCAGAGTCATTTATTACATGTGAGTTTACAGAGGAGGAGTGTGGCGGAACCAGTCTCGCCACTGGGCATTGGAGAAGACTGTTTGCCAGCCTCCTGCCCTGTGACTATGGCCCCATGTTGAAATGCTTGATTTTCCCCTGCAAAGACTCAAAAGCCGGGTCATTCTGTACTTTCCCTATGTGAACAGTGTTACCCCAGATAGCTATGCCATGGAGCCCATTCGTATAACGAAAGACTATGTGAAAGACTTTGACTCCATGGCAATTGAACTGTATGTATGTGATTTGTGCGCCATTCAGTTATAATGTGCACTCAGATCTAAGCTATCTGGGGATATGTTGAATGTACCTGTTTTATGCGATAGCTGCACAGTTATATATTTTTATGTATTTTATTGTATTTTGCTACCATGTGGCTAATGGAGTTTTGCCTCTGTCCTTGGAGATAATTGGATTACTTCCCAATTATCTCCAGGATAGAAGACTCTGTGGAACTGGTTTTGGGGAGAAAAGCCATGCTTCATTTGGTCACAAAGGACGTTGATCTAACTTTTGACCCACTGGACCAATTTGTATGATTGTGTGATGCATACTTTTAAAGTTATGAGTATTGTGTATAACTGTGTATTTTCCGGCCTGTGATAATTATATTAACCCATTGTGTAAGGTAATTGTATCACAGGCAGAGGGGAGGATTTTGTGTGGGAGTGTCTGAGTGTATTGTACATGTTTATTGGTTGTTTTCCAAAACCCTGTGGGTGGTACTAATGTGTAAGAATGTGTATATAAGAACAATAAACCCACAGCTCTGTCAGTTCTACTTCACCTTCAATTTGGAGTCCTGTCTCTTATTGGGGTTATCTGCTACAAAGGATTGCTATGCTCTGCATATTCCCTTGCTATAATCACTCCTAAGCTCTTGTAAGAGCTTGTTCCTGTTTTGCTCTCTGGAGGAGTCTACGGTGGTTATGGTGTCTGCTGCAGTGCTTGGAGTCCTCAGGAAGTGTTAGGAGCATCCATTAATGGAGGTACCCAGTCGGGGTGCCAGGTGATCCATTACAAGGAGGTTCTATTTCAACTGTCAAAAGTAAAGACAAATAAGTCAATGGGACCTGATGGAATACACCCAAAGTTATTAAAAGAGCTTAGTGGTGTACTAGCAAAACCATTAACAGATTTATTTAACCAATCATTGTTAAAGGGAGTAGTCCCAGAAGATTGGAAGTTAGCGAATGTTGTGCCCATTCACAAGAAAGGTAGTAGGGAGGAGTCGGGCAACTATACAGGGAGTGCAGAATTATTAGGCAAATGAGTATTTTGACCACATCATCCTCTTTATGCATGTTGTCTTACTCCAAGCTGTATAGGCTCGAAAGCCTACTACCAATTAAGCATATTAGGTGATGTGCATCTCTGTAATGAGAAGGGGTGTGGTCTAATGACATCAACACCCTATATCAGGTGTGCATAATTATTAGGCAACTTCCTTTCCTTTGGCAAAATGGGTCAAAAGAAGGACTTGACAGGCTCAGAAAAGTCAAAAATAGTGAGATATCTTGCAGAGGGATGCAGCACTCTTAAAATTGCAAAGCTTCTGAAGCGTGATCATCGAACAATCAAGCGTTTCATTCAAAATAGTCAACAGGGTCGCAAGAAGCGTGTGGAAAAACCAAGGCGCAAAATAACTGCCCATGAACTGAGAAAAGTCAAGCGTGCAGCTGCCACGATGCCACTTGCCACCAGTTTGGCCATATTTCAGAGCTGCAACATCACTGGAGTGCCCAAAAGCACAAGGTGTGCAATACTCAGAGACATGGCCAAGGTAAGAAAGGCTGAAAGACGACCACCACTGAACAAGACACACAAGCTGAAACGTCAAGACTGGGCCAAGAAATATCTCAAGACTGATTTTTCTAAGGTTTTATGGACTGATGAAATGAGAGTGAGTCTTGATGGGCCAGATGGATGGGCCCGTGGCTGGATTGGTAAAGGGCAGAGAGCTCCAGTCCGACTCAGACGCCAGCAAGGTGGAGGTGGAGTACTGGTTTGGGCTGGTATCATCAAAGATGAGCTTGTGGGGCCTTTTCGGGTTGAGGATGGAGTCAAGCTCAACTCCCAGTCCTACTGCCAGTTCCTGGAAGACACCTTCTTCAAGCAGTGGTACAGGAAGAAGTCTGCATCCTTCAAGAAAAACATGATTTTCATGCAGGACAATGCTCCACTCCACAGCGTGGCTGGCAAGAAAGGGTATAAAAGAAGAAAATCTAATGACATGGCCTCCTTGTTCACCTGATCTGAACCCCATTGAGAACCTGTGGTCCATCATCAAATGTGAGATTTACAAGGAGGGAAAACAGTACACCTCTCTGAACAGTGTCTGGGAGGCTGTGGTTGCTGCTGCACGCAATGTTGATGGTGAACAGATCAAAACACTGACAGAATCCATGGATGGCAGGCTTTTGAGTGTCCTTGCAAAGAAAGGTGGCTATATTGGTCACTGATTTGTTTTTGTTTTGTTTTTGAATGTCAGAAATGTATATTTGTGAATGTTGAGATGTTATATTGGTTTCACTGGTAATAATAAATAATTGAAATGGGTATATATTTGTTTTTTGTTAAGTTGCCTAATAATTATGCACAGTAATAGTCACCTGCACACACAGATATCCCCCTAACATAGCTAAAACTAAAAACAAACTAAAAACTACTTCCAAAAATATTCAGCTTTGATATTAATGAGATTTTTGGGTTCATTGAGAACATGGTTGTTGTTCAATAATAAAATTAATCCTCAAAAATACAACTTGCCTAATAATTCTGCACTCCCTGTAGGCCAGTAAGCCTTACTTCAGTAGTGGGGAAAGTACTGGAAACCATGTTAAAGGATAGGATTGTTGAACATCTAAAAATACATGGATTTCAAGATCAGAGACAACATGGGTTTACTTCAGGGAGATCATGCCAAACTAATCTTATTGCTTTTTTTGATTGGGTAACTAAAATAATAGATCAGGGTGGTACAGTAGACATTACTTACCTAGATTTCAATAAGGCTTTTGACACTGTTGCACATAGAAGGCTTATCAATAAATTGCAATCTTTAAGTTTGGATTCCAATATTGTTGAATGGGTAAGGTGGTGGCTGAGTGACAGGCAACAGAGGGTTGTAGTCAATGGAGCATATTCGAAGCTGGGGCTTGTCACCAGTACCTCAGCGATCTGTACTTGAACCCATTCTCTTTAATATTTTTATTAGTGATATTGCAGAAGGTCTTGATGGTAAGGTATGTCTTATTGCTGATGATACTAAGATATGTAACATTGTTTATGTCCCAGGAGGGATAAGCCAAATGGCAAATGATTTAGGTAAACTAGAAAAATGGTCAGAGTTGTGGCAACTGACATTTAATGTGGATAAGTGCAAGATAATGCATCTTGGATGTAAAAACCCAAGGGTAGAGTACAGAATATTTGATAGAGTCCTAACCTCAACATCTGAGGAAAGGGATTTAGGGGTGATTATTTCTGATGACTTAAAGGTAGGCAGACAATGTAATAGAGCACTGGGAAATGCTAGCAGAATGCTTGGTTGTATAGGGAGAGGTATTAGCAGTAGAAAGAGGGAAGTGCTCATGCAATTGTACAGATCACTGGTGAGACCTCACTTGGAGTATGTAGAATATTGCATATTCTATGTTTCTATTGCTTATATATGGATGTGTGGATTGACATAAGTAACAGATGGTCTAAGTCACAAGGCTTTCTTTGTCCGAGAGCTCTGGAATATGGATGTGGGGGTCTTGTCCTTATATGGCTAGAGTTAAATGCTGACGTTAGTATTAGCACATCTTTATAGTAACAAAGGGACACGAGGTCGCTCTCTCTTGGCTTGGCTCTTGGCTCTGTACAACGATGTAACTCTCCCATCAGAAGTCCAGCAATTACCATCTGCTGTTGAATGTCCACTATCCTGTAACATCCTTTATTATGTTTTATTATGTATCCGTAACAAAGAATAAACCTGAAGAAACCGTAAGTCTGATTGCGTATTACTACTTTTCAATAATATAGACATATATTATTGTGGCGAGCATTTGGCCCAAGAATATATATACAAAAGACGTATATATATCAATCATCTAGATTTTACATTGGCTAGCCAGACAGTCTTCTATTCAAAGTTTTGTTCCCACTTCAAGGGGGGAGAGAGAAGAATCGAGTTACAAAGCTATTTTGGAACTGGGAAAACAAACTTGAAGAGAAAAAAAGAATCTAGACTGACTGTCACAGAAGAACTGTGGTTTGTAAGAAAAAGAGTTTTCAATTCACAAAGACTGTACAAGACTATTTTCTACAACTGAGACAAAAAGCACAAGATACAACGTGAATTCTAGAAGCAAGCACGTGGCAGCAGTGGCGTACTAAGGGGGGGGCGGAGGGGACGGTCCGCCCCGGGTGCCACCAGGATGGGGGGTGCCATGACCAGCCCCGCTGCCCCCCACCCATGCTGCAGCCGCCCGAGCGTTCTGTAGAGAGCCTCAGGCGGCTACAGCTTTGCCCGGGCGGTGCGTCCATGAGGGCGGTCAGCCTCCCTCCTGTCACTCCCTCTGTAGTAGCGTGGCCGAGCTCTGTATAGTCCGCGGGTACAGGGAGCAGCTGTACAGTGTGTGCACTTCCTGTTAGTCCGGCCGGGTACAGGAAACAAAAGCTACCTGTACCCGCCGACTATACAGGGCTCGGCCACGCTACAGCAAAGGTAGGGGGGATGAGAAAGAGAAAGGGGGGAGGGGGGATGAGAAAGAGGAGAAAGAGGGAGTGGTGAAAAGGAGAGAGGAGAAAGGAGAAGTGAGAAAGAGAGGAGAAAGGGGTAGAAGAGGGGTGAGAGAGAGAAATAGGGGTATTAGAGAGGGTGAAAGGGAAATTGTTGAAAGAAAGAAGAAAAGGAGGTGCAGAGAGGAGGGTGAGAAGAAAGTAATGAGGGGTGAGAGAGAAATGAGGGAAGTATGAAAAGTGAGAAGAGAAAGGGGTGAGAGAGGAAGGGAGGGGGTGAGAGAGAGAGAAATGAGGGTGAAAGCGAGAGAGAGAAAAGGAGGAGAGGGGAAAAGAGAAAGGGCCAGGGTGAGAAAGAGAAAAGGGGTGAGAAAGAGTGGGAGGGGGTGAGAGAGAGGTGGTGTATAGTAGTGATGCAGGGTGTATTAATTACATAGGGGTGTATATTGAGTATAGAGTGTATTAATAATGAAATTGTATATCAATTATAGAAATTGTATTAGTATAGGGAGTATATTAGCAAGAGTGTATATGTAATGAGTATAGAGTGTATATTAGTATAGGAGTAATAGTATAGAGGTAGTGTAGCATGTATTATAGTAATTAGTATAGAAGTGTATTAGTAAAGGGTAAGATTAATTGTGGGGATGTATTGAGTACTTAGAGGTAGATTAATTAAAAGTGGATTAGTATAGGGGTATATTAATTATAAGTGTATTAGTATAGCAGGTAGTAGATTAATTAGGGGAGGAGGATTGAGTAAGAAGTGAGTATAGGTAGTAGATTAGTTAATTAAGGGGTCTGTAGAGTAGGGTATGTATTAATTAGGGGATGGATTAGTATAGAGGTAAGATTAGTAGTATGGATTAGTATAGGAAATTAAGATTAACATTATGAGAGTGGATTAATTAAGGGGGTGGATTAATTAGTGTGGATTAATTAAGGGTGTGTGTATCAATTAAGGAGTGTGGATTAATTAAGGGTGTGTGGATGAATTAGTGTGGATTAATTAAGGGGTATGGATTAATTAAGGGGTATGGTTTAATTAAGGAGTGTGGATTAATTAAAGAAAACCTTTAACATTTTTTACAGTTTTTTTTTTTTTGGAGGGGGGGGGGTCAGGGGGGGGTGCC
This sequence comes from Pelobates cultripes, assembly GCA_933207985.1. Classification (NCBI taxonomy): domain Eukaryota; kingdom Metazoa; phylum Chordata; class Amphibia; order Anura; family Pelobatidae; genus Pelobates; species Pelobates cultripes. The sequence continues at coordinate 111,605,854 of OW240920.1, read as the reverse complement.
AAGCACAGGATCCGCCCCGGGTGCCAAATGCTCTAGGTACGCCCCTGCGTGGCAGAGATTGGCAATCATCCAGCCCAGAACTGCGCAGCTGTGTGGATGAAGCAACGAAATAGACAGAAATAACTGATCTGGTGAGTAACATGGAATTCATAAACGATATTGCAGAGAAAAGTAAATTGCAGTTTGCATTTAATAGCAGCTATTCAGATGCTGTGTTGTGGCAATCTTTATACACACAATGTGAAATTGCCAATAGTGAAATTGACAAGAAATTGTTTGTTAATAAGAAAAAACAAAAGATCAGAAATGTTATGAAACTAGTCTGTACTTACAATACATTGATTTGTAAACGAGATGCAGGTCAAGAAAATTTAGAATCAGCGATAAAGAAATAAATTTGAATGGGTTAACAGAAGACAAATCAGATTTAAATGAACAGTGTAACAATGTAACAGAGAGAACATTGTCAGAAACAGTCTGTGAATTAGAGGATAGACTTTAATTAAGAAATTATCTTTTTTGCCAGCTTAGAAATGAAGTAAAGCAAGTGTGTGTTAATACAAGAAAAATAAAGGCACAGAATCTGATCCCAGAACCAATAGATACTGAAAATGTATCCTCACAGAGTGATTTGCAGAAATGTAAATTTCAAGACAGAACTGCAAAACTTAATTTGAAAATCCATGAACAATTACTGAAAATTTGGAAATGTATTCCAGTTTATGACACGCCAGTGGATGCATTTACTAATGCTGAAATGTTTGAGTCTAATTTAGACAAATACAGCTTAAATGACGAACAAACGAATAGACAATTTCAAATATGGCTGCCGACTCAAATGGTATGTAGGCTGACCGCGCCCCTAAGATTTCAGGACAATGATGAAATAATATATGGAAATAAGCAAGACAGATTAACACAATTAATAAAATTAACAACAGGGAATGATTTTGCAGAAGTGTTGGAAAAACTAAAACCACACATTGATGAGGATATTTTTAGTTTTCTTGTAAAATTTGAAAATGCATAAAGATTTGTTGGTAATTTTCCAGAGAATCAGTTAATTAATGAATTTGTGAAAACATTTTAAGATCTAGATCCAACTGCAATTGTGCTAGCTAGAGAAAAAATCACTTTGACAGAAGTAACTTTGTTCTTGGATAACTTAAGGAGAGAAACCAATAATGAAGGGGTTAAAATGACTTGTGGAATTAGGCAGAGAAAGAAGTACAGATTTTACACCCCTCGTCCCCCTCCTCCTTCTTCTTCTAGGACAGAGTGTAAAAGAGTGATACAGACAGCTGAGCCCCTCCCAATGTGTTCAACTAAAACCTGCAGAGTTAATCAAAGACAGAATATAACTCCTAAAATGATTTGTTTTTGGTGCAATAAACAACATTATTTAAGGTCTTGCAGATATTTTATCCGAGATATCAAATCAAAAGCAAATGAGAAATTAAATGTGTTGATTGAAAATTTTGACAGAGAAAATACATGTGGAGATAAATCAATAAAGGCCTTTCCTTGTAAACTAATCAGACAAATAAGAGCAATTTTAGCTAAATCGAAATTAGGAGACAGACAAGCAATGCACTGTAACACAGAAAGTTATAAGAATCAGATAACTTCAAGAGATATGATCAGTTTAGGGAATGAGCATGGATATGTGTGCCAAGAGATGTACACAGGCTGATTCCAGAATTAAGAACAGCACAAGAATAGAGATCTATGTTAGTTTGTTATTTTAATGAATTGTTGGTCTGAACTGTTTTTTCATTGTTTTATGTGTGTTATAAGAAAGTATTAGGTAATTAATTAAAATAAAAATTTACATCAAGTTTGCAAATATGGCAGAATTAAATACACTAATGTAGCAGTTAGGAACATGCAATGTTATATTGGGTGTATGCAATTATACAGTAACTCCAATCATTTTACAGAAGAAAAAACAATGTTGTTACTTCGGAGGTTGATTTAAAATCTTTGATTTAATTCATGAGAATGAGATTTTAATGTCATGACTGATAATGGATTACTATATTTTGCAAAGCCTGGACATACATATGTTTTGATTATATAGAAGACAAAAGTTTTGATAGGATAAAACCTAGATTTACAAATACATTTGATGTAGGAAACAATATATGTTTTTTGTAGTTTGTTTCATGTGACAAAATGGTGCCAGTGTTAAGACAAAATGGCTAAAGTATAGTGGAAAACAATATTTTGTTGTAACACCTGACATGTGATTAGGTTATACCTCCAGATTATTAAACAGTTAAAAAGGGGGGTATGATTAATAAAAAGTTTGGAAAATTAAAATGTTCAGAAAGATTTTAATATAAAGGAAATTTAAAGATTATACATCACATGGCATACATGTAATGACCACTTGATGGTAGATCTCATGAGAAGAAATTAGAATGTTATGTAGTCAATATAATTCAATGTTAAACTGTATAATAATAATAATGAGATATAAACATTGTAAGCCATTGTATTGATGCTGCACATGTTTTTGTTTTAATGTAGGAAAAGCGTGACAGATCCATGTGGCAATAAATCAGGAAAGCATTCGTTTAGACAACTGGACATCGACTGTTGGAAAGAGATTTTCATCTGATCGGCAAACTGTGATGGAAGATTCTACAGAGTTCATTCGATACAGAAGATTAACAGACTTACAAAGAAATAAAAGATTGACACTAACATACATATAAATTCCTAAATATTAACAAAGAAAACAGACAATGAAAAGTTATTTAACGGTTATGAGTATTAATACCAAAAGAGACTACTTATAGCTATATAACACATGGAGTACAATTACTAAAGGATAGTATTATGAAAAGAACTATTATATTATTACCTATACATAGAATGAGAAGTATCAGAAGTAGATAAAATATGAAGTGATAAAATAAGGATCATAGTTACTTAATTCAATAGTATTTCATAGATTCACTAGAATAAATAATTTGTTTATAATCGAGGTGAAGTAAAACAAACAATGGTAACATAAGGAAGAAAACTAAGGAAGAATAATTTATATTGATTAATATTAAGTAATTATATACATTAAGAATGCCTTGGATATAAGAGTTCAGAGATCCAAGAGGAATTGAATTGAATGGAAAGAGTATAGTATACAATTATATTTGACCTAAGTCTATAAAGGTATGGACTAGGGAGAATAGGTTTCTGGATATGATGGTATCCAATGAACACGTTGTTAAGTTGTTTTATGATTACCCTGAGTTTGTTAGACACAGACTAGGAATAAGAGTTTCTGGGCAGTATGACCCCAAGTTTTGTTTAGTTTATTTTATTTTAGTCAGTTGAAGTGTACTAAGGAATATGGATTGGTCAGAACATTAGGACAATCCTGCTTTTAAGATGTATTACATTAATAAGTCATCACAATGCTAATGAAGAGAGTGAGGATAATTTAAATTGTTCTTTCCAAGTTATTTTAAAGTAAACTAGGTTTCTAATGAATGAAAAGTTTGTTACTACAAGGTAGAATAGTAGTCAAAATTAAAATTATGTAAACAAAAACAAATCTATGATAGAAAGATTTCTGGGTGGATAATTTCTAGAACAATAAGTATTGTCAACACCATGAACATTATTTGAAGAATTATTATAGAACTTCATGATTGATAACACATCCTTTGAATGAGACTTATAAGTAGTGTTGGTAAATTTTAGGTAGTGAGAGCCTACTGAATATATAAATTAAATACTATGATTGTAAAGTACTGATACAATCATCACTAGGTGGTATTAATGGTATAGGAATGTAATTCATGAATACAAATTACCTAAAGATTTTAAGGTTGCTAGAAACCATATGATTCAGGGAAATATAATTGGACAGTATATTATAGTAATACATGTATTAGTACTTAAGTAATATCAGGTATTGAGAATGAAAATACTATAAATTTATCTGTAGGACTATGTAGAAAGTTATCATCTTGATTTTGTTGTCTACAAAGACATGATTGTACCTGAGCAGGTAGATCTTTCTGATTGCTTTATTGTTTATTGGATCAACATTTGTAAATATTTTATTCATTTATTATTGTTATATATATATGTATATATTATGTTCAAGTAGTGTAATGGTATTTATTAATTAATGACTTTTTGTCATAAAAAAAAGCATAATGAGCTTAATGCTTTAGACGCACCACTAGATGTCAGTAAAGCATATTTAGTGTAATGCTTTGGGGGCACCACTAGGGGGAGTGTGTAGGAAGACCTGTGCTTCTGGCAGTGACATCACAGGCCAGCCTACTTACACTGAATAAAAACCAGATGTTAGGAGAAGCTACCTCTCTCTTTTTGCCTGTACCTGACTGATCATGTAGTACCAGCTCTGACTTAACCACAGCCAAAGGGCTGGGGCCTTGTAAGTAAAATGTTGTGTAACATGTAGCAACCTTTTGTAAGTAATATGTTGTAGTTTTGTATTATCATTATTGTAGTAAATTGACATTCTGCTAGCATCTGTTTATTTATTATAGTTATATTAAATATACATTTAACCCCTTAAGGACACAGGACGGTTCAGGACCGTCCTCGGCATTTTTGCGTTGCCGACCGAGGACGGTCCTGAACCGTCCTAACGGAAAACGGGCGTCGGGAGCGATCAGAGATCGCTTCCGCCGAAATCCCATGTTACTATCTGCCCGGCATCCCAGGCAGATAGTAACAGCCAATTACGGCATGTGAGCGATCCGCGATCGCTCACAATTGGCTGGTGTCAAAGTGGGTGTTACAAACACTCACTTTGACACTGATCTCTGCCTCTCTCCTCTCTGTAGCGTTTTGTGAGAGGAGAGAGACAGAGATCCTGATAGTTTGTTGCAGCAGCTGTTCCTGTGAAAATTAAAAAGTATCTGCAGTTAATAAAAAATCCCTTTTAACCCCTTCCCTGCCAGATCTGTTACAGACAGTGCATTTGTACTGTCTGTATTTTTTTTTTGCCCTTAAGGGTTAACTTTATTTTAAAAAATCTGTGTCTTAGACTGTCTTAGACTGTCTTAGACTGTCGTAGTCTGTCTGTCTGTTTTAGTCTGTTTTAGTCTGTCGTAGTCTGTTTTAGTCTGTCATAGTCTGTCATAGTCTGTCGTAGTCAGTCAGTTTCCTTCCCCCAAATCTCCATTAGATTCTTCTAACAGGAGTTAGTTTAGGGATTACTGTTTTAGTCTGTTTTAGTCTGTTTTAGTGTTTAAAAAAAAAAAAAATATATTGTGTTTAGTATTTTGTTAGTTTAGTCTGTTAGTGTGAAACATGCAGCGCATGTACAGCTTGGAGGAGGCATATGCCTTCTTGGCGTCAGACTCTGACGCCACTGACACTGCGTCCGATTTTGACCCAGGTCAGTTTAGCGGCACGTCTAGTGACATGTCATCTGTGTGTGAGCCAGCTGCTAAAAGAAGCTGTGCTTCCCCTGCTACGCTGAATGTGGAGGAGGACTGGGTACCTCCACAGTTAGCTGAGCCCAACATCCCCCCTTTTAGTGCCAACGCAGGCATTAATGTGAATGTGGTTGACTTCTCCCCTATACAATATATGGAGTTATTTTTAGGGGATACCATCTGGGAGGAGATTGCTTCCCAGACTAATTTATACGCTAGCCAATTTATTGAGACCAATCCAGGTAGCTATACAGTCAGGGAGCATGCTTGGCATCCCACAGATGTCCCTGAACTTAAAACATTCTGGGCTCCTACCATGCTCATGGGGATAATAAAGAAGCCATCAATCCGGTCTTACTGGAGCACCAACCCAATTTGTTCGACTCCTATATTCTCCCAAACAATGCCTAGACCAAGATATGAGCTGCTGCTGAGATACTTACATTTCAACAACAATACGCTCTGTCACCCCAGAGATCACCCCCAATATGATAGGCTTCATAAAATACGCCCACTGGTAGACCATCTTCAGAACAGATTTTCTGAAGTTTATACTCCCCAACAAACTTTATCCATCAATGAATCCCTTTTGAAATACAAAGGGAGATTAGGGTTCAAACAATATATCCCCTCAAAGCGGTCTAGGTATGGCATTAAAGTGTACAAACTTTGCGAGAGCGAAAGTGGCTACACATTTGCCTTTCGTGTATACGAGGGGAAAGATGCTCAACTGAACCCTCCTGGCTGTCCTGACTCTCTGGGGACAACTGGGAAACTTGTTTGGGACCTACTGAACCCTTTGTTCAATAAGGGTTACCACCTTTATGTGGACAATTTTTACAGCAGTGTCCACTTGTTTAAAATTCTTTATAGTTTACAGACACTGGCCTGCGGCACTGTAAGAAGAAATGCCAAGGATTTCCCCAGACCTCTCATAGAGGCCAAATTAAAAAAAGGGGAATGCAAAGCTCTGCGCAAGGCTGAACTGCTTGCGCTAAAATTTAAGGACAGGAAGGATGTTCACATGCTAACAACCATCCATAACGAGGGCATGTCAGACGTCACTGTCCGAGGCAGGGTACAGACAAAACCGGTGTGCATCAGGGCTTATAACAGGCACATGGGGGGTGTTGATTTGGCTGATCAGCTGATGCAGCCTTATCTTATCTTAAGAAAGACAAAAGCCTGGTATAAAAAGGTGGCTATCTACCTGTTGCAAGTAGCAACACATAATTCATTTTTAATTTTTAAAAAAATGAATCCAGGAAGAACCACCTATCTCCAATTTCAGCTCAACCTGATTTCCACAATAATTTATGGAGATGGTCAAGTTCCAACGACAGTGCAAGAGTCGTCTAGACATATTATTTTTAAGATACCGCCAACACCAAAAAAAAGAAACCCCCAGAAACGTTGCCGGGTCTGTTATAAAAAAGGGAAAAGGACAGACACCCCTTTTCACTGTCCCGATTGCCCTACAAAACCTGGACTGTGTATTGGAGCATGTTTTAAGGTCTACCACACAGAAAATACATTTTTATAATACTTGTTCCTGATTTATTTTTTTTGTTTATTTTGAAAGCAGCAAATTTCTGTTAGTCAGTATCCTTCCCCCAAATCTCCAGTTAGATTCTTTTTGCAGGAGTTAGTTTACAGATTGCTGCTAACAGAAGTTTTAGTCTCATTTAGTCTGTTTTTATCAGTTTTAGTCTGTTTTTAGTATAAAATAAAAAAAAATTGTGTGTTAGTAACTCTGTGTTAGCCAGACTCTGACGCCACTGACACTGCGTCCGATTTTGACCCAGGTCAGTTTTCTGACATGTCATCTGTGTGTGAGCCGGCTGCAAAAAGAAGCTGTGCTTTCTCTGCTACGCCGAATGTGGAGGAGGAACAGGTTTCTCCACAGTTAGCTGAGCCCCAAATCACCCCTTTTAGTGCCAACACAGGCATTAATGTCAATGTGGATGACTTCTCCCCTATGCAATATATGGAGCTATTTTTAGGGGATACCATGTGGGAGGAGATTGCTCCCCAGACTAATTTATATGCTACCCAATTTATTGATACCAATCCAGATAGCTATGCAGTCAGGGAGGAGTGTGCTTGGCATCCCACAGATGTCGCTGAACTTAAAAAATTCTGGGCTCTTACAATTCTCATGGGGATTATAAAGAAGCCATCAATTTGCTCTTACTGGAGCACCAACCCAATCTGTTCTAGTCGAGTGTACTCTCAAACCATGTCTAGAACAAGATTTGAGCTGCTGCGGAGATACTTACATTTCAATGACAATACCCTCTGTCACCCCAGAGATCACACCCAATATGATAGGCTTCATAAAATACACCCACTGGTAGACCATCAAGTTTATACTCCTCAAACAAAATGTATCTATTGATGAATCGTTAATGAAATATAAAGGGAGATTAGGATTCATACAATACATCCTCTCAAAGCGCTTTAGGTATGGCGTAAAATTCTAAAACTGTGCGAGAGCGAAAGTGGCTATACATTTGCCTTTCGTATATATGAGGGGAAAGATGGTCAACTGGACCCTCCTGGCTGTATTGACTCTCTGGGGACAAGCGGGAAACTTGTTTTTGACTTACTGATCCCCTTGTTCAATAAGGGTTACCACCTTTATGTGGACAATTTTTATAGCATTGTCCGTTTGTTTCAATCTCTTTAGGTTTTCTAGATACTGGCCTGTGGCAGTGTGAGAAGATATGCCAAGGATTTCCCCAGACCTTTTATAGAGGCCAAAAAAAAAAAAAAAAGTGAATGTAAAGGTCTGCACAAAGCTAAAGTGCTTGCAATAAAATTTAAGGACAGGAAGGATGTTCACATGCTAACAACCATCCATAACAAGGGCATGTCAGACGTCACTGTCCGAGGCAGGGTACAGACAAAACCGGTGTGCATCAGGGCTTATAACAGGCACATGGGGGGTGTTGATTTGGCTGATCAGCTGATGCAGCCATATCTTATCTTAAGAAAGACAAAAGCCTGGTATAAAAAGGTGGCTATCTACCTGATGCAAGTAGCAACACATAATTAATTTTTACTCTTTAAAAAAAAATGAATCCAGAAAGAACCACCTTTCTCCAATTTTAGTTCAAGCTGATTTCCACAATAATTTATGGAGATGGTCAAGTTCCAACAACGGTGCCAAAGGAGTCCAGACATTTTATTTTTAAGATACCGCCAACTGCAAAAAAAAAACAAATCCCCTGAAATGTTGCTGGGTCTGTTATAAAAAAGGAAAAGGACAGACACCCCTTTGCACTGTTTTTTTTTCTTTTGAAAGCAGCAAATTTTAGTTAGTCAGTTTCCTTCCCCCCAAATCTCCAATTAGATTCTTTTTGCAGGAGTTAGTTTAGAGAATGCTGCTAAAGGTGCATTTGATACCTGCACATTTGGTTAAAAAAGTTTTATGGTAGTAACATATAACTGGCTGGCCAAAACCAGATGACGTGTGCATAAAAAGCAGAATTAAAAAATTACCACCATGCACGTTCTCTGAAATTTGTTTAGCACAATGGTTGGGGGAAGGATGTGAAAACACCTCATATACAATACTCTGGAATGTCTACTTTATAAAAATATAAACTTTCATGATGTTAACATTAACGGGGGGATGCAAAAATATGCCAAACTGAAGATAGGCCAAGCATACCTATATATCAAGTTGAAAAACTGATATGTACAAGTCTTGAATGTGGCCTTTTAGCCCCCAAACAACCCAGCAAACCTATGCATGGGTGATGTCACTGTACTCAGGAGATGTTGCTGAACACATATTGGGGTGTTGTTTGGCAGTGATACATAACAGGATCTGTTAATTCATGCCTAAAGTACAATGTATGTGTAAAAAAACATGAAGAAAATTACTACCCAAAAGTTTGCCAAAGGCTGGTGGTAGAATTATTGCATGAAAAGTATTAAACTACCACCATTTAAAATACCCTGAGTTGTCTACTTTTCAAAAATATATGGTTTGATGGGGGTAAAATACATTGGCCCAAATAGGACAGGGGCGCTGGTTTACTACATGTCAAAATTCCAAGTTGAAAAATGGATATGCGCACCTGCCAAATGTGGCCTTTTAGCCCCCAAACAATCCGACAAGCCTATGCATGGGTGGTATCACTGTACTCAGGAGATGTTGCTGAACACATATTGGCGTGTTGTTTGGCAGTGACACATAACACGATTTGTTAATTCATGCCTAAAGTACAATGTGTGTGAAAAAAAACACACAAAAAATGACTACCTAAATGTTTGACAAAGTCTGGTGGTAGAATTAGTGCATGGAAAGTGTTAAAAAACCACCATTTGAAATACCCTAGGGTGTCTACTTTCCAAAAATATATGGTTTGGTGGGGGTAAAATACATTGGCCGGCCTTACAAATGTCCCAAATAGGACATGTGCGCTGGTTGACTACATGTCAAAATTCCAAGTTGAAAAATGGATATGCGCACCTGCCAAATGTGGCCTTTTAGCCCCCAAACAATCCGACAAGCCTATGCATGGGTGGTATCACTGTACTCAGGAGATGTTGCTGAACACATATTGGCGTGTTGTTTGGCAGTGACACATAACACGATTTGTTAATTCATGCCTAAAGTACAATGTGTGTGAAAAAAAACACACAAAAAATTACTACCTAAATGTTTGACAAAGTCTGGTGGTAGAATTAGTGCATGGAAAGTGTTAAAAAACCACCATTTGAAATACCCTAGGGTGTCTACTTTCCAAAAATATATGGTTTGGTGGGGGTAAAATACATTGGCCGGCCTTACAAATGTCCCAAATAGGACATGTGCGCAGGTTGACTACATGTCAAAATTCCAAGTTGAAAAATGGATATGCGCACCTGCCAAATGTGGCCTTTTAGCCCCCAAACAATCCGACAAGCCTATGCATGGGTGGTATCACTGTACTCAGGAGATGTTGCTGAACACATATTGGCGTGTTGTTTGGCAGTGACACATAACACGATTTGTTAATTCATGCCTAAAGTACAATGTGTGTGAAAAAAAACACACAAAAATGACTACCTAAATGTTTGACAAAGTCTGGTGGTAGAATTAGTGCATGGAAAGTGTTAAAAATCCACCATTTGAAATACCCTAGGGTGTCTACTTTCCAAAAATATATGGTTTGGTGGGGGTAAAATACATTGGCCGGCCTTACAAATGTCCCAAATAGGACATGTGCGCAGGTTGACTACATGTCAAAATTCCAAGTTGAAAAATGGATATGCGCACCTGCCAAATGTGGCCTTTTAGCCCCCAAACAATCCGACAAGCCTATGCATGGGTGGTATCACTGTACTCAGGAGATGTTGCTGAACACATATTGGTGTGTTGTTTGGCAGTGACACATAACACGATTTGTTAATTCATGCCTAAAGTACAATGTTTGTGAAAAAAACACACAAAAAATTACTACCTAAATGTTTGACAAAGTCTGGTGGTAGAATTAGTGCATGGAAAGTGTTAAAAAACCACCATTTGAAATACCCTAGGGTGTCTACTTTCCAAAAATATATGGTTTGATGGGGGTAAAATACAGTGGCTGGCCTTACAAATGTCCCAAATAGGACATGTGCGCAGGTTGACTACATGTCAAAATTCCAAGTTGAAAAATGGATATGTGCACCTGCCAAATGTGGCCTTTTAGCCCCCAAACAATCTGACAAGCCTATGCATGGGTGGTATCACTGTACTCAGGAGATGTTGCTGAACACATATTGGCGTGTTGTTTGGCAGTGACACATAACACGATTTGTTAATTCATGCCTAAAGTACAATGTGTGTGAAAAAAAACACACAAAAAATTACTACCTAAATGTTTGACAAAGTCTGGTGGTAGAATTAGTGCATGGAAAGTGTTAAAAAACCACCATTTGAAATACCCTAGGGTGTCTACTTTCCAAAAATATATGGTTTGGTGGGGGTAAAATACATTGGCCGGCCTTACAAATGTCCCAAATAGGACATGTGCGCAGGTTGACTACATGTCAAAATTCCAAGTTGAAAAATGGATATGCGCACCTGCCAAATGTGGCCTTTTAGCCCCCAAACAATCCGACAAGCCTATGCATGAGTGGTATCACTGTACTCGGGAGATATTGCTGAACATATATTAGTGTGTTTTTTGGCAGCAAGACATAACAGGATCTGTAAGTTTATACCTGAATTGCAATGTATGTGAAAAAAAACAAAAAAAACAACTATCTATGCAAAGTTTGGCAAAGACTTGTGGTAAAATGGCTGCATAGAAAGTGTCAAAATATCCTTAGATGAATACCCTGGGTTGTCTACTTTAAAAAAATATATATACATGTGGAGTGTTTTCCAGAGATTTATGACAGATAATAGTGTTACAATGTCACTATTGATACATTTTAAAAATGTTTGTTTTGAAACCGCCATATCCTACTTGTACCTATAGCCCTATAACTTGCAAAAAAGCACGTAAACACTGGGTATTTTTAAACTCAGGACAAAATTTTGAATCTATTTAGCTGTTTTTTTCATTCGCTTTTGTAGATGAGTAAAAGATTTTTCAAGTAAAAGTCAAAAAACATGTATTTTTTTCAATTTTTCATCATATTTTTTTATTTTTTTTAAATTAAAATACATGAGATTATATAAATAATGGTATGTAAAGAAAGCCCCTTTTGTCCTGAAAAAAACAATATATAATTTGTATGGGAACAGTAAATGAGAGAGCGGAAAATTACAGCTAAACACAAACACCAGAAAAGTGTAAAAATATTCCTGGTCGCAAATGTACAACATCGCAAAAACAGTCCAGTCCTTAAGGGGTTAATATTACAACGTTTTGTGTATTTTCTATCCACATATTCGACCATAATACCATGAATTATAAAAATATTAATGTTGTTCCGTATTGCTTAATTATTATGTATTAAGAGATTAATATTCATATTTAGGTCACGACCACAACAAGTAGTTATGATGTAACATGGATATCAATACATAGCTGAAACAGAGGGAGTTTTGAAGTAAAGTAAGCAGTATGAGGGATAGAAACTCGACCTTCTAAGAACTCTCATATAATAGAAAGTTGTGACTACATCTAGTTCTATGCTCAATGAATGTGATACAAGTGATGTATGAATGGACAGGTTAGTGACTTTGTGTTATGGTTTTAAGACAAACCATAAACAGAGGGAATGTAGAATATTGCATATTCTATGTTTCTATTGATTATATATGGATGTGTGGATTGACATAAGGAACAGATGGTCTAAGTCACAAGGCTTTCTTTGTCCGAGAGTTCTGGAATGTGGATGTGGGGGTCTTGTCCTTATATGGCTAGAGTTAAATGCTGACGTTAATATTAGCACATCTTTATAGTAACAGAGGGACACGAGGTCGCTCTCTCTTGGCTTGGCTCTTGGCTCTGTACAACGATGTAACTCTCCCATCAGAAGTCCAGCAATTACCATCTGCTGTTGAATGTCCACTATCCTGTAACATCCTTTATTATGTTTTATTATGTATCCGTAACAAAGAATAAACCTGAAGAAACCGTAAGTCAGATTGCGTATTACTACTTTTCAGTAATATAGACATATATTATTGTGGCGAGCATTTGGCCCAAGAATATATATACAAAAGACGTATATATATCAATCATCTAAATTTTACAGAGTATTGTACGCAGTACTGGAGATATTGATACTTTAGAGAGAGTTCAGAGAAAGGCTACTAAACTGGTTCATGGATTGCAGGATAAAACTTACCAGGAAAGGTTAAAGAATCTTAACATATATAGCTTGGAGGAAAGACGAGACGGGGGGTATGATAGAAACATTTAAATACATAAAGGGAATCAACATATTAAAGGAGGAGACCATATTTAAAAGAAGAAAAACTACCACAACAAGAGGACATAGCCTTAAAAAAGAGGGGCAAAGGTTTAAAAATAATATCAGGAAGTATTACTTTACTGAGAGGGTAGTGGATGCATGGAATAGCCTTCCAGCTGAAGTGGTAGAGATTAATACAGTGAAGGAGTTTAAGCATGCGTGGTATAGACATAAGGCTATCTTAGATATAAGAGACTAATGAATGTATTTTAGAAAATTGGGCAGACTGGATGGGCCGAATGGTTCTTATCTGCCATCACATTCTATGTTTCTATGTTGGTTACTCCTGAACATAAACAGATGACTGGTTACTCCTGAACATAAACAGATGACTTTTTGATGGTCGAAGAGAACACCCTTCCCCCAAGTAGCCTCAGGGAAACCATCAGCCTTTTTGATCAATTAGGGATTCCAGTATCCCCTAAGAAAACTGAAGGCCCGGACACAATCATTAACTTCCTAGGCATTCATTTAGATTCCATTTCCATACAGGCAAGCTTCCCGCAGGACAAAATAGGGAACATACTCACAAGCATTAATCAATATCTTCTTTTAGGTTCCTGCAATCGTAAAAAATTACAATCCCTTTTAGTTGACTTACCCTAGATGTCCAAGCCACAGCAGACCTACTTATGTGGAAGAATTTCATAGCACATGGAATGGAAGGATCATGTTCCTCCCAGAATTGGGCTCTCCAACCATTTTGTCAGAAGCGGCATCTACAACAGGCTTGGCAGCCATCTATGGGAATGAATGGCTTTGGGGTAGCTGGCCTGCGGAAGTCCAGAATTTAGAAGGTTTTTCCACTACCTCAGCCCTATTCAAGATTTACCTAATTGTAGCGGCTGCTGTGACTTGGGGTCATTTGTGGTCAGGTTATTCGGTTCGTTGTTACTCAGATAACCAGGCTACATGTCACATTGTTAACAAAGGTCGTTCATCATCTTTAACGATCATGAAATTTCTCAGGGAATTAACCTGGCTAGCAGCTTGTCACCAATTTTTCTTAGTATGCTTTCATATACCAGGGGTCTGTAATATTGCAGCTGACAATTTATCGTGATTTAAATTCCAAACATTTCAACAAGCTCTGCCCACAGCTGCACAAGTAGCCACAGCCGCCCCCTCGTTTCAGAATCTAATCATGAATTAGATATCCTTTTGCAGCACAACTGGGAATTATCAAAACTGGCGCTCTCGTCCAATACACGAAGAACCTAGGACAGAGCTTTTGTGTTATTTAAAAGATTACATTTGGAACATAACATTACTCATCCTTTCGTCATGACAACACTACTAGGTTTTGCATCTTTTGCCACCTCAGACTTAATTTATCTCACAACACCATAAAATTATATCTCACAGGCATACAACATCATATGCTAACCCTATGGCCAAACAATCATAGTTTCATGTCATCCTACCAGATTAAAACCATACTCAGAGGCATTTAGAAATCCATTCCCCCAAGTACTCCACAAAGATTACAGATTGACAACCACCTTTTCCAATCCCTACCTGACCTTTTAGACTCAAGGTCTTTCGATCCCCGAACCAATTAAGTCATTAAAATGGTCATGTACGTAGCTTTCTATGGCTTTCTTAGGCCAAGAGAATTTACCACTACCACCACAACAAACAAACAACATTGCCTTAGATGATCGGACATACACAAACTCTCTCTACCTCGCACTAAAAAAAGTCAACATACCCTACCCGTAGAAATGACGTACTACCCTACCCTCAATAAATGGTGCCCAGTGGCAGTATTAGATTCCTATCTTCAAAACCCTAGAAAACACTCATCACAACCACTGTTCTCACGACACGGCTCGATCCTTACGTCCCCGAAATTCCTGCAATGTGTCAGATCCGTGATAACACAGCTAGGGCTTAACCCCTCCAACTATTCAGGTCATTCCTTCAGTATAGGGGCAGTCTCCACGGCATCAAGTGTCAACATACCAGTTTACATTATCAAAACACAAAGGCGTTGGAAATCTTCTGCCTATACTCGATACATACTGAAACCTGTTCAAGAGATACGCCATGCCTTTAAATAAATGTCTGGATAAGATGTATGTATTGTTGACTGTATCACATTTGGTTGAATTTATTTTGCCCTCTTTTATTTACAGGCCTACTGCATCGCCGGTTCCGACACACCACAACCGACTTGCTCTTTTATACTATTGTATGCCTATACTTATTTATTATTCCATATACGGCTTTGTGCCTGTAGTGGAACGCTAGTTCCACATAGACTGTCTCCGCTGGTAATCCAAGAATTGCTCAGGACCAAGTAGTTAACACAGGAAGCACAGCATAAGCAGTAAATAAAACAATCTACGAATATCCCATCACCTTTCCCAATAACTTGCTGACACACAGTATCAGGAGCAGAACTCATGTTTAATGCCACATACCCTGCTTTTATGCAACTCTCCCATGCAAGGGAGACACCCACAGAAAATCATACATTAGCCAATCATATACTGGTTACAACCCATTATAACCTAATTAATAGAACAGTTTAAACACACATTTTTCCCTGTTTTCCAGATGTACCCCAAAGCCGTGACATACACCCCTAAATAATACATCCCCTGATAGCCCTGATCTGGGTGAGCAACATACTCAAAAATCACCCAGATCAGATCAGCAGTTCGGGAATTTCATGGAGGTGTTAGTTTTCCCGACTGCACACAAGGCAATACCTGAAAGCAGTTCCATGTATTTTGGCCTTGCTCTGTCCACGAGGTAAAAGACATGAAAATAGTCAACATAATGGGCTTTGCCTGGATTCGTATGAATCCCCTTGTTTGTGGGTATCTGTTTACCGAACGCCGGGCCGTTCATGTGTTTTCTCACGAATGGTTGGAGGTATGGAGGTCTCTGCGGTGTTCGCGTGGTCGAGTGTCCAATTTGGGTTCCAGACACTCAACGACCAAACACCGCTGGGTGTTTGTATGGCAAGATGGCCGCCGCCACGTGTTCGCATGTCGAACGGCGCCCACCCAGGAAATATACTGTACATTTGTGTGTTTTTCAATCAGCTGGTGTGACGAACAATGGGGAGGTAAATTAGAGCCATGCTTCTCTCCGGAGTTATCTGGTTGTTCAGTAGTTTTTTTGTATGTCGAACGGAGATATTCAACCTGGCATCCATTGCGTTCCTACCGAACAACCATACGAATACTTAAGCAATTCACTGCTTACAAGTAACAAACCATAGAAATACTGTTGCAATAAGAAATATTATGGACAGCCAAGCGCAATCCGCTACAGTGCCCCTAACACAAATAAATATATATATATATATATATATATATATATATATATATACACACACACACACATAATTGTATTTTTATTCATTAACATTTTTTTTATTTTTACACATGCATGGAGACTACCTGTCAGCACAGGCAGTCCCTCTGCAGGCAGATACTTGGACACCTATTGCCTATCTGTTAGAGCGATAACATGGCCGCAAGGGCCTAATTCGCCAAGGGGGGACTGTCTGGGCTGTCAGGCAGTCCCCCCCACACCGGGAGCAAAGCAGCGATCAGGTAAGTAAATATTTCAGCTGTCCCCTCTATGCCAGCTCTGCATCTACAGAGAGAGAGAGGGCACCTACCACATGACACCCCCTACAGAAACATGCCAATAGATATAAGTCTGCTCTGGCAGGAGGAGGGTTCTCTGTGCATTCCCCTTCCATCTGTCACCTGGGATGGACTATCCCAACCCCTCATTAAAAAGGTTTATGGATGTGATCTTCTTTTAATATAATTGCATTGTCTTCAGTTCTTTGTTTTCAGAAAGCTAGTGCAGAAACCCAGTCTTTACTTTTTATTTCATACTAGCAGATTTATAGCATTATAATTGCACCACTGGGAGTTGTGTAATTAGTGTAGGGTAGGAAATCATGAGTTTAGTCACCCTTGGGATTATCTCAGCAAAAATACAAACACATTATACAACTTTTTAGTGTAAGGTATACATTTTACATGGCTTCCAACAAAATGTAAGATCATTTTTAGAATCAAAATACAGGTAGGATTCTAAGAAGTCAGTTATTTTAAAATATGCATAAAATGCATATGTATTTTGAGGTAAAAAGTTATGTTAATGGGCATATATGCAAGTATGCAATTGCCAGAAGCTTATTGTGACATTGCTATAAAAAGATATACAAAAATACCCCCTTAAAGACCGGACTGTTTTGGCCATGTTGTACGTTAAGGACCAGGGCGGTTTTAACAGTTTTGTGGTGTTTGTGTTTAGCTGTAATTTTCCTCTCTTTCATTTACAGTTCCCATATTAATTATATATAGTTTTATTTTCAGGACAAGAAAGGCTTTCTTGACGTACCATTATTTGTATCATGTCATATAATTTACTTTAAAAAAAAAAAAAAAAAATATAGTAAAATAAAAAAGTTTGACTTTTACTTGAAAAATCTTTTACTAATCTAGAAAAGCTAATGAAAAAAACTGCTAAATATATTCAAAATGTTGTCCAAAGTTTAAAAACACCAAGTGTTTACATGCGTTTATTTTGCAAGTTATAGGGCTGTAAGTAGAAAACTTTCTGTAACTTTCAAAAACACTGTAAAACCTGTGCATAGGGGTTCTGTTATATTTGGGAGACTTCGCTGAAAACAAATATTGGTGTTTTTAAAAACAGTAAAACGTATCAGAACAATTATATAATCAAGTGTAGTGATGTCCCGAACGGGTCGCGGAACGGTTCGCAAACGGTTCGCCACTGACTCATCATTGAGTAAACTTTGACCCTGTACCTTACAGTCAGCAGACACATTCCAGCCAATCAGCAGCAGACCCTCCCTCCCAGACCCTTCCACCTCCTGGATAGCATCCATTTTACATTCATTGTGAAGCTGCATTCTTAGTGAGCTGTCCAGGAGGTGGGAGTGTCTGGGAGGGAGGGTCTGCTGCTGATTGGCTGGAATGTGTCTGCTGACTGTGAGGTACAGGGTCAAAGTTTACTCAATGATGAGTCAGTGGCGAACCATTCGTGGCGAACCGTTCGGGACATCACTAATCAGGTGTCGTTTGTGTCTGAAAAATGCAAAAATTGTCACTTCCACTGACAATATCATCGCTGTGATATGTTTTACTGTTTTGAAACACCAATATTTGTGTTCAGTGAAGTTTACCGAGTATAACAGTACCCCCCATGTACAGGCTTTAGGTTGTTATGGAAAGTTACAGGGTTAAATACAGTGCTAGCAAATTAAATTCTCTGGACTTTCGGCTTGGGCTGTCAGGCAGGTCCCTCAAATTGCAATCAATAAAATTACTTAATTATGTAAAAATATTTTATGTATATATATATATATATACATATACACACACATGTATTTATATATTTGAAGTCTACGTGTATATTTATGAAATTATTTTTTGTAATTATTTATGTAATTTTGTATATGGCTATATGTATGTACACACATATATATATATATATATATATATATATATATATATATATATATATATATATATATATATATATATATATATATATATATATATATATATAAATATAAAAGTGAAAAGCCCTTGCACTCCAGCCAAGAAATAATGGTACCTGGTGCTCTGGTAGCTAGGCAATATATACAGAGGGAATACCGGCACTCCAAGGATTTTCAAGTTATTTTCTTCTTTATTCAAAATGACATCAACGTTTCAGCTCCATTACAGAGCTTTCATCAGGACATGGCAAACATTAAAAAATGAAACAAGCTTATATAGGATATATAATTACTATTAGCAGGTACTCACATACAGGTGGTCCTCATTTCTGTCGACTGCCAGGTTCGCCCAGACCGCCCGCTCGCATTTACTTCCAGGTTCCAGATCGTGTACCCGGACTCATCTAATTGGCTCGGCATAGCACGTCCCCGGGGCAACCATAGACGCCTACGTCTCATTGGCTGCCCCTGTGTGTACTGGCGCCGGTATGAGCCAAACTTGATACTTGCTTCGTTTAAGCATAGCGTTGTCATGGCAATCCTAGCGCACCACGGCGTTCAGACAGAAGATGGCATAATGCGGTAACATCTATTATACAGGAGATCTGCAGCCATTAGGGAAGAAAATATGTTAAAGCAAAAGACAAGAAAATAGGCTACAATGATTAGAGCTATATCCATACATTAGAAAAATTAGATACTGAAAAGTGCAAATATGTGAGTGTTTGTGTTTGTGTATATCAAGTCTCAATAGCTGGATTGGTGCCTAAGTTCAAATGCAGGGGGAGGGGCAAATATTCCCCTTATCCAGGGTGTTGGGAAATACATTATCTAAGTATATGTGAATATATTGTACAAAATATGCAAAAGTGAAATAGTGAATATCTATGTCACAAGTATGTCCCCATGAACAAAGGGGACCTTATAAAGATTGTGAAAGAGTGGAGAAGAGATGTAACTATATGGTCCCTCAGGCTAGAGTCTATCCTGTATATACACCTAATAGTTAGTACCTTACCCATAATATAGGTTATCTCAATATTCTAAAATCCAACAGTTAACTAAATAAAATAAGTTTCTCTCTAACGTTAATTATGGACCATATGATGGGCATATGCTGGTATGTACTGATTATCACAGTTGCCCCAGCATTAGTATTAGAGAAAGTTAGTCAAAGACATCAAAAAGTGGCCCTATGAACAACAGTTATTTACAAAAGCATAGAATAAGAGCACTTCTCATTTAGGCCCCTAGGTGACAAGGTTCCCAATTGGAAAATCCAATAGGCCTCTCTTTGTAATAATAGTCTGCCTCTGTCCCCCCCACGGGTCGAGGTGGGAATGTGCAACACATGTGCAACACATCTGAGAGCTGACAATTGGGGTCGATATTCCAAAAAATGTCTAGTCACTGGTTTATCCGAGACTGGATATACACAAACACAAACACTCACATATTTGCACTTTTCAGTATCTAATTTTTCTAATGTATGGTTATAGCTGTAATCATTTTAGCCTATTTTCTTATGTTTTGCTTTAACATATTTTCCATATATCTATATTATGTAAAATTATTTATAAATTAATTTTTATTACTATATATATATATATATATATATATATATATATATATTTATATATATATATACACACACATACATACACACACATACAATATATAGTGATTATATATTATAATATTATATTATACACATGTATAATTTAATTATAAATGTATTTTATATATGTATAGTTAATGCTAATGTTAAACAGAAATACACACACCAGGCAAGCCACAAGACTTGCTTTTACCACAGAAATCTCACCACAATTTATTTGGTATGTACTTAACAAGTAACGCCAAGCCTCCATAGCAAACCAGTAACCTATCTCATGCTGATGAGTTGAAATAACAATGAAACAGCTGTCCATGAGTGGTTCACTGGTACTGCACCTGTTCCTGCGTTGTGTTTCAAAGTTGTTGTATGCAGCAGACACATACTCCAAGGAATCCAGCTATAAAGTGGAATTATGAGGCAAAAAGGTTGTTCTTTGTTGCGCTCATTTGCATATGCCTACCCAGAATCCCTTTCAGTAGTGACAGCACTGTTAAAGTGAGATTTCTGTGGTAAAAGCAAGTCTTATTGCTTGCCTGGTGTGTGTATTTGTGTTTAACATTGCATTAACTATCTATTTATTTCAGGTGAAAGGGGTTTTCATCCACACATTTTCCCCACTAATATATACATATATATTTTTTTTTATTATTATTATTTTTTTACACTGATATTGCAGGGGGACTTCCTGTCAGTTCAGGCAGATTCACGGACGCCTATTGCAGACCGGGAGCAACGCCGATGGCCGGCAGTGGAACAGCAGCGATCGGGTAAGTAAATATTTCCGTTATGACTGTTTAGGACTGTCAAGGGGAAGTTTCAGATGATAGTCCTGAACCGCCATCGGTCCTGAAGGGGTAAAACTTTTTTTAACTTTGATATTTTGCCACTCAATGGCCAACTTCAGACAAAAAAAAAAATAAAAAAAATAAGTGAATTATACTGTAAAAGAAACCTATCCCTAATTACCTAATCTTCAGCAGCAAATCTGGGAAAACATTTGTAATAATGCACAGCAAATAGAAATGTACAATCATTCAAATTGAGCAAATCAAACTGAAGTAAACTACTGCATAACTGAAGCCTCTGAAAGTTAATACACTCTAAATTGCCAGACTTAGGCCTCAATTTAATTATTTTGGATAGGTTTTTCAAATGATCAAATGAAAAAAAAAATTCAAATGTTTTAACAGTAACTTCTTTAGATAAATAATTTGTAAAGTTTTCTGTTATATGTTCAGGATGAAGGCCTGTAGCTGTAGTAAGTGTGATCCTGTATTGCAATTAGCACGGTCCTCTATGGCAGCATTTCAAGATTGGTGTTCCGCCAAAAGTTTATAAAAATAAAATGGCCGCTAGAGAGCAGTGAGCAGTGATCTCCCTGCTCAGCAAACCCTCACGTGCACAGCAGTAATGCTGGAGCTGGAATATGACGTCACTCCAGCATCACTAAAAGGCGCACAAGGGAGCTGAGCAGGGAGATCACTGCTCCCTCGCCGCCCGCTCAGCAGCCCCACTGGACCCCAGGGACTGCACGCTGAACACTCCAGCCGCTCAGAACCCCCCCCCCTGGACCACAGGGACTCCATGCCAGCACTCCTAAAGGCAGGGGGGCTGGGTGGAGTAAAATAAAAAATAAAAAATTGTATGTGTGTCTGTTAGGGAGTTTTTTTATGTGCTTGTGTGTCTGTCAAAGAGTATATGTGTGTTTGTCAGTGAGAGTGAATGTGTGCTTGTCAGTGAGTGTGTGAGAGTGTATGTGTTTGTCAGTGAGAATGTATCTGTTCTTGTCAGTGAGAGTGTATATGTGTTTGCATGTGTGTCTGTAAAAAAAGAGTATGTGTGTTTGTCAGTGAGAGTCTATGTGTGTTTGTCAGTGAGAGTCTATGTGTGTCTGTCAAACAGTATGTGTGTCTCTGTGTGTCAGTGTGTGTATCTGTGTGTACCTGTCTACCAGGGAGTGTTTTATTTCCCTTTCTACAGCTGATTACTTGCAGCTGTGCAATGGGTTGGAGACAGCTCCTGGCTTGGACCTGAATTCTCCCAGTTGCCTGTAAACTGAGGAGTGGAGCACCGGCCCATATCTAAACATTAATAAAACCATTTATGTTGCATACAACACATGTCCCCCCTAGGGATAAATGTCAAATGCCTCTCTTAAGAAATTAGCTGGAATATAAACACCCTCACAAACCACACCATTCACTTTATCACAGAAGAGCTCCTTTTTAGAGATGCCCCAGTGCCGTCCTCATCATGGCAGGTGATTTCAGACATAACTTTGTGTCACTTTCATTTTGCCAACAAAAAGACCCACAACAATAAGGCAACAAAAAGACTTCCGGTTCGTGTCACTTCTGGCTGGCATGAGCATTGGATGTCAGTGAGTAGGGAAATCTTGCTACAACCACAAGTCTTTCCCCTAGTGATTCTAGCTATGGACACAACTTTACCAAGTCCCACAATAATTTCACTACAGCATTAGTATGCTACTGCAGCTTTTAACTGTAAGGTTTATAGAAACATAGGGGGAGCATATAGGAAACACACGATTCACATAATTATCAATAAAGATTAAATCAATTATAAAAAAAGAGAGCGCAAAAAGTAGTATGGTATAAATAAAATATATATAAGTTAATATCCTTAAATAAACAATTCTTTGGCTAATTTGCAGAATTATATGGTGTATAACATGAAATTTAACCAGCAGCCAAGACACAAAATAGAACTTCCAAAATTCTCAGAGATAAATGCAGTGTATGTAGTGTCAGCGCTTAGTGAATATGTCCCTATTGGAACCTTTAGGGATATACAGAAAGCAATGTTGTAATAGGAGAAACCTAATAATTAGTCCATAAGTCTTGTATAAAATTTAAAATGTGCAAATAGAATACAAAATAGAGTAAAAAAAATATATATATAATGTAATAGTCACTGGGAGGGATAGGCAAAGTCTGTGTCCATATCAGTGTAGAAATCTGTGGTTAACAGGCTAGACCTTAAAAATAAAGAAAACAAAAAATAGTGTAACACTGTATGTTTATTGCCCTTTAACATAACCCCCCCACACACACACACACACACACACCAAATCAGAAACTCTTACAGGTTAAAAGTGTGGTACTTATCTCTAAGGACCACTTTTTCAGCTTAGGTAAGTAGTGACTCTTGGGCCTAGTGCACAGAAGCCAACCATGAATTGAACCTGGAGGAATGCCTGAGGTAAGTCCCGCTGGATACTGGAGCCTTGTCTGCGTAGCCTGGTGCTGAAAATCACGTCCTGCACCTTCAACATGTTTCACCCTTCTAATGAGGGCTTTCTCAAGATAGATCAATAAAGATTAACTGGGTGTTTCACATTCATTGGCCTCCTACAGCAAATCTGTCACTAAAATTTTATTAAAACATTTACACCAAAGATTATTATTTTTGTTCACTCATTTAATAAACATAGTACTTGCTATAATTATTGTTTATGTTTTGTTTTCCTGATATTAACCCCTTAAGAACGCAGCTTCAAAAACTGGACTTACCCTTAAGGACACAAGCCATTTTTGTATTCTTTACTGTTTGTGTTCAAACGCAATTTGCATCTCTGTCATTTATTGCACCAACACATATTATATATTCTATTTTAGTGGCAAAAGGGGCTTTAATTTAATGTGACATATACATAGATAAATTCTCACTAATTATAAAACAAATGCCAAAAAAAAAAAAAAACTTTTTTCACAGTTTTGGCAATAATAGGGTTTGCATAACATGTCCAGCTTAGAAAAAGTAATTCAAAATAAATTCATTTATGTGTCTTGATTTATAGAGTACGTAATATGTATAGGATTTTAGTTTATTTTGAAATGTACAGGTCACAAAATAAAAGGACTAAAATACAATTTCAATTTACCCAAGGTTATTTTGACACTTTTACATAGCCTATACTAAAATCCTATACATATTACGTACACTTTTTACATAGCCATTTCATCGACAATCTCTGCTAAATATTGGAATAAAATATTATTTTTTTCCCTCTATTTTGGCATATACAAATAACAAGGTTTTTGTAATGTGTATTTTGCTGGTGTGTCCTATTCCTGTACAGAAACCCATATTGTGTTCAGCTACATCTGCTGAGTATAACAATGCCCCCATTGCATGCCTTTACACTATTTTGTAAAGCTACAATGCCATATAAGAGACAAGGGTATTTCAGTTTCTATAGTTAGAACCTTCATAGATGGATTTGACGGGCCTACGTCTCATTTTGGAGTATTTATATCAGTGTGAGTATTCAAATAACCCCATAAAAGGCTTCCATTTGATAAAGTAGACACCCAGGGGTATCTTATATGGCGTATATTGTGCCTTAACTTGTCACCATTTTTTCACCAATTTATGTCAATATTTGTGGTGAGGAGAAAAAAAATAGCATTTTTACATACATGTTGCATTTTTGCTGAGTATTTCTTACACTTGATATGTACCACTGTCATAAAATCCCCCACATTATGCTTGATTACATCTTCTGAGTAAAACAATATGCCCAATGTATGACCTAGACACTATTTTGTGAAGTTACAGTGCTGTAAAAGAGACGTAACAAGTTCAGGTTTGAACAAGTGTGAATTTTCATGGAGGGTTTCGATGTGGAGGCGGGCGAAACGCGTCACACACACACGTCATTCGAGAGTCGGACCCGGAAGCTGATCACGTGATCGGGACGGACGAAACCAGGAAGTGACTTTCGGTTTGCCATTTACATGCTTTTATGTGGGTAGCTATGCCAGCATAACCCACCACTTACAAAGTCAGAGTTTTTAATCATTGTCTTTTAATATACTATTTGATATTATTCACTTGGAGGTCCTGCCTCTCTCTATCCTATATTGCACAGCACCACCAGCTTATTACCAGCTTATTATATATTTTGTCAAGCCCAGGTAGTCTGCACTATTTTCTGTCTCTTTTCATATTTACAGATCAGTTTAGCACGCTTTTTTGGTAGCTATTTGTTTTATTCTGTGTATATCTTTTTGTATTACTGGGTTAAGTGCTGCCATACTATCTGTACTGTATTCTATAGCGCTTACACACTGTTGGTTCTTTAGGGTTTTGATGTGTCCGTGTCCCACTTTGGAGCACTTGAGCAGGGTATATATTCCAGCTACACCATAAAGCATACCATTTCTTACAGAAGACATCCCAGGGTATTTCAAAAGGCATATTTTGAACCTTAGCGTGGGATCATTTTTCCGCTAGCTTGTACCAAGTGTAGTGGTAATAAGCATTTGTTCTGCCTTTTTGACACACAAAGCGAGTAAGCACAGTATATTTTGCAAATGCAGTATATGTGTGCTACGACTGTATAATACTTAATATGTTGCTCAGCTATGTCGTCTGAGTACAGCAATGTGCCTTTGCCAGATAGCGAAGGGGCAAATTGGAGACACAGCCATTCCAGCTTTTTTTCAAACTTTGAATTTTTACGCTGTGTCCAGGTCTCATTTTAGAGTATTTTAGCAGGCTATACATTCCAACTATTCCATAAAGGCATACCATTTCTTAAAGAAGACATCCCAGGGTATTTCAAAAGGAATATTTTGAACCTTAGCGTAGTTTGTTCCAGGTGTAGTGGTAATGAGCATTTTACTTTTCAAAACTTTTTTTACTTTTTAAAACTTTCTTTTTACACTTTTAAAATGTTTATACCCATTAACCCCTAACTGGCAGTAAGCAGCACAGAATAAACCAACAGTAAATTCCCCAATTTCCCATAACTCCGACCCACCCCAGCTAGCAAAATATATAATTTTAAAATATTTAAAGGAATTAATGAAATAATTTGAATCCCTGAGGGTTAAAAAAAAATCAGATCACAGTATAATATGGTGATCTGTATTTTGATCACTGTAGGCAGTGATCAACTTGCAGGGAAGGGGTTAATTTTAATTAGGACTGGTTAAGGGAGGTGGGATTTTTTTTACTTTTTTAAGCTTTATTAAAACACTTTTTTTTTAAATTTTTTTTTACTTTTTAAAGCTTTTTAGAAAAACTAGCTAGCTAGCCTAACACCAAATTCCCCAGTAACTTCCACCCACCCCAGCTTGCTTAATATATAATTTTAAAATATTTAAATTATTAATAAAATAAATTTAACCCTGAGGGTTAAAAAAAAACAAAAAATCTTAACCCTCATGGGTTAAAAAAAGAAAAAAAATTCAGATTACAGCAACATGTAGTTCCTGCCAATTGATCACTGTAGTCAGTAGTCAGTGATCAATTGGCAGGGAAGGGGTTAATTTTATTAAAGCAGGGAAAAGCGGCGTGGGATTTAACTTTTAGTTAATTTTTTACACAGGGAAATGATCAGCAGCACTGATCCGTCTTCCTGCACTTCACACTGAAAGCGGATCAGAAGTCCCTGCAGCACATGTGCTCGCTCTGACAGCCTGTCAGAGCGGTCACAGCTGCAGGGACAGCGCGATCGGGTGCTCCAAATACCGAGGCAGACTGGAGGAGTGTTAACCCTGCCATCTCCGCGAATGCGGCCATCTGGGGTTAATTTTAGCGCATGACAGCAGAGCCGTCTTTAATATTGATTGGACCCTGGGCAAGCATCTGTTTGGGCCCCCTGGGCATGCAATCACTCCCTCCACCCCAACCTAGAGGCGAAACTAATGTAGAGAGTGCCTTGGTGCAAAAAACAAAAATTCAGGCCTGCCCTGTTGCACAAGAGTAAAGAAAAGATAGATCCCCATCTGTCATACAACTCCTGCGATGCTATGCCAGCTGGGGATCCACCATCCTTGCAGGGTTGTATTTTTGAGCAGTGTTTGTGCAAATGAATGTTATTGTATAGAGTGTATGTGTGCATGTAGGAGTGTATTTGTATGTACTGTTACCATTGGAATGCAGTGGTGTAGTTGTGTGTAGTGTTTGCATTTTAATGCAGGGATGTGTGATTGTTTGTAGTGTTGGCTTTTAAATGCAGGTGTACTTTTGTGTGTAGAGTTGGTGTTTGTATATAATTTTAGCGTTTTAATACAGGAATATCTTTGCATGTAATGTTTGTATTTGCATGCAGGGGGGTGTTTGGATGTAGTGTTGTCTTTTAAATACATGTGTACATTTGTGTGTAGTATTAGTGTTTCAGCAAACTGGTGTGTTTGTAATGTTTGTGTTTGCAGGGGTCTGTTTGCATGTTGTGTGATTTCTATAACACATATACACATACACATTAACACGCAGATACACACATGCTCACACTGACACATGCTCACACCTTGACACATACTGGCACATACACATACACACACACTCAGAAACACACCCTTTGACACACAGATACAAGCACTTTGATATACACACGCTGGCACATACACACAAACACTGATACAGGTATATACACACACACTCAGATACACACATACATAAAGGTATAAATGCAGGGGTGTATATGTGTACAGTGCTAGAGATGGAATGTAGGAGTGTATTTGTGTTGGCATTAAAATGCTGGGATGAATGCATTACCACACACTCAGATGCACACTTACACACACACCGAAACACACACACAGGTGCACATACAGGTGTATGAGGTATACATACACACAGAAACACTGACACACAGACAAACACAGCCAGATACACACAAGGACATAAACACAGCCAGATACACACATATATATGTGTACATTTACATATTTTAATCTCTGCCTTCTAGCAGCTCTTGGACAGCAACTCCCAGCAACCTTGGCCAATATAATGTCTCAACTCTGTTCTTACATACCCTGGTCCAAAAGTGACATTTGAAAATGGTGTACAGCCTTTGATAACACTTGATGCAATATGTTAAAATAAATACTTTTTAAATTTATATTTAATAGGGAACTGTCAGGTTCTTCTAGGATTTTTAACATGTACTTATTCCCTGTGTGTTACATTACAAACACCAACACTTGAATAAAAGTGATATCAGAAATAAGCAAAACAAAAAAACAAAACATATTTAGCCACCCTCCTGTCTCCTTACATTTTGGGTACAGAAAGTTGGCTTCCCTGGTGTCCAGTGAGAGCTTGCTGGCCCAGGCTGATGGGAGTCTGCCATTAGCTTTCTCAGTCCCTCTCCCCCACAATGCTTGCATCCTCCTCCATGTGGTGTGTGCCTCCTCCCCAGCAGCACTGAGGAGGAAGTGATCAGTTCTTAATGGGAGGAAGCAATCTGACCTCACTTCCTCCCAGCATGCCCAGGAAACAAAGAGACTCACAGGGCAGTATGTGAGAGGGCTAGCTGTGAGTATGTAGTCAGCCACCCCACCATATAACAGGGGCCCGGGCCGGTCCAGAGCAGTATTAAAGGGCTGTGGCCCCTGATTACCTCAGGTGCCGCAGGGGGCCCATGGGGCAGCTGCCTTAGGGCCCCCAGGAGTAACTGGGCCTGGGGCAGCTGCCCCTTTTGCCCCTCCTTAAAGACAGCCCTGCATGACAGACCGGGTCTGTCATCCGGCGTTACGGCTTCCCCAGCATGATGGACCCGGTCAACAGGCATAAATGTAGTTTTCTTCACTAGTTTCATACAACTAGCAACATACTGTACAAGGTCATGCCTGCCTGTTTGCAACAGAACTGTTCAATTGGACACTAACAGTTTTCTTTCTTAGTTTTAAGCAGTTTTATTTTGGCAAGACCATTGTGTGGTATTAACCTAATTTTATAACATGACAGGAGGCTTCCTATTTTGCATAACTCTCTTTACTAAACTCCATAGCAGTAAAGAAAAACGTAAACAACAGTAAATCAATGGGCAGCAGAGTGTATATAAGGGTCATGCTGCCTGGACACTTCCTCTTTCTTTACTGCTCCATCGCAGACAGGTCAGACTTTTGGCTCCCCCAGGCTCCCCCATACCTTTATTGTGTATTTTCTCTGTTATTTTCATTTTATTGTATAAGTTAATATTGTGTACTTAGAAGCAGTGTGCTTATTTATTGTAGGTTTATTCTGTACTTACATTGCCAGTTTCTACTACTGCTCTCAGAAGCAGTGTGCTTAGTTATTGTAAGCTTATGGTGTACTTAAATTGCCAGTTTCTTTTACTGCTCTTCCAAGCAGTGTGCTTCTTTGGCCGGCAGTCATAGGGGTTTCCCTCCCTTTCCCTTCCTCTTATTCTCCCCTGGGACCCTGGTTTTTCATCCCCTCTGCCTCTGGGATAAAGGGATTCCCTCCTCTGGGTCCCTGTTATCGGCCGCAATCATTCGCGGCTCCGGTCGTGACGGCCCCTTCCTCCCATGACCGGGTCATAATTTAGTCCCCGGCTCTGCGGCCTACACACGGCGGCCATCTTGGATCGTACATCTCACGAGATCCAGGCGGCCATCTTAATTTTGCCGCGTGTGTGCCGTGAACGGGTTCTCCGCCCTCTCTGGATGCCCATTCTACCCCCTGTGAAGAAGCCTATTTTTTTTACAGCCCTTCCTTGGTGCCCCTGTGCCTGCTACATTCACTGAAGCTTCCTGCATTCGTTGGCTGAGTCAGTCAAGTCAGTGCTGCTGCTTGTATACAATTGTGACCTGCACTTAAGGGTTCCAATCCTTGTGCAACCGGGATGAGCCCTCATTATATGTACATAAGTACAGTGCTGCTTATTGGGAGACTAGCTTTTGCAGTTCTCTCCAACTGGGTGGGCCCCAGTTTTAATAAGGTCACGAACTATACTATGCTGGGGTTTTATTGGATGGATTTATTATCTTCTACCATAACCACTACATTAGCTGATCCCACGCCACACTGCCTATACCTAAGACCTGGGTGCCATTACTATAGTGCCTATCTGTGACGTGTATCACAAGCCTATCCTATACCATGGAAGATTCCCAGAATACCCCTGTGGACTTCCAAGCCATGATTAATGCAGCTGTCGCTGCTTCTGTGGAGAAGGCACTTTCCAAAGTGCGAGCTGCGGCCCCCGATTTACCCACACCATCCCGCAGATGCCCTCACCACAGGTCTGACTCCGATCTCTCAGACTACCATACCAGGGAGGATTCACGCCCGCGTAAACGCCACTGGAAAGGCGAGGGCGCTACATCTAAGCCATCTAAGGGTAAGGCGTCTGCCAAACATGCTAAATCCTCCAAATTCAGCACCCTGGCCCCACGTCAGGACCACTCTTCTGAGGAAGACCAAGCATTATCACACTCAATGTCAGTTCTGGATGAGTGGCAAGCAGACCTACCCGACTCGGACTATGACGCTTGGGGTTCGGGCGACAAGTCTATCTCCGCTTTCATGGGAGACCCTCCTGGGTGCAGCCCAGACGGAGAGGAGCGAGGACCCTGCGGAAGCATACTTCCCTCTCAACTAAGACACCATTCTGGACCCTATGGGTCAGGCTATGGTTGACCCTCGCAACATACGTCATCCCAGGTCATGGGACTGGTCATCCCAAGAGCACCTCTCCAGGTTCATTCACCTGTGGCTCTGCAAGCCTCTGGACAAAGAGGTACGTAGCTGACTGAGGACGGAGTACCCACGCCCTTCCCTTCCAGACAAGGTGGCTCAAACCCCTGAGTTCGACAAGATTATCATAATCTTGTCGAACTCAGGGGTTTGAGCCACCTTGTCTGGAAGGGAAGGGCGTGGGTACTCCGTCCTCAGTATTCATGATGCGGAGTGGACGGGACCCTCGCCGAGGGGTGGAAAAAGGTTTGTGGGGTGCTGGACTCCGTAGGCCCCCTTTCCCACATCATGTACTTGGCGGACGATGCCTATGCCAAGGCCGACTCCTTTAAGGCCGACAACATCAGGGAATGGGCACACAACGTGCGCGAGTGGGAACAGCGATGCTTTCGTTTCATTGGAAACACTAATGTTACGCTCTCTTCGGAGAGACGTAAAGCAGCACTATACCGTATTAATGGTAAGTTGGCAGAGCTTGGCACAAAAGAAATAGGGCCCCAGGCACAAGGGAAACTGTTTGGCGAACCGTTCCTCAAGGAGCTCAACAAACACGTAAATGTGTTCATCTCACTCAACAAGGCGCAGTCATCTATGCGCAGAGTCTTCTGGGCAAACCCCATGGGGGGGATTTTTGGAAGGGCTGGCCGGCAACTGGGCCGTGCCGCCAGCCGATTCTGGCCTCCAGGCCCCCGTACCCAGCCGCCATCATTTTACCCATCCAGGGATTACAGGCAACCGCCCTCCTACTCCAGAGGCACGGACAGAGGCCGTGGACCGCGGGGAAGCGGGCACTCCTGCTTTGCTACAGGTAGGCAACTTTATTCCCCCTCTCTTAGCATGCACCCGCACTGCGGGCCGTATTTCCTTTCCTTTTCAGAATTGGGCTGCCCTGTCGTCAGACACGTGGATTCTACAAATGGTGCAGGACCCCCACTCAGACACACCTCCCGCGCCCTATCCATCTGTCACACCACGACCACAAGCTCGTCGACACGGAGCTGCAAGAACTGAGGGACAAAGGAGCCATCCAGCCGGCCGACGGCTTTGGAGGCTTTTTCAGCAATATTGTTCTGGTCCTCAAAAAGACAGGAGAATTCCGCCCTGTCATCAACCTGCGAGACCTCAACGCATACGTGGTATACCGCCACTTCAAGATGGAAGGCATCCATCTCTTGCGAGACCTTCTGCGGGACAGCGACTGGTTCACCAGGCTAGACCTAAAATATGCATACCTTTCTGTCCCAGTGCACCTAGATTGTCAAACTCTCCTTCGATTCCGCTGGCACGACCGTCCTTGGCAATACACCTGCCTCCCTTTCAGGCTCAGATCGGCTCCATGGTGTTTCACCAAGCTCCTGAAGCCGGTGATAGCCCACCTGTGCTCCAGGGGCATATGGTGCATCACCTATCTGGACGACATCCTCCTCTTCTGTTCCAAGGAGTTCAGGCTATGTCAACACACTCGCCTCGCAGTGGTGCTACTGGAATCCCTGGGTTTTGTGGTAAACTACCAGAAATCGGAAATGTCCCCCTCTCAGACGATATACTTCCTGGGGTTCGAGATCGACTCCACATCATGCACTCTGAGACTACCATCATCGAAGATCTCGTCCATTCAGAAGGAAATCCGCAGAGTCCTTCGTTGCGACACCATCCCATTGCACAACTTAGCCAGAATCGTGGGACTTCTCTCCGCCTCCATACAGGCCATATTTCCAGGCCCCCTTCACTACAGAGCCATGCAACGACTCAAGGCAAGATTCAGCGCGGCAGACCCACGTACTACCAACCCATGCCGGTGACGGCAGAGGTTCGCAAAGAACTGTCATGGTGGCTGGACAGCATGCAGGCCTGGAACGACAGGGCCATATTCCAAAGACACCCCGGATTTTATACTGGAGTCCGACGCCAGCTTGTGGGGCTGGGGCGCCACCAGCGGCACAACGTCCACGGGTGGAACATGGACAACACAGGAGCCCTCCATGCACATAAATTGCCTGGAGCTCCTAGCGGGTTCATTCGCGATCCGCAGCCTGGCTCAGAGAAAATCCAACTGTTGCATCATCCTTCACATGGACAATGTCTCCACAGTCCGATATATCAATCGCCTGGGGGGTGCACGCTCCCGCCTTCTGTCGGACATCACGAAGAACATCTTCAACTTCTGTCTTCCCCGCAACATCGCACTCCAGGCCGAATACCTCCCCGGAGAGATCAACCTCACAGCGGACGGGTTCTCTCGCCACTGGAGGGACACCAGCGACTGGAAGCTGGACACGAGAGTATTCCAGGTCCTTTTCACCTGGATCTGTTTGCCTCCCACAACAACCACCAGACTCCGGAATTCTTCAGCTGGCTCCCAGACCCGGAAATCAAGGCAACGGACGCATTTCTCCATCGTTGGCCGACCAGGGGAGCCTATGCTTTTCTCCCATTCGCCATGATTGCGAGAACCCTACACCAACTCCGGATGCAACAAGTGACTGACACTCATCACACCATTGTGGCAGAGCCAACCATGGTTCCCGGACCTTCTGGCCTCCTCATGCAAGGACCCTCTACTCCTACTGTCCTTCCCAGACCTCCTCACGGATCCCAAAGGGAATCTTCACCCATTAATACTGGAAGATCATCTACCCCTTGTGGCTTGGATGCTTTCCGGGGTTCCTGGCAGGTCGGTGGACTATCGCAGGCTGCTAGAGACCTCTTATGGGATCCATGGGCCCCCGGAACTAGACGCTGTTACATTTCAGCTTGGGCCTCCTGGTCTACTTGGTGCGTGGAACAGGACTCCGATCCATTTACTGCCCCTATACCTTTGATGCTCACACTCCCGTCGGGGTCCTCCCGGTTGGCAAGGATCCTCTAGTCTGCCGACTTCTCCGTGGTATGCGGCTACGACGCCCTCCAGGCCCTAAGTACAACCATCTCTGGGACGTCGGGCTGGTCCTCCGCTTTATTCGCGATTGATACCCTAACAAACATTTGTCCCTCTGACAATTGTCGCTCTCCTGCTTTGTCTGGTGTCTTTCCGGCGGGTGTCCGATGTACGTGCTTTCGATGTCGATGTTTTTGATGTCTCCCCCGAGGGGGTCACATTCCGTATCTCCCGACGTACCAAGTCAGATTCGACATATTTTATCCTTTTTTCCTGGATGACCCGCAACTCTGCGTGGTTTCTGCTCTTCGCAGATACATCACGGTTACCTCCCCTCTTCGGAACTCGACGCCAGGCCAACTCCTGGTCTCCTACGTTAGACCCCACGCCCCAGTCTCAGTCACCACTCTAGCTCAATGGATCCGCTGGATCCTTTCTCTCTCCGGTATAGACCCCTCATTCGGCGCCCATTCCGTTCGCGGGGCGGCGGCCTCCTCAGCCTTCCTGGCGGGAGCATCCTTGTCGGATATTCTGCGGGCGGTGGATTGGTCTAGGGAATCTACCTTTCGTACCTTCTATTTCCGCACTCCTCCTCCTGCAGGGTTATCTCTGCTTCAGCGTTAAAAATGCAAAATAGGAAGCCTCCTGTCATGTTATAAAATTGAAGATTATGCTAGCTTTAGTGTACTAATAATCTTAATTTTAATAAGGACAGGAGGCGAGTATTTTCCCTCCCTGGTGTTCCCTCCCCTGATGCACCTTAGGGGGGTGGATCCCGAGGTGATGGATGTTTTCTTTCACAGGTTAGCCTCGTTATTTTACCGTGTTATCAGTTAGTGGTCTACTCTATTCCCGTTTCAGTGCAGATTGTAGAGACCCGAGTTTTATCGTTTTCTGGAGCATGATTTAATTATACTACCGTTATTGTGGTTTGCTCTGTAGTGTATCCATATACTTCACATGCTTATAAAGGTTCATCTGCTTGACCAGTTATGGTTCAGTACCTAACCTGTTTTATACTCTCCTTTTCAGTGTAACCTTCTCCAGGACCGCCTATGGATGTCATTTCTGGATATCCCACGACTCCGCCTGTTTGGTTGATGACCTCATTTGTTTCTCACCCTCTTCGTTTCGATAATTGGGAGTCTCCACAAGTTCAGCGATTCCTGGAGGATGCACGTACTGATTTTGTTTGATTTTGTTATCTCAGCGTTCAGTCAAGACTTGGATGTCGCTTAAAGAAAGAGGAAGTGTCCAGGCAGCATGACCCTTATATACACTATGCTGCCCATTGATTTACTGTTGTTCTTTACATTTTTCTTTACTGCTATGGAGTTTAGTAAAGAGAGTTATGCAAACTACTCGCCTCCTGTCCTTATTAAAATTAAGATTATTAGTACACTAAAGCTAGCATAATCTTCAATTTGTATTCACCCATGTTAGGTTCTAATTTCAATTAAGCAACTGTGATGCACAATAGACCAAAATATATTATTATTTATGATTTGCACATTTGTTATTAGCAATTGGTGTTTGTTGAGCAGTGTCTCAATAACAATATATTTCTTGGACAATCCTTCATAATTTTGTCAGAAAATTGATGGGGTAGTTTATATAACATCTCTAAATGTATTCCATCTATGTAAACTGACTCCTCAAAATTCCTCCATTGGCTCCTTACAAAATGAATAAATCTTCTAATCTTCTCAACTAGACCTTCCCATGATTGGCCCAAATATATAATTCCCTCTTCCTCATGTGAATGTGGGGTGATAGTGTTGTAGAATTATAAAATTCTTGAAATTATCTAAGCTAATACTTTGGCAGGAAGAAATGTGCGTCAGCAGAACAATGAGTTTCTGTTGAATGAAATATTGTAGCAACTGAGCCACATGTTGGTCTTAATAAAGTACATGTCAGCTGAATAATAAAATGTGTATTTACTAAAAGAACCTTGAAACTAACAATACCAACTACTCAAAATGGCTGCCAAAGCACCCCTCCCATCGAGTAAACACCTTGTGCTTGTGTCCACTCCCGTGTCAAGGATGACACCACCTCTTGATGGGAGGGCATCTAACTAACCACTTAACACCTGAACCAATTAATAATGTTTATTTGTTGTTATCTTGAATTCTTCAGTGATGTAAAAATGCCTTTATAAGGGTCTGCGCACCCATTTTCTGTTAGAAGTCATGAAACTTTTCCGAAGTTCTTTCATTAACCTGAACCCTGTGTCTCAGTGTGAATTTACTTCTGCGTGCACGCAACTTTATTATCTTTAATTTGGACAGGAACAGATAGTCATTCAAACTTATTGGTTTGCAGAAAATAATCTACTACAATTTGGCGCCATCAACGTGGGGCTCTGGGTTATGTCCTGCCCGGACAGCCGTCCAAGAAGACGCTGGGGGGATGAATCCTGGGGGAAGGAAAAGAGCCTGATCACCTCTGAGTACACGGTAGAGACTGCTGCAGCACCTAGCCGGTATGTTCCTGCCCCTGTTATTGACCTGTCCCAGTGTCTGTGACTGCTGCCGAGAGGACATCAAAGTCAGGTAATAACTTGCCCAGAGTCTTTGTATTGTTAATGATACCTAGTTTACCTGCATGTTGACTATCTGTTGCCTGGGTGTGTTTGTATTGGTTTGTGTTGAGCTTAGTCCCCGGGGAGTGTGAGTGCCTGTTTACCCCTTTTAGGTGCTAGGTGGCTCTAGCGGTAAAGGAAAAAGGGGAGGGGACCTGGTGGAAGTCTGTGTGGACTCACTACTTTCTCAGGTCCGGGGTGTCACTTTGAGGGCCTGGCTAGCCTCATTGTGCACGTTACTCTGCTTGCAGAGGGTGAGACACTTCAGCCTCGAGCGCTGAAGCTGGTAGTGTTCTGTTAACCTCTCAGTGCCCGCGGATACGGACACTGTTAGGTTGTGGTGGGATTGGATTCGGGCAGGCATTGCTGTTTCCATCACCGTGCGGTAGTGAGACTTGCGGGTGGGTCCGCAACAGGGACACTACGAGGTTGAGGGAGGTGGAGGGGCGGCCACACAAGTAAAGGGATTACTGTGATTTTATTTGAACTGTGATGCATGCACTGTATTTTATCTTGTCTTAATTGTCTGTCACACAGATTCCTGTGCTTAATCTTATTTTACTCTCTGTGTTATTTACTCTCTTGAGAGAAGTGATTGGTCACACACTTCTCGCCACACTCCAATCCGTGGCTACCTCGGGTAGGCGGAATTAGTGACTAGTCTACGTTTTGGGAAGACGTACGTAGGAACCCACTCTTATGTAGCAGTCGAGCACTGTAGACTTTCTTTTCTCTCTTTCTCTATATCTGGGACGCCTTATACAGGGAGGATGGGACAGAAGTTAGATAAACCCAGTAAGGGCTGGTTAGCATGTGATTTAGTAGAAGACAGAGAAGGAGAAGAGGTGGTTAAGAAAGTGAGGAAGATTGCTAAAGTATGTGGAATTACCGTACCTCCGTGCGGCAGATTGCAGCCAGAGAGCTGGCGTAAGTTACTGACAGAGAAGAAAGGGAAGCGGTCAGACCACGATTTGGTTCGTACAGCAGAAGCCTGGTACCGAGTAGCAAGAGCTATTCAGCAAGCGGGATGGGTTGAGGAAGAAATTGATCATAAAGGTTTAAGATTGTTTGTGTATTATAATAATTGTGTTACTGGGAAGTTCTCCCAGCCAGCGCCCTTTGATGGCGCCCAGGAGGTGACCACTCCCAACATTGCGTCAGCAATGACCGAAATGCAGCTGACCATGGTCCCCACCCCTGGTCCCCACCCTACCACCGCCCCTGTTTACCCAGTCCTGAATGCTGATGGATCCTTATTCTCCCCCCCATCAGTCCTACAGATCTCGTCACCCTCATCCTCTCTCACACCACCCTCCCTCTCCAGTCCGTTTCTCCCGTCCGCTCTTCCTCCCTTCCGCCCCTCCCCTACCTGCCCACCTCCTCCTACTCCTCCTACTCCTCCTACTAATCCCTCCCCTCCGTCTGTCCCCCCCCACTGCTCCGTCTTCTTCCCCTCCCTCATCTCCTGCCCTTCCTACTCCACCTTCTCCTCCTCCTACCCCTCCCGTCCCTCCTACCCCACCTTCTCCTCCTCCCACTCCACCTGCTACTCATTCTTCCATTTCCCCACCACCATACCTATATCCTTTATATCCTTCCTCCCTTCCTAATCCATACCCATCTCCTCCGCCCTAGCACCTGCCCAAATGGCCTGGCCATTCCCCTACCCTTATCCCACAACTCCGCCCTATTCCGCCACTTCCTACATACCTTCCATAGCCACACCCCCATCCCCGATCACGCCTACCCTGCCTCAACCTGCTCAAGTTGTGCCCGCATCCAACATGGCCACCACTTCCTCCCTTAACCTCAACGCCACTTCCTTCCACGCCTCCAATATGGCAGCCCCCAGTGGTGTGGCACCTCTAATGCCAGTCCTTCCAAATGATTTGTTACCACCAGCGAATACCACACCATTAGCTCTGGCAGGCGGAGTGCCCATTCTACCCCCGGCCCTGACACCTCAGGTAGCTACAAATCCTACAGGGGTCCGAGTGTCACCATCCCAGAATGAATTTGATTCAGTCAGCTCTCATGGTTATCAAATCCCACCGGACTCCAGAAACACATCGCCCCGCCTGCCCCGGTGCTCTATCAATGACCCTTTTGGTCGCCGGATTCAGGGAGAGAAGGCCCTTGTAATGTATGTCTCCTTCAATCCCACTCAGGCCTCTGCTCTAATGAAATCACTCCCTGACCCCGAAAAACAGCCCATGCCCTTCTATAGAGGGGTAGTTCAAATTCAACAGACCTATTCCGCCACATGGCGTGATTTGTTAAGCATCTGTGCCATAAAGGCTGGAGATGCTTATTGGCCTAGCATTGCCCGCCACCTCTGCAACAACTGGCTCACTAGTGATACTGACTATGCATCGGGGATTGAATTCTGTGCCCAGCTGAAGGACTGGGCTAAGGATAAGCTCGCAGACTTAGCAGCTGGCCTCAACGATGTTGTTCAGGAAAAAGGTGAATCTGTGGAGAGGTTCCATGCTAGACTTTTCCAAGTATTCTCAGACCTGGGATTTGATCTCAGCAACAAAATTCACTCCCAGATGCTTTCTGGTGCCTTTGTCCTAGGCATCAAAGACTCTATACGCAAGGGTATTATTGCTGCTCGTCCTGAATATAGGGTGGTTCCCCTGGATAAGTTACTCTTAGTTGCCAGAGGACTAGAATCAGCACAGAATCCTAGAAAGTTCAATTCAACTCCTATTATGGTGTCACGCCCAGTCCCAAGAGGCACCAGGCCCGCTGATGGAATCTGTTTTAATTGTGGGGAAAAGGACCATTTCAGGAGTGATTGCCCCGAGCCCCGGAGATACCGAAAATCATATACAGACGAGGAGGTGCCTAAACCCAAACCAACAACAAAGGCTCCAAAACCTCCCTTGCCCGATTCAGTCCAAGAAGATTAGGAAATTGGCAAGCCTGTGTCATAAACCCCTGTAATGGCAGTATCTTCAGGGGAACAAGGGGGGCCACTAGCCACTGTAACTTTACCTATTGAAGGTCACCCTACCACATTCCTTGTTGACACAGGTGCAGCCCGAAGTGTTCTGAGAGAACAAGACCTGCCTGATTCTTCATTCCTTTCCAATATTGACGTCTCCTGTGTAGGTGTAGATGGCCTCCCGAGACATTGTCCTTTAACTACTCCTTTACGAGTTGGCAACTGTCCCAATCTGCTTGCCCGATTTGTGGTGTCTTCAACATGTCCTATTAACCTATTAGGTGCTGATGTCCTTTCCCGCCTACAGGCATCTATCACCTTCACACCGGATGGCCAGGTGGAACTATCTACTCCCCTGTCCAAATCAGACACCTCAGCCTTGTGTTCCCTGCCTTTGATGCTTCATCTAGAAAAACCCCATGGGAATGCAAAGGCCCTGAGGGACAACTTTCCAAAAATTCTAATGACAAGTGTCCCCAAGAAACTGTGGTCTTCAGGCCCAGAGGACATAGGTCATCTAAAGGTCCCACCTGTGATGGTAAAGCTAATTCCAGGAGCAAAATTACCGAGAAAGTCTCAATATCCGTTGAAACCAGCACAAGCTGTGGCCATCACGGAACAAGTACAAGCACTACTGGCTAAAGGTGCTCTTGTCAAGTGCGAATCACCATGCAACACCCCATTGTTCCCTGTGAAGAAGAGGACACCTAAGGGTGAACCTGACAAGTACAGGATGGTCCAGGATCTTCGGGCTGTCAATGAGGCCACAGTTTTGGACACCCCAATTGTGCCTAACCCACACACCCTTCTCTCTGGTGTTCCACCTTCTGCCACATACTTCACAGTTATTAATCTGGCCAATGCCATTTTCAGTGTCCCTCTGGACCCCACCTGTCAGTACCTGTTTGCCTTCACGCATGAGAAACAACAATACACGTGGACTGTTATGCCCCAGGGAGCACAAAATTCACCAAGTCAGTTTGCAAAGGCGATGTCTTTCATCCTTGATCCATGGCAATCTGACCACCCCGAGGTTGCCCTGCTCCAATATGTTGATGACCTGCTCCTTTGTGGAGATGACATCCCCACGACAGAAAAATGTTCTCTGGGCCTCCTTTGTTATCTTGCAGATCAGGGGTGTAAGGCATCTCTTGTCAAACTTCAATTTTGCCAGGCCACAGTTATCTTTCTAGGCCATTGCCTGTCCCATGGCACTAGACACCTCACCCGTGATCGTGTCGGAGCGGTTTTGGCCATTCCGCCTCCAAAAACTCCAAAATCCCTCCACGCCTTTCTAGGCCTCATTTCTTACTGCCGAGCGTGGATCCCAGAGGCCTCTCTACTCATGCAACCTTTGTACGATGCTCTTAAATCAGACCCGTTCTGTCTGTCCTCAGAAGCACATGACAACTTCTACGCTCTCCAACGTGCTATTGCCTCTGCTCCCGCCCTTGGCTTGCCAGACTACACCAAACCATTCAAATTATTTGTGTCTGAAAGACAAGGCCACGCTACAGGAGTCCTTACTCAAGCCCATGGACCTGGCGGCCGCCAAAGGCCTATTGGCTTCTTCTCTTGCCAACTAGACATTGTGGCTAGAGGAACCCCCTCTTGCCTCCGAGCTGTTTTTGCCGCTCAGGAACTCATAAACCGCACTGGGGACCTGGTTCTTGGCCACCCTCTGACTGTTTTGGCACCTCATGATATTTCTGCCATACTTAACTAGGTCAAACTCAAACATGTCACCCCTGCCAGGCACCTTCGTCTCCAATGTCATCTCCTGTTACCTGACAATGTTACCCTTCAAAGATGTCAGGTTCTGAATCCGTCCACTCTTCTGCCACTCCCTGAGGGGGGTAGCTACTATGGATTTATCACTCCCTGAGGGGGGTAGCTACTATGGATTTATCATGGATGAAGGCTGTGTCCTACTTCTTACCCACACTATTAAAACAATGCACCTCAATTTATCCTTCTGTGACGGGCCAGAATATGCCTTCTGCACCATGTGGTACAAGCCAACCATCAACCCTGACCCTCATTATGAAGATGAACTTTATCAATTAGTTGAGGTAAAACTCATTCTACAAGATATTTACTGCGATACTGAAAGCAACAGTATGATTTTGGTTCAACTACCACTTGGACTTGAACATCTATATCACCATTGGGACACAGCCATTCCACATGTCCCTGTTACCAAATCAAAGATAAAGTCATGGGGTGATCTCGGGCCCATGGCAAAACTTTGGGCCACCATGGATGAACTACAGCTCCAAGAAAAAGGCGTTGTCAAGTACCCAACAACTGAACATGTAAAAGCATGGCCACTGTACTTTCTGGAAGAAGAATTTGAAGATCTGGTCATAAAGCACGACTATGATCCAGAAACGCCCCATAACTGTTTTGAACAGATGAAAATGGAAACAACACATTTGCCAACCGTGTATGAGGATCCACTAATAGATCCTGACCTCACCCTGTTTGTGGACGGCTCAAGGTATGCTGATGAAGAAGGAAAATATCACACAGGATATGTCGTCACCACAACAGATGAAATGATCAAGTCATCATCTCTACCATCAACAATGTCTGCGCAGGAAGCTGAATTACAAGCCCTAACTTCAGCATGCAAGATATCTGAAGGAAAGCGTGCCAATATCTACACAGATTCAAGATACACACTGGGCGTGGCTCATGACTTCGGATTAATTTGGAAAACAAGAGGATTTCTTACCACTGCCGGTACACCAGTCAAGCACAGTTCTGCAATCAAGGAGCTGATGGATGCCCTCCTACTCCCAGAAGAAGTGGCCATTCTGAAGGTAAAGGCACATGGGAAGTTGGATTCGGATGAAGCAAGGGGCAACCATCTGGCTGATCAAGCTGCAAAACAAGCTGCAAGAGAACTACAGGAAGTGGACAGAAGTGTGTCCGGAAATGAAGAAACTCCCACATTTACCTTGCAGACACTTCCAACTGATCTAAAAATCCTACGGGACAGGCTGCAGTTGCTCCTGAAGAAATACAAAGATGGAAACAGAAAGGGGCAGTTCTGAAGGATGGAGTGTACTCCAACAACCCCAAGTTCTACCTCCCTAAGAATTTGTACCTAGCAGTCGTACAATGGGCACACAGACCTGCACATTTATCAAAGGATCTAATGAATGCTCTTGTACAAAAATACTACGAAGCACCCGGAATTACTACACTAACCAGTAACTACTGCAAGGCCTGTGTTATTTGTGCTAAATGCAATCCAGGAAAAACAATAAAAGTTCCTCCAAAACATCTGGTTAAACCCATGTATCCATTTCAAAGGATTCAAATTGACCACATCCAGATGCCAAAGAGTGGTCACTATGAATATGCACTAGTGATAGTGGACATGTTCTCAGGCTGGCCAGAAGCCTATCCAGTAGTCAACATTACCGCCAAGACAACAGCAAAACGTCTACTCACAGAAATTGTATGTAGATTTGGACTCCCAGAAGTTATTGAAAG
Source organism: Pelobates cultripes (assembly GCA_933207985.1). Lineage (NCBI taxonomy): Eukaryota > Metazoa > Chordata > Amphibia > Anura > Pelobatidae > Pelobates > Pelobates cultripes. Next base: position 111,563,019 of record OW240920.1, on the reverse strand, counting down.
CGACCAGGTCCCAGCTTTCACAGCATCAGTAACTAAAGAGATTTGGACTGCCCTAGGAGTGACCCTTGCTTTCCACACGCCTTATCACCCACAAAGCAGTGGCAAAGTGGAACGTATGAATAGTACCCTAAAAGCTAGAATGTTAAAAATGTCACAAGAAACAAAGATGCCCTGGCCAGAAAGCTTGTCAATAGCTCTATTCAGTGTCAGACACACACCTAGAGGAAAACCCTCACTGTCCCCATATGAGATTCTATTTGGGACTGCACCTAGGCTAGGTTGCTATTTTCCCCAACAACTACAACTTCAAACTGATGTTTTAGTAGATTATGTAACTGAACTTGCAAATGCTTTAAACAAAATCCATGCCCAAGTTTTCTCTTCAATTCCAGATCCTGATTCTGATACGGGCAACCACAGTCTGCTCCCTGGTGATTGGGTCCTAGTCAAGAAATTTGTGGGGAAACACACTCTGGAACCAAGATTTGACAGACCATTCCAAGTTCTACTGATCACCTCCACCTCCGTCAAGTTGGCTGGGAAAAGCAACTGGATCCACGCCTCCCATTGCAAAAAGGTTCCTGTCCCAGAGGAAGCAGACTCCTCACAACCATGTACCTCTGGTACATCATCCCTTTGATTATTTTCCTTGAGGCCCAACAAGTGGCCATTAGCAAAGATGCTAGTGGGTACACATTCTGGTATAATTCATCATGCACCCGCGTAGCTACATTCACCTTTGATTACTGTGACATAGTAGATTGCCCATTTCCCAAGTCACAGATTCAAACCATTTACAAAGATATACCACACGCAAAGGACCCCTATGTTTGTGTAGTTGACAAGCAATGGGGACACAACTGTGACCATTGGGGGCTGCAGGATAGAATACTGGGCCTGCCTGGGGTTACAAACCCAAAAGTGCCTTATCTAAAGTAGATGACCATGGTAGATCCCTCCTTCAAAGAATGACTTTAAGAAAGCCTGGAGGAGGTCTGCCCATGAAATTAATGTTAAACATTGAGCACCCTGGTCCAAAGGATGCTGACCAATATGTAATGGAAATGTACTGGAAAAGTGGTTCCTATAACAAATTAGGTCATTTCTATCTTAAAGATATGTGCTACTCTCCAGAGTGGCAAGGGGCTGTTCATATGGTCCCGAATCCACTAAAACCACATATCCAGTCTTTTAAGGACATGATGGCCATTGCTAACCCCACCTTCGAAGACACCATGGCCACTGAAACTGGTTACAATGATATCAATCTATGGTTAGAGTGGATGAAATATAATGCTAATAAACATAACAAAACCGCATGCTATGTGTGCGGTGGTGCTCGACCTCATCGTGGCACCATTCCTCTAACTCTCCCTTTGGAGATAGAGAATTGCTTCCTCAGTCTTTTTGCCTACCGCTATAATTTCAACAGATCCCTCTGGACGGCAGAGTACCCCCTCTTAATTGGAAATGTCAAACCCCCAGATGGAATCACGATTTACAAGGGTAATTACACTTGTTATGCTAACTATGACGGGATTGGTAAATTCATGGGTAACTTTTCCAATGGCTATTGTGCCACCTACAGCACTGTTCCTACACGCCTGTTGCAACACCATACCAGGTCATTGGGGGATATTTACTGGTTATGTGGGGATCTACAGTTAAGATCTAGGCTGGAAACGGAGTGGTGGGGTGAGTGTACCCTAGCCAAAGTTATCATGCCCATTCATATTATTTCTCATAATCATCATGACACATACGACCCTCCACATACACCAGCCAGAGTGAAGTGCAAAACCCCAGTAAAAGGCAGTTTTGACCCCCACATTTACATAGATGCCGTTGGGGTACCTAGGGGGGTGCCTAATGAATTTAAAGCTAGAGATGAAGTCGCTGTAGGTTTTGAATCACTTTTTACCATAGTCACTGCCAACAAAAACCTTAATTGGATTAACTACATTTACTACAACCAACAGCGTTTCGTCAACTACACCAGGGATGCCCTCCAGGGCCTGGCCGAGCAGTTGCAGGCCACATCCCAGATGACATTCCAGAACAGAATGGCCTTAGACATGATTCTAGCTGAAAAGGGTATGTAAAATACTACCTGACACCATGACTTGTTGCACTTATATCCCAGAAAACACAGGTCCAAATGGTAAAGTCACTATGGCCATAGCGAAGTTAGAGAAACTCTCAGAAGAGTTGAAGAGGAATTCTGGGGTAACAGATCCCTGGGAAAGGTGGTTTGGTTGGATGTCAGGTTGGCAGAAATCTTTAGTCCATATTGGTATGGCTCTACTAATTTTCCTTTTTGTTCTCGCTCTTCTCGTTTGTTGTGTCCTCCCATGCCTTAGAAAATTCTTACAGAAGACTACAGACCAAGCGACACTAACTTTCACTCATCTGACAATCGATGATCAAGATCTCACCTCACCCTGTATTCCGCTACAAACTCTCCCTTATACTGATAAAGTGCAGATGTTCTAGGAAGGGAACCAGCGCAGGGACAGCGTCTGTCTGTATGGGTTAGTCTGTTGTGGGAGATGTGGTGGACTAGCCGCTGCGGGTTACCCACAGAGTGAAGTGTTCGAGGGCCGTACTGACGGATGAGCTGCAGCCTGTTAGGGTCAGATAAGGAAGTGTTCCGGAGGATTGGAGGAAGGCAGATGTGGTTCCTATATTCAAAAAGGGTTCAAAATCCTTGCCTGGAAATTATAGACCTGTGAGCTTAACTTCTGTGGCTGGTAAAATATTTGAAAGTTTATTAAGGGATAATATTCAAGAATTCCTTGAGAAGAACATGGTTATCAGCAAAAATCAGCATGGTTTTATGAAGCACAGGTCATGTCAAACTAACTTGATTGCGTTCTACGAAGAAGTAAGTAGAAGTATAGATCAGGGTGTTGCCGTGGATGTGATCTTTTTGGATTTTGCCAAGGCATTTGATACAGTTCCACACAATAGATTAGTGTTCAAACTCAAGGAAATCGGTCTAGATGAAAATGCTTGTTCTTGGGTAGAACATTGGCTTAAAAACAGAGTACAAAGAGTTGTCATTAATGGTAAATTTTCAAGCTGGACAGAGGTGGCAAGTGGTGTCCCTCAGGGGTCTGTTCTGGGACCCCTTCTATTTAACATGTTTATAAATGATCTTGAAGACCGCATTGAAAGTCATGTTTCAGTGTTTACAGATGACACCAAACTTTGTAAAACAATACAATGTGAGCAAGATATTACTTTGCTGCAGAGGGATTTAGATAGACTGGGAGACTGGGCACTCAAATGGCAGATGAAATTTAATGTTGAAAAATGCAAAGTTATGCACTTCGGCGTAAAGAATACACAAGCAACGTATACCCTTAATGGAAGCGAATTAGGGATAACAACACATGAAAAGGACTTGGGAATTGTTATAGACAACAAACTATGCAACAATGTGCAATGTCAATCAGCAGTGGCCAAGGCCAGTAAGGTATTGTCATGCATGAAAAAGGGCATTCATTCTCGGGACAAGAATATAATTTTGCCTCTTTATAAATCACTGGTAAGACCCCATATTGAATATGCTGTGCAATTTTGGGCACCTGTTCTAAAGAAGGATATTATGGCACTAGAAAAAGTGCAGAGGCGGGCTACAAAATTAATAAAAGGAATGGAACATATCGGCTATGAAGAAAGGTTAACAAATTTAAACCTATTTAGTTTAGAAAAACGTCGCCTGAGAGGGGATATGATAACATTATACAAATATATTCGGGGCCAATACAAACCATTGTGTGGAAATCTATTCACAAACCAGACTTTACATAGGACACGAGGCCATGCGTTTAGACTGGAAGAAAGAAGATTTCGTCTAAGGCAAAGGAAAGGTTTTTTTACTGTAAGAACAATCAGGATGTGGAATTCTCTGCCTGAGGAAGTGGTTTTATCAGAGTCCATACAGATGTTCAAACGGCTACTAGATGCATACTTGCAAGAACAGAATATTCAAGGATATAATCTTCAATGTAGGGTAATAACTGCTTGATCCAAGGATAAATCTGACTGCCATTCTGGGGTCAAGAAGGAATTTTTTTCCTAGCTTGTTGCAAAATTGTGCTTCAAACTGGGTTTTTTTGCCTTCTTTTGGATCAACAGCAAAAAACAAATGTGAGGAAGGTGGAACTTGATGGACGCAAGTCTCTTTTCAGCTATGTAACTATGATAAGGGTAGACATGCACTTTGCAATAACACCAAGCTAGCGACCATAGGGTTTCTGTGTCTTTGGGCTAACAAGTCTTCTGGTATTAACAAATAAAGTTTATCTTTTAGTAACTAACATTTTAAGGGGGGACTGTTGTAGAATTATAGAATTCTTGAAATTATCTAAGCTAATACTTTGGCAGGAAGAAATGTGCATCAGCAGAACAATGAGTTTCTGTTGAATGAAATATTGTAGCAACTGAGCCACATGTTGGTCTTAATAAAGTACGTGTCAGTTGAATAATAAAATGTGTATTTACTAAAAGAACCTTGAAACTAACAATACCAACTACTCAAAATGGCTGCCAAAGCACCCCTCCAATCGAGTGAACACCTTGTGCTTGTGTCCACTCCCGTGTCAAGGATGACACCACCTCTTGATGGGAGGGCATCTAACTAACCACTTAACACCTGAACCAATTAATAATGTTTAATTGTTGTTATCTTGAATTCTTCAGTGATGTAAAAATGCCTTTATAAGGGTCTGCGCACCCATTTTCTGTTAGAAGCCATTAAACTTTTCCGAAGTTCTTTCATTAACCTGAACCCTGTGTCTCAGTGTGAATTTACTTCTGCGTGCACGCAACTTTATTATCTTTAATTTGGACAGGAACAGATAGTCATTCAAACTTATTGGTTTGCAGAAAATAATCTACTACAATAGTATACTTGTTTGTTCATTAGCCCATCCCTCTTTTTTTGGAATATGTTTGTGGTGTAATTTAGAAACCATATACAGTGAGGGGAAAAAGTATTTGATCCCCTGCTGATTTTGAACGTTTGTCCACTGACAGAGAAATGGTCAGTCTATAATTTTAATAGTAGGTGTATTTTAACAGTGAGAGATAGAATAGCAACAAAATAAATCCAGAAAAACACATGTCAAACAAGTTATAAATTGATTTGCATGTCAATGAGTGAAATAAGTATTTGATCCCCTATCAATCAGCAAGATCTCTGGCTCCCAGGTGTCTTTTAAAGGGAGTGCACCTAATCTTATCTCGTTACCTGTATAAAAACACCTGTCCACAGATGCAATCAATCAATCAGATTCCAAACTCTCCACCATGACCAAGACCAAAGAGCTGTCCAAGGATGTCAGGGACAATATTGTAAACCTACACAAGGCTGGAATGGGCTATGAGACTGGTGTGATTATTTGCAAATGGAAGAAACACAAAATAACTGTCAGCCTCCCTCCGTCTTGTACTCCATGCAAGATCTCACCTCGTGGAGTTTTAATGATCATAAGAACAGTGAGGAATTAGCCCAGAACTAGACGTGAAGATCTTGTTAATGATCTCAAGGCAGTTGGGACCATAGTCACCAAGAAAACAATTGGAAACACTGAAATTGGTGAAGGACTGAAATTGGTGAATTACTGAAATCATGCAGCGCCCGCAAAGTCCCCCTGCTCAAGAAAGCACATGTACAGGCCCACTTGTATAACAATATCCCAATGAGTGGCACCAAATGAGATGACAAATACTCAAAACACCTTCTGTGGGTTTTCCCTTTATCCCCACACAAACATGTACATACGGTATAAGGTGGAGTATATGTACACAATAATTCTTCCAATGACAATTGCAATAAACTTGTCCTTGTTACAAATATTCTTCCAATAACAGTTGTAAAAAACTTGTCCTTGTAGGGGTATGCTCTAAAATATAAGCATAAATAAAGAGAGATAGTGCAATATAGCCAGTTCACAGTAGAATGATACTATATATGTGGAACGTAGAACACTCACAAACGTGGAGCCAATATAGAGGCTCAGAAGTAGTGGCTCTGTGGGTACTAAAGGGACCCACTTCCTTCTTGCTACTGCCTGTGATATTCAAAAATAGGATGTCCTCCCAAGGTGCAGTAGGGTAAAGTGCTTTATTGCAAAGTGCACAACAATAATATAAAATATAAAAAAATGAATAAAAAACCTTACAGTTCAGAAGGTATAGTCCTTATATAAGGTGCAAAACGCGTTTCACCTCTTTTCAGTTTTTAATCTATAAAAGGTTGATCAAAGTTTCGACCTGTTCGGGTCTTCCTCAGGATCAACATGTAACCATAAAATCAAAATATATATAAAGATAGAATGTACTCACCAATTGTGATTAACTCCCTCATCCATTCAATCCGAACCCGGAAGTGAAAACCGGAAGTCACATGATATGCAGAATCACGTGAGAATGTCCCAGTGAGTAGGGTTGCTAAGAAACCAATGAAAATATTATAGAATTGGTCTCATACCGGTTCGTGATTTGTGAAATATATGTGGCTAATTATTAAATTGCATAAGTGAAAATACAGTATAAAGTCTACACAAACGCACTGTGAAAATATCGTGAAATAGACAAAGTGTCATATGTGGAAAAACAATCGTGCAGCAAAGTATCTAGCAGCCAAAGTGAAACAAATTTGTGTAGTTAGACATACATACAGATAACAAAAAATTAAAACATATATGCCTGCCATGGACAGAAAATGAAGTATATATATTTTATATTATATGTTTACCTAGACTATCTATTACTTAAAGGCAAAGGAAGGAGCAAATTAAAGGTTCATAATATATAACACAGAGTAACCCTCCACAGGGCAGATAGGCTTAAGGGTATTGACATTTAAACATCATTGACCAAACAGTTAAGAGCAAAATTATTTTGCATTATATAGGACAATCTAGATTGTATAAAATTTGTAAAAACTTTTTTATATAGATATATATATAGTTCCACCCTTATATTAGCACAAAAAAAGAAGTTTAGCTGCTTAGTCCCCATCATCACATCCCACATCTAAAGAAGTGATGTTGGACATGGCAGTGATAACAGTGTCCAAATGTCAAAAAGCAATATATAGTTATCTCTCAGATTGAGATTAAAAATCAATGAGATATAGTATCCAGGAATACAGACATAGAACTGGAAAAATAGAAAATAAAAAATAGAATATAAAGTACGTAGAAAAATGAATAAAGCAAGTAGAAATACATTTAAATGTTAAACATATAAAGAAAATAGAGCATTCAAACAATCTAAATCCTGGACATGCAATACTTCCATAGCTTCATACATTAGAAACATTTGGAATTTAAAGGTATATATTATAACCTTATTTAGAATAGCAAATTAAAGAAAACCTGAGTACACAATATTTTCATTGACATCCAGCGTGCCTCTCTTTGTAGCAGCATTCTGGATCTGTCTCCATGTCTGAGTAAAAGAGCGATATGATCAATTGCTGTGAAACGTAAAGTTGGTAATCTATGTCCAAGGGCTAGAAAATGTTTCGCCACCGGTTTGTCACTGTAGTTATCACGGAATGCAGTCATGGTATATATGTAAGTGTGTGAACTAAACTAAAGTAGAGCCAAATATATTAGGACGAACAATCTAGTGGTAGATGGAGAAAAAGGGGGTTAACCCCTAACAATTCAATATCTTAGAGCAAAAGAATTATAAAAAAAATAAAAATAAAAAATGCAGAAACAAAATATGGACACTACCAGTAGGTGTCGCCAGAGAGATAGGTAATTTTCAAAACAGAGTCTTAATTGTGCCTAATTATTAAAACTTAACTTTTAATATAGTAATAAAGAAAATAAAGAGTATGAAGCAAGAATAATTAAAATAGGGTAAGCAGTCCTTATACTGTATGTATGATAACAGTTCTGATTAAACTTCAGAAAGTGGGCGGTTTAAAGTATTACTTATAGTTTCAAACCATAGCTCTATTCAAGATTACATGGCAAATTAAAGAGACACTATAGTCACCCAGACCACTTCAGCTCAATGAAGTGGTCTGGGTGCCAGATACCTCAGTTTTAACCCTTCAGATGCAAACATAGCAGTTTCTTCCGGACAGCCACTAGAGGCGCATCTGCAATGCTGGAGGCATATTGTGCATCCATCGAGCAGAGCGTCCATTGGAAAGCATTGAGAAATGCTTTCCTATGGACACTTTGAATGCGCGCACGGCACTTGCCGCGCATGCTCATTCGGCTCCGCTGACGTTGGACAGGGGAGCTGACGTCGGCGGGGGAGGAGGAGAGGTCACCAGCGCCGAGGGAGCCCGGCGCTGGGTTAAGGTAAGCTGCTGAAGGGGTTTTAACCCCTTCAGCGCCACGGGAGGGGGACCATGAGGGTGAGGGCATCCTCAGGGCACTATAGTGTCAGGAAAACCGCTTTGTTTTCCTGACACTATAGTGATCCTTTAAGAAATCCTTTCAGTAATTTCATGATTTTTGCCTGAAAGCAAATAGATTGTGGTACTGCACTGTTATTTTGGATACACTCCTCCTGACTGTGTACAAAGTAGCAGTTTCAAGTTGGTTCCTATCTGTGAATCAGGCTGTAAATTAACCATGAATAACTGCACGTAGTGGAGCAGGTTGATAGAAATAGACATATAGGTTAGAAGGGTTGTATTCATAGGAATATGCCTGCTATCAATTTTCAAAGCTCCTTTTCGTCTTTAAGCTGTATAGTTCCATATTATTATATAATGAGCTTTTGAAAAATAGGAGTGAGTAAAAATCCTATCTGATAGTTAATCTAATGTGCCTCGAATGTAAGAGACCTATCTAAAGATAATCTCATGTGCCTTCGAGGGCACCCCTTAAGAAAAGACCTGCCTATTCTCACATTACCCCCCACTCATAGAGAAATGTATGTAAATCTTGCGGACTGCTTCAATCCCTAATATGGAGAGTGTAACGTTCCCTTATTTACCACTATAATGTCTTAAATCATAGAACTTAGTAGGGCTAACCATACAGATATCTTAGCCATAATTTTATATAGTTAGTAAGAGATCCTCTATTTACCATATATAAATAATTGAGAATACAATATAAAATAAGGATTGTCTTGGAAGCAATAGTTTTGTCTTTTTGGATATTTATTATATAAAAAGATAAATATAAAATCCATTATAGCAGAGTTTATAAGATTAAATTACATGCTTGCAAATATCATTAATAGGTTAACATACCCTTCTGAACATGTAATCATGTCAGCCTCTCTGTCATTTTAAGATGGAGCAGCGTCTGTCTCCATGTCTCTCCTCTGTGTCTTAACATTTAAAAGTACACCTATTTATACCTTAGGTGTCTCCATTTTAGGGTTGCCGTAGTTCATTTACTTTATTCATTTTAGGACCTCCCTTAATTTGGCAAATATACAAGGCCATAACTAAAGGGAGCAAACGTCATGGAAATTTTCCTGACTTAGTTCAAGATGGCATCTTAAAGTCTGAATAGGCTATCTGTTGTTTATACTAAGTCGTAAGTGTACAGTCATGGGAGATTCCCGGATTTGGGGAAGTTCCATTAACTTGGGGTTACCACAGTGTACTGCAAGAGTCGTAGTATAGCCTTGAAGCTTGTTTATGCATTATTGTTATTGTAATTCGTCTGGGACAAAATGGCGCAAACATATTATGCACTGAGGTTATTGCTTAAAGAAACAGTTATGAAAAACAATATGTTCCATTTCTAACACCTTGTCAGTTTGCAATATCTCTTAAAGACAAAGTACACAGTTTAAGAAATACAACATTTCCTTCTAAAACTTGTAATATTTACATTTGCCCATAACAAGAGAAGGACTATCAGGTGTAGCGCTCTAATTATAGTGGATATGCTGGTGTAAAGAAAAACTTGATATACCTTAAGGGGTCGTATACACTTATATGTGGTCCCAATATTTTCAGATAAACCTTAAATAAGAAACACAAATATACAAAACAGTGTAACCTGTATATAAATATATAATGGAAGTAGATATGTAAATTACTAACTCACACTTTTCTGAGCTAAAACACTAGCTCAGGTAAATGCGCCTTAGGGTCCGTTGAGGTGACCCTCACCCTCCTTCAGATCCAAAATTTCTCCAGGGGTTATGTCCTAGATAATAAGTATAGGAGTATAGGAGGAATATATATTATTATGAGATAACTTGTATATACTCACAAACCCAGAGCCAATAAGTCGGCTCACTTCATAAGATGTATGTGGTTAAGGAGATGTATGTTGTTAAAGCAGGTAAAAATAAAAGCCGTAAGTGTAAAAGTTATAATTTATTATTTATAAAAATATATATTAACATATTGTGTAAAAAATATAATATAAAATATAAATAAAAATAACACTTCTTCAGCTATAGTCCAATAGATAGTTCCATGTGCTCACTGTTCCTCCAGGACACGTTTCGCCAATAGGCTTCTTCAGCTGGAAAAATTCTGTGTGAACTCTAAGGACTCCTTCCTGCTTTAAATAGCCCTTTTGATTGCAGCATCTCTGTATCTGGGCTTGTAATTTTCGCGGGCAATCTCCATAGAAACGGAGATGCCCTGCGGTTCAAGCCTCCTGTTCGTTCATTTACTTCCGTGTATGTGAAAATGCATACTTCCGGTTTCGGCTCTTTCGGAGTTATGCGTTCCATGGTGCTTCCATAGTGTGTTCCACAGTGCGTTCCACAATGGAACAGCATCTCTAAGTCCTTTGCTGAGTTAAGTGATGAATTTCTCAAAACACACGTTTTAAATGCATAAAAATAATATTATTAGACAACTTCATTCTATGAAAAAGGTTTTTATACAACAAAAACAATTTAGAAATATACATTTATATTGAACTTGTGCAGCAATTGAGTTTTTATTAAATATATCCATATTAAAATATGATAGTAGATCTGTTATACAGTTATCTCTTTTGGAGGAGGGGTAACTCAAATCCAAGAGGAGAACAACAATATTCAAGATGAATTTAGGAGAATAATAAAATAATTTTTATAAAAAAACTCCATATCCAAAGAAGTGAACCCCAATTATAAAAGCACCTTTTGTAGGAAAAAGACTTATGAAAATCTAAAAAAATGTATTTAAATATAAACCAGGAATACTCATTGTAAAAAAGGAAGAGTCTGCAAAGAGATGTTATATAACTATATGTATAAAAAATAAAAAAGGAAATAAAAAAGGGTGAACAGGGGTAAACAGGGAGAAGTATATAATAGTAAATTAGGTTAAGAAATGGCACATTTCGAAGTTTGAGTTTAACCCATAGGGAATCAGACTATTTAATTTAAATATCCATTCCATTTCTATTTTGCTTAATTTTAGATTGAAGTTACCTCCCCTCCAGTCTTTGGATATTTTATTGATTCCCAAAAAAATAGTACCCTTTATTTCACAATTATGGTGAGTTTTATAATGTAATGGCACGCTATGTTTTTCAAAACCTTACTAATATTCTGGCCACGTTCTTCTATCCTTAGATGCAGGGCTCTTGTAGTTTTTCCTACATAATTAAGCCCACAAGGGCATTGCATGAGGTAGATAAGGTTTTTGGAATGACAGGTAATGAATTCTTTAATTGGATATTTATACCCTTCATTACATTTGAATTTTTTTATATGTCTTTTTTTATTCTCGGTTCTTTTGCAGGCTTAGCATAGCCCGCATCCAAAGAAACCTTTCTCTGTGTTAAGGAAAGTTGTGTTAGTGTTCGGTTTTTCTTTTGTAAAACTAGAAGTTACGGTATTCCGTAAATTATTTACTCCTCTATGAATGAAACAAGGTTTCTCTGGGAGGAAAGTTTTTAAAATCGGATCTTGAAGGAGAATGGGCCAGTATTTCAAAACTGTCTTCCTAACTTTATAATTATTAGCGCTATATGTACATATGAACGGAATCTCATTATTTATATGTTCCTCTTTATTTTTATATTGTAAAATACTATCTCTCTCTATTTCTTTAATTTCCCGTCTTGATTTTTCTAATTTAGTTCTTTCATACCCCTTTTCCATAAAATCTGATTTAATTTTATTCGATTGAATCTCAAAGGTTTCTAAATCTGTGCAATTTCTTCTTATTCTAAGAAATTGTCCTTTGGGAGCATTTTCCAACCATGGTAAAAAATGACAACTATCTCTATCTATGAAGCTATAAGCTTTTACAGTTTTAAAATGATTTTTAGTCTTAATAAAAAAATTTCAATATATATATGTAAGTCTAAATAAAATAACTTATTTTTTACTCCAATTACTTGTGAGTTGAATTCCCCATGTATTTGAGTTTAAACAATTTAAAAATGTAGATAGGTCTTCTTCTTGTCCCTCCCATATGAAAAATTTTTTGTCTATATATCGGCCATAGGTAACTAAGTTCTCCACCCAGTCATGCTGTCCATAAATAAAGTAATTTCCCCAAAATGCCATAAATAGATTGGCAAGGCTGGGGGCGAATTTAGTTCCCATGGCCGTCCCTTTAATCTGGAGAAAAAATTCTTCATTGTACCAGAAAAAATTCTTATTTAAAATGAGTTCTATTGCTTCTAAAATGAATTCTATTTTAATAGGGGTAAGGTCTGAATGATTTTCCATAAAGTGCTTAGCTGCTTCGTATCCATAATTGTGCGGGATATTAGAATATTACTGTATAAGGCAGTTACATCAAAAGTAACTAAAAAACAGTTATTATTCCATCTACATTTATTTAGGAGTTTTAACACCATCATAGTGTCTTTAATATATGATCTTGTTTTTTTAACTATGGGTTGTAAATGTATATCAACATATTGAGATAGAGAAAAATGAACAAGTGGAATTACAAATCCCACAGTTCAGAGTAGGACAAAAATGGGTATAAATGGGCATGTACCCAGATAATTTAGAAAAATAGAAAATGCCTCAGGGTGCTCAAGAAGGTAGAAAGCATAAAGCCCTATCCTCTAAGGCCCTTCTGAGGTATACCCACCAAACAATATTGTTAACTCATAGCATCTGAGATAGGTGATAGGAAATATGAGTAGTGAAGGAATAAAAGAACGATCTTTATTAATTTATATCTGTTTGAGTCAAATAGACTCTTTAGCAAAGAAAAACAACTAATAACCATAAAACAACAATGTGTAGGTGATTTAAAAGGAAGGAAGGGGGTGGGGAGGGGATAGCTCATATAGTATATCAAATAAGTAGTATCTGTTGAGCGCTGATTGTAGCTTGTATGGATAGATGTTGACAAGTGATGACAGGTTATTAGAGGCTATCTACTTATAAGAACCCAGGGTCAATGTCCCAAATAAGATATAGAATAATCAATGAAGTAAAAATAATATCAGACCCTAAGGTATATAGTCTTCTTTAGTGCGATGTAATCATAGATAGAGTTTCTAGTATAGTCTCTAATATAGTCTATAGATCGCTTGGTAGAGCCCTATTAGAATCCAAATACATCATACAGGGAGAAATCTGTGCTGGTACAACTTGTAGGAAAATTTATGAGAAGTAAAACGCTTCCCTAAACACTATAGCGATATGGAGATGACACAAGCGGAATAATATTGTTCCTAGAGCTGATAACTAAAGTCCCTGATAGAGCCGTTATAGAAAATAGGGTATAGGCTAGACTACCTAGCTATGAAAATTCCCATTTGCTTGCTATCCAACCACATATGTGGCTGGATAGCTAGCAAATGGGAATTTTCATAGCTAGGTAGTCTAGCCTATACCCTATTTTCTATAACGGCTCTATCAGGGACTTTAGTTATCAGCTCTAGGAACAATATTATTCCGCTCGTGTCATCTCCATATTGCTATAGTGTTTAGGGAAGCTGGATAGCTAGCAAATGGGAATTTTCATAGCTAGGTAGTCTAGCCTATACCCTATTTTCTATAACGGCTCTATCAGGGACTTTAGTTATCAGCTCTAGTAACAATATTATTCCGCTCGTGTCATCTCCATATCGCTATAGTGTTTAGGGAAGCGTTTTACTTCTCATAATTTTTCCTACAAGTTGAACCAGCACAGATTTCTCCCTGTATGATGTATTTGGATTCTAATAGGGCTCTACCAAGCGATCTATAGACTATATTAGAGACTACAGGGAGTGCAGAATTATTAGGCAAGTTGTATTTTTGAGGATTAATTTTATTATTGAACAACAACCATGTTCTCAATGAACCCAAAAAACTCATTAATATCAAAGTTGAATATTTTTGGAAGTAGTTTTTAGTTTGTTTTTAGTTATAGCTATGTTAGGGGGATATCTGTGTGTGCAGGTGACTATTACTGTGCATAATTATTAGGCAACTTAACAAAAAACAAATATATACCCATTTCAATTATTTATTATTACCAGTGAAACCAATATAACATCTCAACATTCACAAATATACATTTCTGACATTCAAAAACAAAACAAAAACAAATCAGTGACCAATATAGCCACCTTTCTTTGCAAGGACACTCAAAAGCCTGCCATCCATGGATTCTGTCAGTGTTTTGATCTGTTCACCATCAACATTGCGTGCAGCAGCAACCACAGCCTCCCAGACACTGTTCAGAGAGGTGTACTGTTTTCCCTCCTTGTAAATCTCACATTTGATGATGGACCACAGGTTCTCAATGGGGTTCAGATCAGGTGAACAAGGAGGCCATGTCATTAGATTTTCTTCTTTTATACCCTTTCTTGCCAGCCACGCTGTGGAGTACTTGGACGCGTGTGATGGAGCATTGTCCTGCATGAAAATCATGTTTTCTTGAAGGATGCAGACTTCTTCCTGTACCACTGCTTGAAGAAGGTGTCTTCCAGGAACTGGCAGTAGGACTGGGAGTTGAGCTTGACTCCATCCTCAACCCGAAAAGGCCCCACAAGCTCATCTTTGATGATACCAGCCCAAACCTTGCTGGCGTCTGAGTCGGACTGGAGCTCTCTGCCCTTTACCAATCCAGCCACGGGCCCATCCATCTGGCCCATCAAGACTCACTCTCATTTCATCAGTCCATAAAACCTTAGAAAAATCAGTCTTGAGATATTTCTTGGCCCAGTCTTGACGTTTCAGCTTGTGAGTCTTGTTCAGTGGTGGTCGTCTTTCAGCCTTTCTTACCTTGGCCATGTCTCTGAGTATTGCACACCTTGTGCTTTTGGGCACTCCAGTGATGTTGCAGCTCTGAAATATGGCCAAACTGGTGGCAAGTGGCATCGTGGCAGCTGCACGCTTGACTTTTCTCAGTTCATGGGCAGTTATTTTGCGCCTTGGTTTTTCCACACGCTTCTTGCGACCCTGTTGACTATTTTGAATGAAACGCTTGATTGTTCGATGATCACGCTTCAGAAGCTTTGCAATTTTAAGAGTGCTGCATCCCTCTGCAAGATATCTCACTATTTTTGACTTTTCTGAGCCTGTCAAGTCCTTCTTTTGACCCATTTTGCCAAAGGAAAGGAAGTTGCCTAATAATTATGCACACCTGATATAGGGTGTTGATGTCATTAGACCACACCCCTTCTCATTACAGAGATGCACATCACCTAATATGCTTAATTGGTAGTAGGCTTTCGAGCCTATACAGCTTGGAGTAAGACAACATGCATAAAGAGGATGATGTGGTCAAAATACTCATTTGCCTAATAATTCTGCACTCCCTGTATACTAGAAACTCTATCTATGATTACATCGCACTAAAGAGGACTATATACCTTAGGGTCTGATATTATTTTTACTTCATTGATTATTCTATATCTTATTTGGGACTTTGACCCTGGGTTCTTATAAGTAAATAGCCTCTAATAACGTGTCATCACTTGTCAACATCTATCCATACAAGCTACAATCAGCGCTCAACAGATACTACTTATTTGATATACTATATGAGCTATCCCCTCCCCACCCCCTTCCTTACTTTTAAATCACCTACACATTGTTGTTTTATGGTTATTAGTTGTTTTTCTTTGCTAAGGAGTCTATTTGACTCGAACAGATATAAATTAATAAAGATCGTTCTTTTATTCCTTCACTACTCATATTTCCTATCACGTATCTCAGATGCTATGAGTTAACAATATTTTTTGGTGGGTATACCTCAGAAGGGCCTTAGAGGATAGGGCTTTATGCTTTCTACCTTCTTGAGCAACATATTGAGATAACCTGCTTGATATGGAATCAATGCCTGCCACAATCGGCTTTCCCAGAGGGTTGTGAAGATCTTTATGGACTTTAGGAAGGAAGTAAAAGACAGGAATTTTAGGATATAAATTATTTAAAAACTGGAATTCCTTTTGGTTTAAAATCTCTAAATTCAGTCCTTTATTAAAGAAATTTGAAAAAGTTTTATTAATTTCATTACTAGGGTTATTCATTAATTTTTTATATGTATTTACATCTTTTAAAATTCTTTCAGCTTCTCTATGATAAACTCCTTTGACATTAGTACTATACTCCCTCCTTTATCTGCTGGTTTTATTATTAAATCCGTATGTTCTTTCAGATCTTTAAGGGCCTTTCTTTCCTGTATACTTAAATTTTGATTGAAAGTTTTTATTTTTTCAAATTGTTTAACGTCTGTCATGACCATAGTTTCGAAGGTGGTCATTTTTTCCGAGATCGTGTGTTTTGGATAAAACTGTGATTTTGATTTTAAGTCTGTATGGAACCTGTTCTCTATATCCAATTGGCGTTCTATAGGATTTTTTATAAAAAAAATTTTTAGACATAAGTTTCTTTTAAATCTATTAAATAAAATGGGAAATAGCAACATTAGAAAAGTATTTGAAAGATGGCATTACTCCGAGAGGTTTGAGATATTTTAAAATGCCCACTTTTGACAAGGATATAATGAGCTTTATGGACGAATGGAGCACAATGCTGGAAGGTTTTTCCATCAGTACCATTAACCTCATTGTTAAAAGACGAAAAGAGAATATAAAGGAATTAGACCTAGAAATAAGTAAATGTCAAAATGAGATACTGAATTCCCTAAATCAAGAGGAATTTGATAATGCAACGCAAGACATTAAAAATAATCTTGATAAATTAGAAAAAGAAGTAATAGAAACTAAAAAATACAAATATTACAGAGACATTAAAGACTATTAAATGAAACAAGTCAGAACTTTTTCGAAACATAACAATAATAACGCTGAAAAACAATATGAAGAAAGAGAGGAAATACAACCAGAGGAAAGACCAGCAACATCCAAAACCTTTAAGAGACAAGAATATAAAGAGATCCCTATTAGACACACACAGACATCTAGAACAACAACCACCTCAGAACTAGAGATAATAGATATGGCTACCAAAATAGCTACCATAAGAGACACTATCAGAGTAGTCGGCCATACAACGACTGGGACAATGGGAGAATTCCCTATTGGCAACTAAAGGAACAGAGAAAAGACCATATAGAAACGAAAGACACGAGAGGAGACAAGAATATAGACAATAAAAAAGAGAATATAGACCTTACAATGCTCATAACCAATATAGAAAAGAAGAACCAATTAAAACAAATAATAGATTTCACATATTAGATGAATTTGAAAATAAGGATTTTTGGAGGAGCAATGGCAAAGAAAGACACAAGAGAGAGGAAGATCATATAAATACAACACATTCCAAAAGGAGAAGGGATTCAAGTACAGAGGCACAAGGGGAGGAAAACACACCAAAGAAAGAAAGATGAGAGAGATCATACAGGAATCTACATCAATAAAAGGGATCCATAATTTGAGTAATAAAATCCTAGCGGAAGACCATAAAAAGGTACTTAATAAAAGATTAAAATTCGCCCCAAACAAACCGCTTAATCAATTTGAGGTTTACGTAGATCTTAATAGATTTAAAAGAAACTTATGTCTAAAAAATGTTTTTATAAAAAATCCTATAGAACGCCAATTGGATATAGAGAACAGGTTCCATACAGACTTAAAATCAAAATCACAGTTTTATCCAAAACACATGATCTCGGAAAAAATGACCACCTTCGAAACTATGGTCATGACAGACGTTAAAAAATTTGAAAAAATAAAAACTTTCAATCAAAATTTAAGTATACAGGAAAGAAAGGCCCTTAAAGATCTGAAAGAAGATACGGATTTAATAATAAAACCAGCAGATAAAGGAGGGAGTATAGTACTGTAAGAAATTGATATTCCAAACTGCAATATTGTATATAACTTTCTGTGTATGTGACTGGTTTCACAAGTTGGGGTCATTTACTTGATAACAGTGGGATAAGGATCAAAGCTTTGAGTTGCATTTTACAACACCCAGCTAAAACAAAAGCTTACATCCCTCCAGTATTCCTTGCATGTTATCAGGAGATCAGAGTAATAGACATCTAGGTGTAACCATGGAAGTGCGTGTTTTCCCAAGCAGTCTAACCCACCCAGAAACCAACCCTAACTGGTCACTTCTTTCAGAACATTACAGTATAGCTGGAGGGAAGAGATCAAAGGGAAAGACTTGGGTAAAGACAGAACTCTCTGGAGAAAGAGGGCGGGATAAACCACTTTTGGGAGGGAAAAGGGATTCTGGGACTTGTAGTTTATTACTCCAAGAATTAGTCTTTAAAAGGACAACAACCAAGGAAGGCTCTCTTCTTTCTCTCTCTCTTTGGAGAGGACAACGCAGCAAGCAGGGCCATGGTGAACTAAGAGAGCCTGTCCCAGATTACCCAAGATGAAGGCGCAAGGGGAAGACCTGCATTTAAATGTTTAAGTATTGTCTTTTTATTATGTAGCTTTTGATTATGTACCGGATATAATGTGTAATGTATATTGTGTATATCCTTTTAAAATCTAACAGTATCCTTAAATGAATATTTACAATACATTTTATTACACACTTGTGTTTATGTCTTATTTGTCACACATTCCCTAAAAGAATATCCTTGTAAGAGGGTCATAATTTCTTACAAATTGGCGAGCCAGGTAGGAGGGATTTAGTGTGATTTATAAGCATATTCATAATTGTATAGATTGTATATTTACTTTTGGATACTGTTCAGATATTGTGTATAGATATTTCAGTGAATTGTGCGTTGTCAATGATGGAGAGTTTATTGAAAGAGATTGCTAAGGTGTCTAATCCAGAAGCAATAATTAAATGTATGGATGGTGCATTAGATCCATGGCTTAATGCTCAGGATTATGTGGCCAGGGCAATTATTGAAAATAAATTGTCCAAATCTAGTGCTAAAATTGCCTTGATTTATGCTGCCCGTTGGATTGCGGAGAAGTATAACTCTTTAAATAGGCAAAAAGAGAAATTAGAGGCAGACATTTTGAGTTTAAAGAATGAAGTGGAAGGTTTTAAACTGTCTGCGCAAAATGCTGCTGCTTTGTGTGTAGGTAGTCAGCAAATGCGTCTTGAAAATGAGGAATTGCACAGTTGTAATGAGCAGCTTGTAGAAAGGCTGAAGGATGCAGAGGGTGCTATTAGGATCCTTGCATCCAGCAGCCAGAAAGAGGCTGATCATTCAGATTGCATGTATCAAATTAATTTATTGAAATCCCAATTACAAAATAGAAATGCTGTTGTACCTGCATGCAATGCTGCAGAACCCAATACAAATGTTGTACATAACATAGAGTGTGGTGTTTTTGCAGATGTTTATGGTATTTGTGAGCGCAGTATTCCTGCTAAAATGGCACCAGTCTCTACAGAGCACATGGTGGATGCACAGGGAAATGTACTACATAAAACTACTGTGACCCATTCCTTAAAACATACAGAGGTTATTGCACTGAGCAAAGAACTGGGATGTATAAGCTTGGATGATGATCCAGTAGATATAATGTTAAAAATTGATCAATTTGAAAAAATCCACAGAAACTTAAATGAATTGGATATTTTTGATGTCATAATTGCTAGTACAGACCAGTCACTAAGAGCAAGTCTGCCACATGAGATATTTATAGAACCTAGAACCAAGCAACAACTTATCAAAGAGTTATTAAACACACTTGGTCTAGAGGAAGTAAATCATCATTTTGCTTTTGGTAATTGTGCTCAGAAGAGAGGGGAGTCTGTTCAAGGGTTTGTAAATAGGTTATTTGTTTTATTCAAACTGACTGTTCCACCTGGAGCACATGCTGATCACAATGAATATGCATATAAGAAAGCATTACTTAATAGGACACTGCCAGATATTCGAGAGTTAATTGGTTTAACTGTGTCCCCACAGGACACCTTTGTAAATATACTGAATTACTTAAAAGGGGTTGAAGCAATTTTACTAAATCAAGAAAAAGTAAATAAAAGACAAGTGTCATTGATACAAAGTCCCCAACCTCACAGATATATCAATCAGAGAAAGTCCCCACATATAAAATCCATTACATGTTTTAGGTGTGGTAGGATGGGACATATTGAAAAATTTTGTAAATCAGATGTGCATATTCATCATGAAAGGCCCATGTGTGATAGATGGACTCTGGGAAATAAACATAATCACCCTAGGTGGAGATCACAGAGAAAAGATAATAATGGTATCTCCCTCACAAGACCTTGGATTCCCTACCATGTGCTTAAAGCACAGAATAGACAACTAAAGGCAGAAAATCTTTCACTAACATGTGAACGAAATGAGTTCCTTGAAAAACTGGATTGTCTCAAGGCACAATTAAGTAGATTAGAGGAGATGGTTAACACAAAGAATCTGATAACAGATACAGTTTTTCTTGAATGACCTATTCTAGTTGTGTGTTATTAACTTTCTCTTGAAGTTAATTTTTTTAGAAAACTATGGAGATGATGCCAATTGAGAAGGAAGACAAATATAGACCTGTGAGAAGACCAACCATTTAACATGTTTATTTATTTCAGGAAAAATACAGTTCCAGTTTATAGAGGACCTTAATATGTAGTTTTATATTATTTTTTTTCATATTAAGGATAAGCCTCTAAACTCATTCATTACAGTCAGGTGGTCCAAATTCCAAATTATTTTTGTTTTTATTAGTTTAGCACACCTGCACTTCCAGCTATGTTTTATTTTTATTTTTGTATTTTGATACTGGATTACTAATTTTATATATTTCTAGATCAGATGAATTGTTGCCAAGGTGAGGCTTATACGTTGATCACACTGGAGAGATGTGATAGTGTAACTGTCTGTTGGTTTACAACAGTAAATATTTTTGTTTTTGTCTTTTTTTCATTTGGTTACCAACATAAATAGCCTCAAGCCGATTTTTGATTTTAATCTTTGAAAGGCAACAGACCATTGTCAGTTTTCTTTTAGATTGCACGCTGCCAAACTTTGTATAGAGTTCAATGCCCATAGGTGATGGTAGCATTCAATCTACTTTTTTTCTCTCTCCATCTTCTTTGATTTTGTTGTTTTCTAATGCTTTTTATTGTATTTCACACTGTAAAGGGAATATAGGGAAAACAGATAATTGCATATATTTTACATTTCCTTGGGTCAAGGTTGGGTGAACAATAGAATGATAATGGTTATTCTTTGTTTGTTTTTGTTTTAATTTATACTCTCAAGGTGGGGTATAGCATATAGACAAATTAGACAATTTTGTATATTTTATATTGTTTTTGAGTCAAGGTGGGGTGAGCGACAATATATGATTTTGCATTTTCTATTTGCTCTATTTGGTTTTCCACAAGGGGTTAAATATTTATGGTTTTAGTAAAGTTATAGTAAATTATTTCATACTGTTACAAGGACGTATCCCTTAGTACACATTATTATTGGTTGCATTTTGCTCACATTTGTGTTTACAATGTTTTAGATGACCACTTGGGAATCCAGATGGTAATACTGAGACAAGGATGATAATCAAACCACTAGTGATTTGCATAATGTAACACTGCACACTTTCTGTGCTAAGTATCTTTCAATTTCCAGAAGCCAAGGGCCTATCGAAAACTTATTAAACATCCTCAAGGGCTCAAACACAAACACACTCCACCTATACAACTTTTAATAAACTCCCAATAAAAGTGCACAAACACCTTCACTCAGATCCCCACTCCAAACAATAAACTATGTTTCTCCCTTGTGTGGTCTCTTTAATACACTATGTAAGTGAACAGCAAAGTAACTGCTGTTGGTGTGAAAATACACCAGGTGTCATGGTGGGCAGAGGTCAGAGGCCTAATAGCCCAAAGTAAGCATGGCCAGGGTTAAAGGAACAGTGTGGTGGAAGCAGTGCTGGTGGCACAGGTAACTGAGCGTGATGGGAGTGAAATCTAATGGTTGCAGTGATGCTGAGCCTATGAGGGTAATGAAAGGTTACGGATATGGCTGAAGGAGTTCAAATTAATGGTGAAAAATGATAACTGTGAGTGCCTCAATGAATTGGCTAAATTATGCCTTGCAGTACCCTAAATTATAAATATATGTGGTTGTCAAGTCATTTGTGTCTCAGTAAAACACATAATCAATTAAAAACACACATAATACAAATACTGTATTTCTTTGAGAGGGCTCATTTTCTTGTTGAGTCATTCGCCCTCTAGGTGGGGACTGTAAGAAATTGATATTCCAAACTGCAATATTGTATATAACTTTCTGTGTATGTGACTGGTTTCACAAGTTGGGGTCATTTACTTGATAACAGTGGGATAAGGATCAAAGCTTTGAGTTGCATTTTACAACACCCAGCTAAAACAAAAGCTTACATCCCTCCAGTAGTCCTTGCATGTTATCAGGAGATCAGAGTAATAGACATCTAGGTGTAACCATGGAAGTGCGTGTTTTCCCAAGCAGTCTAACCCACCCAGAAACCAACCCTAACTGGTCACTTCTTTCAGAACATTACAGTATAGCTGGAGGGAAGAGATCAAAGGGAAAGACTTGGGTAAAGACAGAACTCTCTGGAGAAAGAGGGCGGGATAAACCACTTTTGGGAGGGAAAAGGGATTCTGGGACTTGTAGTTTATTACTCCAAGAATCAGTCTTTAAAAGGACAACAACCAAGGAAGGCTCTCTTCTTTCTCTCTCTCTTTGGAGAGGACAACGCAGCAAGCAGGGCCATGGTGAACTAAGAGAGCCTGTCCCAGATTACCCAAGATGAAGGCGCAAGGGGAAGACCTGCATTTAAATGTTTAAGTATTGCCTTTTTATTATGTAGCTTTTGATTATGTACCGGATATAATGTGTAATGTATATTGTGTATATCCTTTTAAAATCTAACAGTATCCTTAAATGAATATTTACAATACATTTTATTACACACTTGTGTTTATGTCTTATTTGTCACACATTCCCTAAAAGAATATCCTTGTAAGAGGGTCATAATTTCTTACAAATTGGCGAGCCAGGTAGGAGGGATTTAGTGTGATTTATAAGCATATTCATAATTGTATAGATTGTATATTTACTTTTGGATACTGTTCAGATATTGTGTATAGATATTTCAGTGAATTGTGCGTTGTCAATGATGGAGAGTTTATTGAAAGAGATTGCTAAGGTGTCTAATCCAGAAGCAATAATTAAATGTATGGATGGTGCATTAGATCCATGGCTTAATGCTCAGGATTATGTGGCCAGGGCAATTATTGAAAATAAATTGTCCAAATCTAGTGCTAAAATTGCCTTGATTTATGCTGCCCGTTGGATTGCGGAGAAGTATAACTCTTTAAATAGGCAAAAAGAGAAATTAGAGGCAGACATTTTGAGTTTAAAGAATGAAGTGGAAGGTTTTAAACTGTCTGCGCAAAATGCTGCTGCTTTGTGTGTAGGTAGTCAGCAAATGCGTCTTGAAAATGAGGAATTGCACAGTTGTAATGAGCAGCTTGTAGAAAGGCTGAAGGATGCAGAGGGTGCTATTAGGATCCTTGCATCCAGCAGCCAGAAAGAGGCTGATCATTCAGATTGCATGTATCAAATTAATTTATTGAAATCCCAATTACAAAATAGAAATGCTGTTGTACCTGCATGCAATGCTGCAGAACCCAATACAAATGTTGTACATAACATAGAGTGTGGTGTTTTTGCAGATGTTTATGGTATTTGTGAGCGCAGTATTCCTGCTAAAATGGCACCAGTCTCTACAGAGCACATGGTGGATGCACAGGGAAATGTACTACATAAAACTACTGTGACCCATTCCTTAAAACATACAGAGGTTATTGCACTGAGCAAAGAACTGGGATGTATAAGCTTGGATGATGATCCAGTAGATATAATGTTAAAAATTGATCAATTTGAAAAAATCCACAGAAACTTAAATGAATTGGATATTTTTGATGTCATAATTGCTAGTACAGACCAGTCACTAAGAGCAAGTCTGCCACATGAGATATTTATAGAACCTAGAACCAAGCAACAACTTATCAAAGAGTTATTAAACACACTTGGTCTAGAGGAAGTAAATCATCATTTTGCTTTTGGTAATTGTGCTCAGAAGAGAGGGGAGTCTGTTCAAGGGTTTGTAAATAGGTTATTTGTTTTATTCAAACTGACTGTTCCACCTGGAGCACATGCTGATCACAATGAATATGCATATAAGAAAGCATTACTTAATAGGACACTGCCAGATATTCGAGAGTTAATTGGTTTAACTGTGTCCCCACAGGACACCTTTGTAAATATACTGAATTACTTAAAAGGGGTTGAAGCAATTTTACTAAATCAAGAAAAAGTAAATAAAAGACAAGTGTCATTGATACAAAGTCCCCAACCTCACAGATATATCAATCAGAGAAAGTCCCCACATATAAAATCCATTACATGTTTTAGGTGTGGTAGGATGGGACATATTGAAAAATTTTGTAAATCAGATGTGCATATTCATCATGAAAGGCCCATGTGTGATAGATGGACTCTGGGAAATAAACATAATCACCCTAGGTGGAGATCACAGAGAAAAGATAATAATGGTATCTCCCTCACAAGACCTTGGATTCCCTACCATGTGCTTAAAGCACAGAATAGACAACTAAAGGCAGAAAATCTTTCACTAACATGTGAACGAAATGAGTTCCTTGAAAAACTGGATTGTCTCAAGGCACAATTAAGTAGATTAGAGGAGATGGTTAACACAAAGAATCTGATAACAGATACAGTTTTTCTTGAATGACCTATTCTAGTTGTGTGTTATTAACTTTCTCTTGAAGTTAATTTTTTTAGAAAACTATGGAGATGATGCCAATTGAGAAGGAAGACAAATATAGACCTGTGAGAAGACCAACCATTTAACATGTTTATTTATTTCAGGAAAAATACAGTTCCAGTTTATAGAGGACCTTAATATGTAGTTTTATATTATTTTTTTTCATATTAAGGATAAGCCTCTAAACTCATTCATTACAGTCAGGTGGTCCAAATTCCAAATTATTTTTGTTTTTATTAGTTTAGCACACCTGCACTTCCAGCTATGTTTTATTTTTATTTTTGTATTTTGATACTGGATTACTAATTTTATATATTTCTAGATCAGATGAATTGTTGCCAAGGTGAGGCTTATACGTTGATCACACTGGAGAGATGTGATAGTGTAACTGTCTGTTGGTTTACAACAGTAAATATTTTTGTTTTTGTCTTTTTTTCATTTGGTTACCAACATAAATAGCCTCAAGCCGATTTTTGATTTTAATCTTTGAAAGGCAACAGACCATTGTCAGTTTTCTTTTAGATTGCACGCTGCCAAACTTTGTATAGAGTTCAATGCCCATAGGTGATGGTAGCATTCAATCTACTTTTTTTCTCTCTCCATCTTCTTTGATTTTGTTGTTTTCTAATGCTTTTTATTGTATTTCACACTGTAAAGGGAATATAGGGAAAACAGATAATTGCATATATTTTACATTTCCTTGGGTCAAGGTTGGGTGAACAATAGAATGATAATGGTTATTCTTTGTTTGTTTTTGTTTTAATTTATACTCTCAAGGTGGGGTATAGCATATAGACAAATTAGACAATTTTGTATATTTTATATTGTTTTTGAGTCAAGGTGGGGTGAGCGACAATATATGATTTTGCATTTTCTATTTGCTCTATTTGGTTTTCCACAAGGGGTTAAATATTTATGGTTTTAGTAAAGTTATAGTAAATTATTTCATACTGTTACAAGGACGTATCCCTTAGTACACATTATTATTGGTTGCATTTTGCTCACATTTGTGTTTACAATGTTTTAGATGACCACTTGGGAATCCAGATGGTAATACTGAGACAAGGATGATAATCAAACCACTAGTGATTTGCATAATGTAACACTGCACACTTTCTGTGCTAAGTATCTTTCAATTTCCAGAAGCCAAGGGCCTATCGAAAACTTATTAAACATCCTCAAGGGCTCAAACACAAACACACTCCACCTATACAACTTTTAATAAACTCCCAATAAAAGTGCACAAACACCTTCACTCAGATCCCCACTCCAAACAATAAACTATGTTTCTCCCTTGTGTGGTCTCTTTAATACACTATGTAAGTGAACAGCAAAGTAACTGCTGTTGGTGTGAAAATACACCAGGTGTCATGGTGGGCAGAGGTCAGAGGCCTAATAGCCCAAAGTAAGCATGGCCAGGGTTAAAGGAACAGTGTGGTGGAAGCAGTGCTGGTGGCACAGGTAACTGAGCGTGATGGGAGTGAAATCTAATGGTTGCAGTGATGCTGAGCCTATGAGGGTAATGAAAGGTTACGGATATGGCTGAAGGAGTTCAAATTAATGGTGAAAAATGATAACTGTGAGTGCCTCAATGAATTGGCTAAATTATGCCTTGCAGTACCCTAAATTATAAATATATGTGGTTGTCAAGTCATTTGTGTCTCAGTAAAACACATAATCAATTAAAAACACACATAATACAAATACTGTATTTCTTTGAGAGGGCTCATTTTCTTGTTGAGTCATTCGCCCTCTAGGTGGGGACTGTAAGAAATTGATATTCCAAACTGCAATATTGTATATAACTTTCTGTGTATGTGACTGGTTTCACAAGTTGGGGTCATTTACTTGATAACAGTGGGATAAGGATCAAAGCTTTGAGTTGCATTTTACAACACCCAGCTAAAACAAAAGCTTACATCCCTCCAGTAGTCCTTGCATGTTATCAGGAGATCAGAGTAATAGACATCTAGGTGTAACCATGGAAGTGCGTGTTTTCCCAAGCAGTCTAACCCACCCAGAAACCAACCCTAACTGGTCACTTCTTTCAGAACATTACAGTATAGCTGGAGGGAAGAGATCAAAGGGAAAGACTTGGGTAAAGACAGAACTCTCTGGAGAAAGAGGGCGGGATAAACCACTTTTGGGAGGGAAAAGGGATTCTGGGACTTGTAGTTTATTACTCCAAGAATCAGTCTTTAAAAGGACAACAACCAAGGAAGGCTCTCTTCTTTCTCTCTCTCTTTGGAGAGGACAACGCAGCAAGCAGGGCCATGGTGAACTAAGAGAGCCTGTCCCAGATTACCCAAGATGAAGGCGCAAGGGGAAGACCTGCATTTAAATGTTTAAGTATTGCCTTTTTATTATGTAGCTTTTGATTATGTACCGGATATAATGTGTAATGTATATTGTGTATATCCTTTTAAAATCTAACAGTATCCTTAAATGAATATTTACAATACATTTTATTACACACTTGTGTTTATGTCTTATTTGTCACACATTCCCTAAAAGAATATCCTTGTAAGAGGGTCATAATTTCTTACAAATTGGCGAGCCAGGTAGGAGGGATTTAGTGTGATTTATAAGCATATTCATAATTGTATAGATTGTATATTTACTTTTGGATACTGTTCAGATATTGTGTATAGATATTTCAGTGAATTGTGCGTTGTCAATGATGGAGAGTTTATTGAAAGAGATTGCTAAGGTGTCTAATCCAGAAGCAATAATTAAATGTATGGATGGTGCATTAGATCCATGGCTTAATGCTCAGGATTATGTGGCCAGGGCAATTATTGAAAATAAATTGTCCAAATCTAGTGCTAAAATTGCCTTGATTTATGCTGCCCGTTGGATTGCGGAGAAGTATAACTCTTTAAATAGGCAAAAAGAGAAATTAGAGGCAGACATTTTGAGTTTAAAGAATGAAGTGGAAGGTTTTAAACTGTCTGCGCAAAATGCTGCTGCTTTGTGTGTAGGTAGTCAGCAAATGCGTCTTGAAAATGAGGAATTGCACAGTTGTAATGAGCAGCTTGTAGAAAGGCTGAAGGATGCAGAGGGTGCTATTAGGATCCTTGCATCCAGCAGCCAGAAAGAGGCTGATCATTCAGATTGCATGTATCAAATTAATTTATTGAAATCCCAATTACAAAATAGAAATGCTGTTGTACCTGCATGCAATGCTGCAGAACCCAATACAAATGTTGTACATAACATAGAGTGTGGTGTTTTTGCAGATGTTTATGGTATTTGTGAGCGCAGTATTCCTGCTAAAATGGCACCAGTCTCTACAGAGCACATGGTGGATGCACAGGGAAATGTACTACATAAAACTACTGTGACCCATTCCTTAAAACATACAGAGGTTATTGCACTGAGCAAAGAACTGGGATGTATAAGCTTGGATGATGATCCAGTAGATATAATGTTAAAAATTGATCAATTTGAAAAAATCCACAGAAACTTAAATGAATTGGATATTTTTGATGTCATAATTGCTAGTACAGACCAGTCACTAAGAGCAAGTCTGCCACATGAGATATTTATAGAACCTAGAACCAAGCAACAACTTATCAAAGAGTTATTAAACACACTTGGTCTAGAGGAAGTAAATCATCATTTTGCTTTTGGTAATTGTGCTCAGAAGAGAGGGGAGTCTGTTCAAGGGTTTGTAAATAGGTTATTTGTTTTATTCAAACTGACTGTTCCACCTGGAGCACATGCTGATCACAATGAATATGCATATAAGAAAGCATTACTTAATAGGAAACTGCCAGATATTCGAGAGTTAATTGGTTTAACTGTGTCCCCACAGGACACCTTTGTAAATATACTGAATTACTTAAAAGGGGTTGAAGCAATTTTACTAAATCAAGAAAAAGTAAATAAAAGACAAGTGTCATTGATACAAAGTCCCCAACCTCACAGATATATCAATCAGAGAAAGTCCCCACATATAAAATCCATTACATGTTTTAGGTGTGGTAGGATGGGACATATTGAAAAATTTTGTAAATCAGATGTGCATATTCATCATGAAAGGCCCATGTGTGATAGATGGACTCTGGGAAATAAACATAATCACCCTAGGTGGAGATCACAGAGAAAAGATAATAATGGTATCTCCCTCACAAGACCTTGGATTCCCTACCATGTGCTTAAAGCACAGAATAGACAACTAAAGGCAGAAAATCTTTCACTAACATGTGAACGAAATGAGTTCCTTGAAAAACTGGATTGTCTCAAGGCACAATTAAGTAGATTAGAGGAGATGGTTAACACAAAGAATCTGATAACAGATACAGTTTTTCTTGAATGACCTATTCTAGTTGTGTGTTATTAACTTTCTCTTGAAGTTAATTTTTTTAGAAAACTATGGAGATGATGCCAATTGAGAAGGAAGACAAATATAGACCTGTGAGAAGACCAACCATTTAACATGTTTATTTATTTCAGGAAAAATACAGTTCCAGTTTATAGAGGACCTTAATATGTAGTTTTATATTATTTTTTTTCATATTAAGGATAAGCCTCTAAACTCATTCATTACAGTCAGGTGGTCCAAATTCCAAATTATTTTTGTTTTTATTAGTTTAGCACACCTGCACTTCCAGCTATGTTTTATTTTTATTTTTGTATTTTGATACTGGATTACTAATTTTATATATTTCTAGATCAGATGAATTGTTGCCAAGGTGAGGCTTATACGTTGATCACACTGGAGAGATGTGATAGTGTAACTGTCTGTTGGTTTACAACAGTAAATATTTTTGTTTTTGTCTTTTTTTCATTTGGTTACCAACATAAATAGCCTCAAGCCGATTTTTGATTTTAATCTTTGAAAGGCAACAGACCATTGTCAGTTTTCTTTTAGATTGCACGCTGCCAAACTTTGTATACAGTTCAATGCCCATAGGTGATGGTAGCATTCAATCTACTTTTTTTCTCTCTCCATCTTCTTTGATTTTGTTGTTTTCTAATGCTTTTTATTGTATTTCACACTGTAAAGGGAATATAGGGAAAACAGATAATTGCATATATTTTACATTTCCTTGGGTCAAGGTTGGGTGAACAATAGAATGATAATGGTTATTCTTTGTTTGTTTTTGTTTTAATTTATACTCTCAAGGTGGGGTATAGCATATAGACAAATTAGACAATTTTGTATATTTTATATTGTTTTTGAGTCAAGGTGGGGTGAGCGACAATATATGATTTTGCATTTTCTATTTGCTCTATTTGGTTTTCCACAAGGGGTTAAATATTTATGGTTTTAGTAAAGTTATAGTAAATTATTTCATACTGTTACAAGGACGTATCCCTTAGTACACATTATTATTGGTTGCATTTTGCTCACATTTGTGTTTACAATGTTTTAGATGACCACTTGGGAATCCAGATGGTAATACTGAGACAAGGATGATAATCAAACCACTAGTGATTTGCATAATGTAACACTGCACACTTTCTGTGCTAAGTATCTTTCAATTTCCAGAAGCCAAGGGCCTATCGAAAACTTATTAAACATCCTCAAGGGCTCAAACACAAACACACTCCACCTATACAACTTTTAATAAACTCCCAATAAAAGTGCACAAACACCTTCACTCAGATCCCCACTCCAAACAATAAACTATGTTTCTCCCTTGTGTGGTCTCTTTAATACACTATGTAAGTGAACAGCAAAGTAACTGCTGTTGGTGTGAAAATACACCAGGTGTCATGGTGGGCAGAGGTCAGAGGCCTAATAGCCCAAAGTAAGCATGGCCAGGGTTAAAGGAACAGTGTGGTGGAAGCAGTGCTGGTGGCACAGGTAACTGAGCGTGATGGGAGTGAAATCTAATGGTTGCAGTGATGCTGAGCCTATGAGGGTAATGAAAGGTTACGGATATGGCTGAAGGAGTTCAAATTAATGGTGAAAAATGATAACTGTGAGTGCCTCAATGAATTGGCTAAATTATGCCTTGCAGTACCCTAAATTATAAATATATGTGGTTGTCAAGTCATTTGTGTCTCAGTAAAACACATAATCAATTAAAAACACACATAATACAAATACTGTATTTCTTTGAGAGGGCTCATTTTCTTGTTGAGTCATTCGCCCTCTAGGTGGGGACTGTAAGAAATTGATATTCCAAACTGCAATATTGTATATAACTTTCTGTGTATGTGACTGGTTTCACAAGTTGGGGTCATTTACTTGATAACAGTGGGATAAGGATCAAAGCTTTGAGTTGCATTTTACAACACCCAGCTAAAACAAAAGCTTACATCCCTCCAGTAGTCCTTGCATGTTATCAGGAGATCAGAGTAATAGACATCTAGGTGTAACCATGGAAGTGCGTGTTTTCCCAAGCAGTCTAACCCACCCAGAAACCAACCCTAACTGGTCACTTCTTTCAGAACATTACAGTATAGCTGGAGGGAAGAGATCAAAGGGAAAGACTTGGGTAAAGACAGAACTCTCTGGAGAAAGAGGGCGGGATAAACCACTTTTGGGAGGGAAAAGGGATTCTGGGACTTGTAGTTTATTACTCCAAGAATCAGTCTTTAAAAGGACAACAACCAAGGAAGGCTCTCTTCTTTCTCTCTCTCTTTGGAGAGGACAACGCAGCAAGCAGGGCCATGGTGAACTAAGAGAGCCTGTCCCAGATTACCCAAGATGAAGGCGCAAGGGGAAGACCTGCATTTAAATGTTTAAGTATTGCCTTTTTATTATGTAGCTTTTGATTATGTACCGGATATAATGTATAATGTATATTGTGTATATCCTTTTAAAATCTAACAGTATCCTTAAATGAATATTTACAATACATTTTATTACACACTTGTGTTTATGTCTTATTTGTCACACATTCCCTAAAAGAATATCCTTGTAAGAGGGTCATAATTTCTTACAGTACTAATGTCAAAGGAGTTTTATCATAGAGAAGCTGAAAGAATTTTAAAAGATGTAAATACATATAACAAATTAATGAATAACCCTAGTAATGAAATTATTAAAACTTTTTCAAATTTCTTTAATAAAGGACTGAATTTAGAGATTTTAAACCAAAAGGAATTCCAGTTTTTAAATAATTTATATCCAAAAATTCCTGTCTTTTACTTCCTTCCTAAAGTCCATAAAGATCTTATCAACCCTCCGGGAAAACCGATTGTGGCAGGCATTGATTCCATATCAAGCATGTTATCTAAATATGTTGATATACATTTACAACCCATAGTTAAAAAACAAGATCATATATTAAAGACACTATGATGGTGTTAAAACTCCTAAATAAATGTAGATGCAATAATAACAGTTTTTTAGTTACTTGTGATGTAACTGCCTTATACAGTAATATCCCGCACAATTATGGATACGAAGCAGTTAAGCACTTTATGGAAAATCATTCAGACCTTACCACTATTAAAACAGAATTCATTTTAAAAGCAATAGAACTCAGGAGGAGTAAATCATTTATGGAATACATTAACTTCTAGTTTTATAAAAGAAAAACCGAACACTAACACAACTTTCCTTAACACAGAGAAAGGTTTCTTTGGATGCGGGCTATGCTTAGCCTGCAAAAGAACCGAGAATAAAAAAAAGACATATAAAAAAATTCAAATGTAATGAAGGGTATGAATATCCAATTAAAGAATCATTACCTGTCATTCTAAAAACTTTATCTACCTCATGCAATGCCCTTGTGGGCTTTATTATGTAGGAAAAACTACAAGAGCCCTGCATCTAAGGATAGAAGAACATGGCCGGAATATTAGTAAAGGTTTTGAAAAACATAGCTGTGAAGAAACCCCCCTGTTCCCTATGTTATTTACTGTTTGCATTTCCTTTTTATCCTCTATTGCTGCCTATTGCATTTGGTAGATGAAACTACCGAACAAGGACCACCCTCTGGCTCATTAAACATCAAAGGTTTAGTTGAAATTGCTACCTCTGTCTGTGCGGCCAACGTTCGTTAGTCGAACGCCACGTGGCAGAGAAAACCGCGGCCATCTTTGTTCATGCGAACAAAGGCACCGGGACCTGGTCGTCGAGTGCATGGAACTGTTTTATGGACACTCGACTTCCCGAACACCGGTCCCAAACAGACTGGAACTCTATTTACCGAATAGCTAAAAGAGCGCTATTCGGTACTTTGGTGCATTTGACAAAGGGGCTTGAACGCTGCTAGGAGCCAGAGGGATCCATTCGGTATTTTTATTCATTTTTATGTTTTTTCGAAAGTGACCGGCAAAACCCACCAAATTCGTGGAACTGTTTTGGGCATGCAGCCCAGGGTGAGACGGTCACACAAGACTTCCATAAAATTTTCGAACCCATGAACCGATCTGGGTGAAATTCGAATATGTTGGTCACCCAGATCAGGGCCATCAGGGGACACATAATTTATGGGGATACCCCCAGTATAAAGGGGTGTTCTGAAAGTTGGGGGAAAAGTGATTTTTCAGCCCGGAGATAATTAAGTTACTATTTTATCAGACTAAATTATCTCCTGGGGTAGGGAAGGGAATTGTAGGTGTGTGTTAACATTTTACTGTTTGTGATTGGTTATTGTTTGTCCCTCCCTGAGGGCTGTCCCCTTGCATGGGGACTTGCATAAAAGCTGTGTGCACCCATTAAAGGACAGTTCATTTTGTACCCTTCTTCTTGACTTCGGCTGATGTTTGGGGATTTGTGTGTTTCACTGAGAGAATTATCTGGTGAGACTATTGGAATTGCTATAGGATTCATCTACCCTAACTACTGAACGGATGGCTATAATCACTAAGGCTCTGGCGGTTCGGGAGGAAACTACTGAATGAGGTTAAATATGCTTGGTTTCCTTACAATAGCGTGCCATTACATTATAAAACTCACCATAATTGTGAAATACAGGGTACTATTTTTTGGGGAATCAATAAAATATCCAAAGACTGGAGGGGAGGTAACTTCAATCTAAAATTAAGCAAAATAGAAATGGAATGGATATTTAAATTAAATAGTCTGATTCCCTATGGGTTAAACTCAAACTTCGAAATGTGCCATTTCTTAACCTAATTTACTATTATATACTTCTCCCTGTTTACCCCTATTCACCCTTTTTTATTTCCTTTTTTATTCTCTTTTATACATATAGTTATATAACATCTCTTTGCAGACTCTTCCTTTTTTACAATGAGTATTCCTGGTTTATATTTAAATAAATTTTTTAGATTTTCATAAGTCTTTTCCCTACAAAAGGTGCTTTTATAATTGGGGTTCACTTCTTTGGATATGGAGTTTTTTATAAAAATTATTTTATTATTATCCTAAATTCATCTTGAATATTTTTGTTCTCCTCTTGGATTTGTGTTACCTCTCCTCCAAAAGAGATAACTGTATAACAGATCTACTATCATATTTTAATATGGATATATTTAATAAAAACTCAATTGCTGCACAAGTTCAATATAAATGTATATTTCTAAATTGTTTTTGTTGTATAAAAAAACATTTTCATAGAATGAATTATTTTTATGCATTTAAAACGTGTGTTTTGAGAAATTCATCACTTAACTCAGCAAAGGACTTAGAGATGCTGTTCCATTGTGGAACACACTGTGAAACGCACTGTGGAATGCATAACGCCAAAAGAGCCGAAACCGGAAGTATGCCTTTTCACATACACAGAAGTAAATGAACGAACAGGAGGCTTGAACTGTTTCTGTGGAGATTGCCCGCGAAAATTACAAGCCCAGATACAGAGATGCTGCAATCAACAGGGCTATTTAAAGCAGGAAGGAGTCCTTAGAGTTCACACAGAATTTTTCCAGCTGATGAAGCCTATTGGCAAAACGGGTCCTGGAGGAACAGTGAGCACATAGAACTATCTATTGGACTATAGCCGAATAAGTGTTATTCTTATTTATATTTTATATTATATTTTTTACACAATATGTTAATATATATTTTTATAAATAATAAATTATAACTTTTACACTGACGGCTTTTATTTTTACCTGCTTTAACAAAGAAGGCATGTGGTCCTTAACCACATACATCTTATGAAGTGAGCCGACTTATTGGCTCTGGGTTTGTGAGTATATACGAGTTATCTTATAATATATACCCAGTATATCGACTGTACTACGCTATATACTTTCCTCCTATACTTATTATCTATGACATAACCCCTGGAGAAATTTTGGATCCAAAGGAGGGTGAGGGTCGCCTCAACTGACCCTAAGGCGCATATACCTGAGCTAGTGTTTTAGCTCAGAAAAGTGTGAGTTAGTAATTTACATATCTACTTCCATTATATATTTATATACAGGTTACACTATGTTTTGTATATTTGTGTTTTTTATTTAAGGTTTATCTGAAAATATTGTGACCACATATAAGTGTATACAAACCCTTAAGGTATATCAAGTTTTACTTTACACCATCATATCTACTATAATTAGAGTGCTACACCTGATATTCCTTCTCTCCATAATTTCTAATAGAAAGATAAGCATGGTGGTATAGCAGCTCACGGAAATTTGATATAACTGAAGATATAAGATTACGCAAATAAGCGCTTGTACTCTTCATTTGCTTCAATCCCTAATAGTACAGGACATCTAGATGACAGGTAAGTATGCTGTCAGTATGGTTCGCAGCAGTTGCCGGCTAAGTATGCTCTCAGGATTGCTCATCAGCGGGGAGCTGAAGACAGGTAAGTGCCTGATTTTTAAAAAATGCAACTCACCGACGGTTGGCTGAGCACTTAGTTCAGCCCGCCAATCATGAGAGAGGAGGGCGTCCGCTTTTTTTGCAATTCATTTAACCCTTAGCTTGCTTACAAAAATATAGTAATGAAAAAAATGAATGAAATGATAAAAGACTACGTTAGAGTAAAATTGATATAATTGATAAGTTGTCTCATATGTTTTTATGGATTTATGATAATATGTATTTAGAATGGAAAGTATGTTTTATTAATATTATAAGGAGAGAAAAGTAGGTAATAATTTTTTGACCAATGGGTCAATTGTCCGAGGTTCTGGGTAAACTGTTGATGCCTTGAATGTCTATGACTTTCCTAATTTCACAACAACATTTGCTGTGTAGTTCTGTTTAATTAATATATTTTGTTATTTATTTAAATGGAGAGTTTAAGAATGTGCTGTGCTAAAGTCCTGTATCTTATCTCGCTCACAAGAACACCGCTGGGACTTCCAGCAATTCATTTCTTTTCCTACAAATGCAGCGGCGTTCGGTATATTAAAGCACATGAACAAGAGACATTGGAGAATCAGGTACTTTCGTTATTTTAGTGTGTTTCCCTACCCTTACAATAGACCTGCCAACCCAGCTTCACTTATGAAACTTTTCTGGGCAGTAACCTTGTGGGCAGCAGGGCAGAAATGTGACCTCCAGCTAACTTTTGAACCTCTGAACCGATCTGGGTGATTTTTGAGTATGTTTCCCCAGATCATGGCTATCAGGAAATGTATGTTTTTGGGGTGTTTTCAGAAATGTGTAAAAACTTGTATTTTCTAGTTTGGAGATAATTGAGTTGTGTTACGGTACACCCATGTGTAAAAGGGGTTAATACCGCTGAGGACATTTACCTTCCGAATGGAGAGACAGTTAACGAAAGCTCCAATCAGCCGAATAGGAACCATACGAAATCCTTCACGTATCAAACAGCCGAACGAGTAAACCATACAAATCCAATACCCCCAAGTACAAGACCAAGCTCCATATTGAAGGTTAAGCAGAGATCTGATTTAATGTGGACTACCTGCCCGGTATTTATGCAGGCTTTCCGCCAGGTGGACACTCCCCTGGTGGAAAATTGGGACAATAAGAATACAGTAGCCAATCACAATGGCTCAGGCATAAACACTCTTTAGCTGAGATGACCCTATCCTGGAGATAATTGGAGAAGTAATCCAATTATCTCCGAGGACAGAGGCAAATCGCCATTTTACATGTAACAGTAAAAACACACAAAAATGTATAACAGGAAAAATACCGAATGCACTAGGTACAATTAACGTATCCCCAGATAGCTTAGATCTGAGCTCACATTATTACTGAATGGCGCTCATATCACATACATACAGTTCAATCACCATGGAGCCAAAGTTATAGACTTTCGTTATACGAATGGGCTCCATTGCATAGCTATCTGGGTTAAGTCCATTCATGCACCAAAAGTACCGAACGGGCCAGCGTTCATATGCCGGATGATGGGGAAGGGAGGTCAGCGGCTTCAGCGGTGTTCGTGAGAAATAGTGTCCGTTTTTAGTTCCAGCGAATCGTCGGCGAACACCGCTGCGCATTCATGCGTCCAAGATGGCCACCGCCTCATGTTCAGCATACGAACTACGACCATCCAGCCTACCTTCGACAATTAAGAGGTGTCTGCGGTTAACCACAACGTTCGAATGGGGCCAAGAGGTTAACCAGCAGCACACTTCCATGCTGGGTGGGTGGCCGGCCGTTCGGCAGTTTATTTGGGAGTTAAGGAAATAAACGAATGGGGGGTACGGACAGGCAATTAACCGATCAAACAGACAAAACCAAAGAGGGAATAGAAGTAGTTCACAGACAGATGGTTCTGTCACACGGCTCCCTCCTTATGGGACACTCAGGCTGACCCAGCTTGACCCTTTGTGGGTCAACTTGAGAATGACCGGAACTAGGAGGCCGGAGTGATGTCTGTTTGTCTGGACAACCCATCAGCATTTCCAATCTGCTTACCGGGTCTGTAGTTAATGGTGAAGTTATATGGTTGCAGAGAGAAAAAAGTTGGCCAAGGAGGT
This sequence comes from Pelobates cultripes, assembly GCA_933207985.1. NCBI lineage: Eukaryota > Metazoa > Chordata > Amphibia > Anura > Pelobatidae > Pelobates > Pelobates cultripes. The sequence goes on along the minus strand of OW240920.1, from coordinate 111,525,121 downwards.
TATCCAAAATATAAAAGGAACAGAGAAGGGGGTAACCCTAGGGTAATGAAACAGAGAGAAAAAAAAGAGAGGGTCTGTCCCTATAATAGAGAATTAGTAATAATAAAGAATTGCTAAAAATCTAGAAGATACTTTATTGATACCAAAAAACATTTCCTATAAATAAGCTACCCCTAACAAAATAATATAATGATGACTAACTGTCTGACTCAGACAGAAAAAGTAAACAATATAAGATGCATAGGGCGTATAAATAGGGGATAAGGGGAGTGAGGAAAGACACAAAACAAAATGAATCACAAGAGTTCAAACAAATTATTTGGAGTGAAGCTGATAGTCGCAATATCCAAAATCATAGTTTGGTCAAAACACAAACAATAATAATAAACAAAGCTAATTGAAACTATATGAAATGAAGGAGAAAGAAATTAAAAAGTGTGTACAAGGCTAACTCAATGTCGTCTAAAATCTGTAAGGCTGAGTTATGTCAAATTTAATATCTCGAGAATCTACACACTAAAGGTTACAAAAATTGTCTCAAGCTAAGCTAACTTCCCATAACATGATGCTAAAATTAACCGCAGATAGATCAAAGTCTGCTGGCTTAATAAATGGCAAGAATATATTGTTCTATTTGAATTGTTTCCTAATGGAATAACTACTTCACTGAATGAAGGTGCCGAAATTGATACAGCTCAATATAAGGTAACTGCTAATCCTACAGAGACATACTGGCTCGAAAAGTAGATACTAGTTAAACAAAATGAGTCACTTATTTGTCGGATAAATGTTAGTGCTGAACTGTCAGAATAGTGTGGAAGTGATGCAATTGAGTGGAGCAGGCAGCACTTCACACCCAAAATAGTTCATGTAGTGACTGAATATATCGCAAAAACCGACTGAAATAGTGAAATATAAGTAACTAGATAAAGATTATCTGATAAGAGATAAAGTAGGTAGGAACAATGCCTTCATGGGCACCGATAACAGTAAAGTGAAGAATAGAGAAAAAGCACAATATTGCAGAACGAAGAGCTGAAAAAGAGATTAGTAATGGTAAGATAAAGTGTCAGTTAGCTAAGTTGACAAATACCCTGATCAGTATATTATAGGCTTATAGTCGGCTATAAGTGTAAATCTTATAGCCGACTATAAGCCTATAATCACTTTGGGTAACTTTATAATTTGGCAGACTGTTAGCCATTAGAAGCCAGTGGGAAATAACATATTGATCAGACTTGATCCCCACGCTTGCATCCTTCCCTTCTTACCTCTATGAGACCTCCGTTGTGGTTTAGACATTTTTAACCAACGACAACTTAGCTATTACTCTGGTTAACCCCAGAATTTGGCTGATTGACAGCCACTTTGTGTTATTGGGAAGCAATATACTGATCAGGGTATTTGTCAACTTAGCTAATTGACACTTTATCTTACCATTACTAATCTCTTTTTCAGCTCTTCGTTCTGCAATATTGTGCTTTTCCTCTATTCTTCACTTTACTGTTATCGGTGCCCATGAAGGCATTGTTCCTACCTACTTCATCTCTTATCAGATAATCTTTATCTAGTTACTTATATTTCACTATTTCAGTCGGTATTTGCGATATATTCAGTCACTACATGAACTGAGTTCTATTTTGGGTGTGAAGTGCTACCTGCTCCACTCAGTTGCATCACTTCCACACTATTCTGACAGTTCAGCACTCTAACATTTCTCCGACAAATAAGTGACTCATTTTGTTTAACTAGTATCTACTTTTCGAGCCAGTATGTCTCTGTAGGATTAGCAGTTACCTTATTAGCTGTATCAATTTCGGCACCTTCATTCAGTGAAGTAGTTATTCCATTAGGAAACGATACAAATAGAACGATATATTCTTGCTACTTATTAAGCCAGCAGACTTTGATCTATCTGCAGCTAATTTTAGCATCCTGTTATGGGAAGTTATACTTATTGAGACAATTTTTGTAACCTTTAGTGTGTAGATTCTCGAGATATTAAATTTGATATGTCAGCCTTACAGATTTTAGCAACATTGAGTTAGCCTTGTACACACTTTTTAATTCCTTTCTCCTTCATTTCATATAGTTTCAATTAGCTTTGTTTATTATTATTGTTTGTATTTTGACCAAACTATGATTTTGGAGATTGAGACTATCAGCTTCACTCCAAATAATTTGTTTGAACTCTTGTGATTCATTTTGTCTTGTGTCTTTCCTCACTCCCATTTTCCCCTATTTATATGCCCTATGCATCTTATATTGTTTACTTTTTCTGTCTGAGTCAGACAGTTAGTCATCATTATATTATTTTGTTAGGGGTAGCTTATTTATAGGAAATGTTTTTTGGTATCAATAAAGTATCTTCTAGATTTTTAGCAATTCTCTATTATTGGTAATTCTCTATTATAGGGACAGACCCTCTCTTTTTTTTCTCTCTATATGGTTGCAGGGCTAAACTCCACCGCAGCAACCTGCCATTGTTTCCTGAGACCCGGTTAAGCCAGACCAATGGGTTGTTGTCGGTCACAAGGGAAATTTCCTGTCCGTACAGATAAGGGTTCAGTTTTTTCAGTGCCCAGACCAGGGCCAAACATTCCTTCTCCACTGCTGCATAACTCACTTCCCGGGGTAGTAGCGCTCTGCTGAGATATGCAACAGGGTGCTCTACTCTATCCTCCCCGACTTGGCTTACCACAGCCCCCCGTCCAAACATGGAAGCGTCTGTGTGGACGAGAAAACGTTTGTTAGGTACTGGGGCAGCCAAGACAGGGGCATTTAAAAGTGCTTGTTTGAGAGCAATAAACGCGGCTTCACAAGCTGGAGACCACATGACCTGCCTTGGTAAATAATTTTTCGTCAGGTCTGTAAGGGGCTTGGCTATAGCGCTGTAGTCGGGGACAAAGCGTCGGTAGTACCCTGCCATCCCCAAGAAGGCCAGTACCTGGGTCTTAGTGTAGGGTGTGGGCCAGTTAGCCACTGCCTCTACCTTGGCTGGCTCTGGTCTCTGGCTCCCACATCCCACTCTATGCCCCAAGTACTGGATGGCACTTATCAGCGGCCCGAATCTTGTCCAGTACCACCCCTACATGGACCAGATGTTCCTCCCAAGACCCACTATAGATCGCAATGTCATCCAGGTATGCACAAGCAAAATCCTGGAAGCCATCGAGGAGCCTATCCACCATGCGCTGAAAGGTAGCCGGGGCATTTTTCATCCCGAATGGCATGACCCTGAATTGGTACAAGCCAAACGGGGTGACAAATGCTGACTTGGGGACGGCATCCTCGACCAGGGGAATCTGCCAGTAACCTTTACACAGGTCTATGGTGGTCAGATAGTGCCCCCTGGCGATGCGATCTAGTAGTTCATCTACCTGGGGCATCGGGTAGGCATCAGTGGTGGTCTTCTCGTTGAGCCGCCTGTAGTCCACACAGAACCAGGTGGTTCCATCATCCTTTTCGGACTGCTTCAGGGATACAGTAAAGGGGTTGTCACAGGGGGGTCTGTCCAGGGGTCTCTACCTTATGTACAGCTAGGGTCGTATAGCCGGGTTCTTGGGAGAAGGTCGCCTGCTTCTCCCACAGAAGCTGATTCGCCTGCTCCTTCTCTGTGGTGCTTAACCGTTCCCTTAGCTGTACAAGAATAGTCAAGTTAGTCTGGGGGTCCTTCTTGAGTAAGTCAGGGAGAGGTAAGCTTTCTTAGTCGTCTGCAGCAGGGGCACACACTGTAGCGACATCCTCCTGTCTTTCCTGGTACTCCTTCAGCATGTTCACATGAAAGGATCGCTGGATCCTTTCATCTGCACAGCTGGCAATAACATACTTAGTATCACACACCTGAGCTACCACTTTATACGGGCCCTGCCAAGATGCTTGCATCTTATCTGTCTTCCCAGGCTTTAGCACTAGGACCTTCTGCCCAACCTGGAAGACTCGCTGCTGGGCACCCTGATCATACCATTTCCTATGTCTCCCCTGGGCTACCATCAGAGACAGCTGTTCCAGGCGGTCCCGGAGTTCCAGAACATTGGCACTATGGGGGTTCCCCTCCTGCTCTGTCTCTCCATCCCAGTGTCCTCTAATGAGATTGAGGGGTCCGCGGACCCTTCTCCCATAGAGTAACTCAAAGGGGGAGAACCCAGTAGACTCCTGGGGCACCTCCCTATAAGCAAATAACAGGTGAGGCAGGAATCTCTCTCAGTCTCGGCAGGCATCAGTAAAGGTCCTCAGCATCTGCTTGAGAGTTCCATTAAAGCACTCGCAGAGACCGTTAGGTGAGCTAAGCAAGGGTTTAATATTGCACACCTTCCACAGTTGCTGGGTGAGCAAAGTGGTAAACTGGGTTCCCTGATTGTAAAGAATCTCCTTGGGGAACCCCACTCTAGTGAAAATCTTAACCAGGGCATCAGCTACTGTCTCTGCCTCTATGTTGGACAGAGCTACTGCCTCTGGGTAACGGGTGGCATAGTCCACCACGGTAAGAATATACTTCTTTCCAGATAGACTAGCCCTGGCCAGTGGACCCACAATGTCAACGGCTACACAGGAAAACAGTTCCCCAATAATAGACATAGACATAAGCCTAGCTTTAGGGTGGTTTCCCCGCTTACCTACCCGTTTACATGTGTCACACGTACTACAATACTGTTGCACAGCCTGATTAAAATTGGGCCAGAAGAAATTTTGTGTGATCCTAGGTGCTGTGCGACAGGACCCTAGATGTCCTGCTAGCGGTACATCATGTCCTATTCTCAGAATCTCCTGCCGGTATTTCGCGGGCACCACTAGCTGTCGGTTCTCTGGGAAGGTTTAGGGGTTCTGTACAGCCTGTCCCCCACTCACTCGTAGCGCTCCCCATCTACCCCCTCTTCCTGACTATCTGCCTTAGCCCTATACTTAGGGGGCCTGATCTAGAGTACAGGTCGGGAAGATAGTCTTACCTGGGTCTCAGCAGCATGTGGGCCGGTTTGAGCAGCACAGGCCTGGGCACGGGTGGTCACTGGGTGAGCTTCAGCGGGACCCATCAGGGCGTAGGTCGAAACAAGAGGGGCCAGGTCATTCCCCAGGAGGACATCTGCCGGTAAATCCTTCATCACCTCCACATTCACATGTCCAGAGCCCACTCCCCAATCCAAATGTACACGGGCAACAGGTAGGCGAAAGACAGTGCCCCCTGCTACCCTTACAGCCATGGTGTCCTCGGTATGTTGGCTCTCAACAAAAGGTTGTTTTGCAGGAGGGTCATGGTAGTGCCAGTATCACTTAAACCATTGGCTACTTTTCCATTGACCTTGACTGTTTGTCTCTGCTGTTGCCTGTTGTCACGGTGGGCTGCTTGGACAGTATACGGCTTCATGTAGTGTACGCCAACATTCTTCCTCCTCAACGTAGAGTGCAGCTGGCAGGGGTGTGCGGGGGTTTCCTCCGGCTGGCCGTCTCCACGATTGGGACTGTCTGGCTGGGTTAAATGGGCACTCGGGTCTCTTGTGCCCCAGTTGCTTACACCCATAACACTGGATGGGCTGGGAATAGTCTTGGTCGTTGAACTTGGAATGATGTGCATAAGGGGCCACTGGATGTGGTGCTGGAGAGCGGTGCGCCAGTGGTTGGTAGGCGTTAGCTATAAGGGGTGCTGCTGGTCGATATTCCACTCGAGCCATTGCTTTGGCTACAGAGTTATCCACTTTGCAGGTATCTGTGTACTCATCTGCCAGGCGGGCAGCTTCCAGCATAGTGGAGGGTTTCCGGTCCACTCTCTGACTCGTGGGGACAACGTGTCAAAGAAGTGCTCAAGTAATAACAGCTGCAGCACCTCTTCCCCAGATACAGCTTGGCATCCAGCGACCCAGTGGGATGCTGTGTGGTGTACACGGCATGCCCACTTGGTATAAGAATCTCCTGGCAGCTTGTTGGTGTCTCTGAAGCGCCTCCGGTATGCCTCCGGTGTGACTGCATAACTGGTCAGCAGGTGTTCCTTTACCAAATGATAATCTGCAATATCCTCGTCTGGGATGGCCTGGAAAGCTTCGCTGGCCCGGCCGGACAGCTTTCCGGATAGAATAGTAACCCAGTTCTCTTTGGTGTAGTAAACTTGCCTCAACAGCTGCAGTCACTCTGTCAATAATATCCACGGTCGGGTTAGGACCATAATGTGCCAGCCTGATTTTAACCGCCCGGTCAAAACTTTCTTCTTCAGGGGTTCTGTCCAATATGCTGGGCCTTTCGGCTATGTTGACTCTTTCGGTTCCTTCAGCTCCATCCATCTCGACTATCTCTGTGATGATATCACTTTTCTTGTGGTTACTGGCCGGTCGACCCCGGCTTTCCAGCAGATCTTCCATCTGTCTATGTTCTTGTGTATCTGACCTCCTGGGCTCTGAGAACCATCCCGTCACTTGCCACCAGTTGTTACGGTACACCCAGGTATAAAAGTGGTTAATACCGCTGAGGACGTTCTCCTTTCGAATGAGACAGCCAGCGAAAGCTCCAATCAGCCAAACAGGAACCATACGAAAACCTTCACAGATGACGGGGGAAGGAGGTCGGCGGCTTCAGCGGTGTTCGTGAGAAATAGTTAAAAAGAAGATCTCAGGCACTCACTGTGATTGTATCCAGGCAGGTTTATTTGCAACGTTTTGACCTGTCAAGGTCTTCATCAAGCATAGTTGATAAAGACCTTGACAGGTCGAAACGTTGCAAATAAACCTGCCTGGATACAATCACAGTGAGTGCTTGAGATTTTTTCTTTTTATGTATATTTCATGTGGGGTTTTTTTGCTGACCAATGCTCAGTAGCACCCTGGATTGTTATATTGTGGCTGAGTGTCACCCTATCTTTTTTTCATTTCGTGAGAAATAGTGTCCGTTTTTAGTTCCAGGTAATCGTCGACGAACAGCACTGTGCATTCGTGCGTCCAAGATGGCCGCCACCTCATGGTCGGCATACGAACGACGACCACCCAGCCTACCTTCGACAATTAAGAGGTGTCTGCGGTTAACCACAATGTTTGAATAGGGCCAAGAGGTTAACCAGCAGCACACTTCCATGCTGGGTGGGTGGCTGGCCATTCGGCAGTTTATTTGGGATTTAAGGAAATAAAAGAATGGGGGGTACGGACAGGCAATTAACCGAACAAACAGACGAAACCAAAGGGGGAATAGAAGTAGTTCACAGACTGATGGTTCTGTCACAAGTTGATACTCAATTATCTCCTAAACAGAGGGGAGGGATTGTGTACACTGTATGGGAGTGTCTGAATATAAAACTGTTTTCATTGGCTTGTTGATCCTGTGTCCTTGTGCCCCACAAGGTCCACCTGGGTGGTAACCTTGTGAGGAAAACTGTATAAAAAGCCAGTGTGCCTCATTAAACCTGGAGTACCTGTTTTACCCTTAACATAGAGTCTGTCTCATGTGTGGAGGGGAAAGGCTGCATCTACCTTGGGGTTTGCTATATCACTCTTCTCCCAAGGGATTATATTCACTAAGCTCTTTTAAGAGCTTGTTCCCGCTACTCTCTCTTGGAGGAGAGGTTCCCCCACTGGAAGCTGGATCCTGATCTTCGATCCAGGGTGGGTGGAGGAATGAGAGTCCCAGCCAAGCTGTAACGCTGGACGTGGGGACTGCGGTGCTGATGGTGTCTGGCGGAGTGCTTGGAGTCCTCGTGAAGCACTAGGAGCATTAATCGGCGGAGGTACCAAACTGGGGTACAGGAAGCTCTGTTACAGCAAGTAGAAACAGATCCTCACCTCATGACGACTACCCTACTGAGCATACTAGCGGATCTCTTCGCAGCAACCCTCAAACGCCAAAAGACTTTCCATCAAGTCACAGAGAAACTCCGGAACAAGTGCCTCCGATATAGATGTGGCTTTCCGACGAGACACGGCGGGATCAAGGTGATCAACTCTCCAGAAGAGGGCCTCAAGATGCTGACCAAATGGGGCATCATCTCTCCAAACTCACCAAAAGCTGCAACATCACCAGGCAGAATACTCCCGAAATGGCACAATGTTCGCGTATGAACATTGCTGTATCTTGCAAACGCGAGGGTGACACATTTACCGGCTGCAAGTATACCACATTCTTTTTTTTTTTTTAGATCTCTCCCCTTCTAATTGTTCATATTTGCTGGAACTATTGTTGGCTCCTATAATGTTAGGCATGGGGAGTGTGCTGATGTCTGAGGCTATTGTTTGTACATAGCATGTCAGTTCGCTGGGCCAAATATACATCCTGGAGGAGATGTACAGTAATAGCATGCATTGCTGCCACTGAATGGGCTGCATGGCTGAGACTGCTCTCTGCTGCTTGCCCCAGAGCCACGCCCTCATGCCCTAGTTCCACAGTTCTAGATAATTAACTATTTGTTTTGTTTTGTTTTTTTTGAAAAGGGAGAATTCTCATTTGTTATGAGAATCACATACTAGTTAATATCCATGGAGCAGTACCGCTTACGGACTGCAGAAATAAGTAAGCAAGCTTGGTATACTGTTGAACCCTCACCCTTCCCTGATGGTACCATATGTAAAACTATATGTTATACACAGTTAACTTGATATATGTAACTGCTACTGTTCACCTGTGACCCACAATATAGAGTTCCTGCAACATTTCATATAGATTAGAGCCCATCGGCTACCCTAAAGGAGACACCTGTAAGTCCTTACCCCCATAGTGCGCCTGCTGCAACCAGCCACAAGACAGGAAAGATATTTCCTATCTGATTCTTGCCTTCCCTCCCATGGCCAATCACGTGCTCCTGCAAGCCAACCACTCCCTCTTCCTTCCTGCTCGCAGTGCCAGAGGAGCGCCTGGCCTGCAGAGAAGAGCAGGGCTAGAACTGGGGAGCCATCGGCTCATCTTAAGGCAGGGGAAGAGGGACTTGGGAGATCTTCCTGTGTAGTGTGTTAAATTGGAGAGGGGGCATTGTATTAATTTGAGAGTGGGGGCAGTGTATTAATTGTAGAGAGGGTGCACTGTATTAATCTGAGGGAGGGGGCCAGTGTATTAATTTGGCAGAGGGGGCAGTGTATTAAAGGGACACTATAGTCACCTGAACAACTTTAGCTTAATGAAGCAGTTTTGGCGTATATAATGTGCCCCTGCAGCCTCACTGCTCAATCCTCTGCCATTTAGGAGTTAAATCCCTTTGTTTATGAACCCTAGTCACACCTCCCTGCATGTGACTTGCACAGCCTTCCATGAACACTTCCTGTAAAGAGAGCCCCATTTATGCTTTCTTTATTGCAAGTTCTGTTTAATTAAGATTTTCTTATCCCCTGCTATGTTAATAGCTTGCTAGACCCTGCAAGAGCCTCCTGTATGTGATTAAAGTTCAATTTAGAGATTGAGATACAATTATTTAAGGTAAATTACATCTGTTTGAAAGTGAAACCAGTTTTTTTTTCATGCAGGCTCTGTCAATCATAGCCAGGGGAGGTGTGGCTAGGGCTGCATAAACAGAAACAAAGTGATTTAACTCCTAAATGACAGTGAATTGAGCAGTGAAATTGCAGGGGAATGATCTATACACTAAAACCGCTTTATTTAGCTAAAGTAATTTAGGTGACTATAGTGTTCCTTTAAATTGAGGGAGGGAGTGGGGTGGTGTATTCGGGTGGTGGGAGGGGAGCAGTATGTTAAATTAAGGGGAATGCAGTGTATTTGGGGGAAGGAGGGAACAGTGTATTAGAGTGGTGGGGTGAGAGGGCAGTGTGTTAAATTGGGGAGGGAGGCAGTGTATTCAATTAGAGTGCAGGGAGGAGGGCAGTATTAGATTAAGGGTAAGTGTATTAGGTTGGGTGGAGGGGGGAATGTATTGAGTGGAAGGAGGGGGCAGTTTATTGGATTTGGGGGCAGTGTACTGGATTTGTGAGCAGTGTATTAGAATGGGGGGAGGAGGCAATGTATTAGATTGGGTCTGCAGTGCAACTCTTGCAATGCACTTTTGTTGCACTTAAAATCCATACAAACACATTAGAAAGCCAAATGGCATTTATACATAAGGATCATAATACAAACAGGAAACATTAAAAATACAACTTGCAAGAATACAGAAAAACACAAATTGTGATTAAAAGTAGTATATATCAGTAGGTATCAAAACTTGAAATTTGATTTATTAAATATTTAAAAATATGTAGTAGATATAAACAAACTAAAAAATAAATAAATATAAAATAAATATATAGAATAGATTTTTATTACATTTCATAGTCCATGATTAGAAATGTGCAAAGATGCACAGTAGTATTGGTTAATAGACAAGTATAAATGTATTCAATATATAAAATTAGTAGTAATGGGGCATAATTCCACATACAATAATTATGGTTCTGAAAAGGAATATAGACTATATTATGGAAAGTAGGCAAAATCTCTTCAACCAAATGATGTTAGAAGACATTAAAGAAAAAGGAGAACAAGAGCCCCCTCCCACACAAAAACCCACAGATATTAGATCTAAGATCTATAAACTAGGCAATCTGCTGGAACAAGAAACCCAAATATGGTTGGATATCCGCTTTTAATTCTAGATTTCTAATAATATAGTACCTAGGGGCTTGAGACTCCAAAAGCCTCTAGCCTATAAAAATAAAGATGAACATATTATAATAAGTGTGTACATGTACAAGTTGTGATCAAAAACAATAACAAAACCTGGCATTTGCGCTGTATGTCTGTCCAACCGTAATTCACCTCTTTCATATTAAATGCACCCACACTTATTATATATCATTTTATTCAAGGGAAACAGGGCTTTCATTTAACATCAAATATTTAGGTATGGAACATAATTTAATATGAAAAAAATATTTAAAAAATGGGAGTAAATAAGAATTTTCAAAATTTGTTTAGTTCTACGTAACATTTTAACTGTGAATGTCAAAATACTGTTTGTTTTTACTGTAGTAACATACACATATTTGTATTTAGCGATGTCTCACGTGTAAAACAGTCCCCCTTATGTACAGGTTTTATGGTGTTTTGGGAAGTTACAGGGTCAAATATGGCGTGTTACATATTTCAGTTTTTTCACATTGAAATTCGCCAGATTGGTTACGTTGCCTTTGAGACCATATGGTAGCCCAGGAATAAGAATTAACCCCATGATGGCATACCATTTGCAAAAGTAGACAACCCAAGGTATTGCAAATGGAGTATATCCAGTCTTTTTTAGTAGCCACGTGGTCACAAACACTGGCCAAAGTTAGTGTTAATATTTGAAAATGCAAAAAACTAATTTGAATGCAAATTTTGGCCAGTGTTTGTGACCAAGTAGCTACTAGAAAAGACTGAACATACCCCACTTGCAATACCCTGGGTTGTCTACTATTGCAAATGGTATGCCATCATGGGGGTAATTTTCATTCCTGGGCTACCGTACGGTCTCAAAGGCAACCTGGCGAATTTTAATGTGAAAAAACTGAAACGCGAGCCTTATATTTGACTCTGTAACTTTTGAAAACACCATAAAACCTGTACATGAGGGGTACTGTTATACTCGGGAGTCTCACAACAATTATATCGTCAGTGTAAGTGCCATTTATGTGTGAAAAATGCAAAAAATTTCACTGTCACTGACGATATCGTCGTTGTAATACATTTTACTGTTTTGAAACACTAATATTTGTGTTCAGCGAAGTCTTCCGAGTAAAACAGTACCCCCCATGTACAGGTTTTATGGTGTCTTGGAAAGTTACAGGGTTAAATATAGTGCTAGAAAATTTAATTCCCTGAACTTTCGGCCTGGGTTGTCAGGCAGATCCTGCAAATTGTAATTTATAAAATGACCTAATTATGTAAAATTATTACATAAATATATATGTAGAATTATTATATATGTATGTGTGTATATATATATGTATAGATATATATGGATATAATTTTTTTATTATTTTTATTTATATATAGGTATACAGGGAGTGCAGAATTATTAGGCAAATGAGTATTTTGACTACATCATCCTCTTTATGCATGTTGTCTTACTCCAAGCTGTATAGGCTTGAAAGCCTACTACCAATTAAGCATATTAGGTGATGTGCATCTCTGTAATGAGAAGGGGTGTGGTCTAATGACATCAACACCCTATATCAGGTGTGCATAATTATTAGGCAACTTCCTTTCCTTTGGCAAAATGGGTCAAAAGAAGGACTTGACAGGCTCAGAAAAGTCAAAAATAGTGAGATGTCTTGCAGAGGGATGCAGCACTCTTAAAATTGCAAAGCTTCTGAAGCGTGATCATCGAACAATCAAGCGTTTCATTCAAAATAGTCAACAGGGTCGCAAGAAGCGTGTGGAAAAACCAAGGCGCAAAATAACTGCCCATGAACTGAGAAAAGTCAAGCGTGCAGCTGCCACGATGCCACTTGCCACCAGTTTGGCCATATTTCAGAGCTGCAACATCACTGGAGTGCCCAAAAGCACAAGGTGTGCAATACTCAGAGACATGGCCAAGGTAAGAAAGGCTGAAAGACGACCACCACTGAACAAGACACACAAGCTGAAACGTCAAGACTGGGCCAAGAAATATCTCAAGACTGATTTTTCTAAGGTTTTATGGACTGATGAAATGAGAGTGAGTCTTGATGGGCCAGATGGATGGGCCCGTGGCTGGATTGGTAAAGGGCAGAGAGCTCCAGTCCGACTCAGACGCCAGCAAGGTGGAGGTGGAGTACTGGTTTGGGCTGGTATCATCAAAGATGAGCTTGTGGGGCCTTTTCGGGTTGAGGATGGAGTCAAGCTCAACTCCCAGTCCTACTGCCAGTTCCTGGAAGACACCTTCTTCAAGCAGTGGTACAGGAAGAAGTCTGCATCCTTCAAGAACATGATTTTCATGCAGGACAATGCTCCATCACACGCGTCCAAGTACTCCACAGCGTGGCTGGCAAGAAAGGGTATAAAAGAAGAAAATCTAATGACATGGCCTCCTTGTTCACCTGATCTGAACCCCATTGAGAACCTGTGGTCCATCATCAAATGTGAGATTTACAAGGAGGGAAAACAGTACACCTCTCTGAACAGTGTCTGGGAGGCTGTGGTTGCTGCTGCACGCAATGTTGATGGTGAACAGATCAAAACACTGACAGAATCCATGGATGGCAGGCTTTTGAGTGTCCTTGCAAAGAAAGGTGGCTATATTGGTCACTGATTTGTTTTTGTTTTGTTTTTGAATGTCAGAAATGTATATTTGTGAATGTTGAGATGTTATATTGGTTTCACTGGTAATAATAAATAATTGAAATGGGTATATATTTGTTTTTTGTTAAGTTGCCTAATAATTATGCACAGTAATAGTCACCTGCACACACAGATATCCCCCTAACATAGCTATAACTAAAAACAAACTAAAAACTACTTCCAAAAATATTCAGCTTTGATATTAATGAGTTTTTTGGGTTCATTGAGAACATGGTTGTTGTTCAATAATAAAATTAATCCTCAAAAATACAACTTGCCTAATAATTCTACACTCCCTGTATATATGGTGATATACGTATACACTTATGTATATAGATATATATATATTATTTCGTTCTACATGTATTTTGATATCAATATATATATATATATATATATATTAATTTTAAAATACAGTTAGAACGAAATTACGCATGTATATATATTTTTTTATCTATTTATTTTTTTTTATTTTTTTTAACGTATTTATATATTTATTTATTTTTTATTAGATATAAATATATATATAATGAAACATATATATATTTAATCAATATCATTGTACATGTATTTTGATATTATTATATATATATATAATTATGTATATATTAATATTAAAATACATGTAGACAGTGTATGTGTATTTATGTGTATGTGTACACATATGTGTATATATATATATACTTAGATCATATATATAATAAATATATATATCATCTAAGTATATATTTAATTTTACACTGTTTCAACATCTTTTAATTTTATTTTCAGACAGCAAGGGGAGTACCTGTAATTACAGGCACTCCCCCTGCTGGCAGTGCCTTGGATGGCTATGCCGTCCATGTGATTGCAGGGTCCTCGCAAGGACCTCGCGATCACATGGCCCAGGGGGGGCGAAGAGGATGGAGGGGGACTCCCTGGGCTCCCAGGTAAGTCCCCATACTGCGATCGCCGGCGTGGGATCGCCGGCGACCGGGTAAGTACAAAAGATTGCAGGGCGTTCTATGCCACCCTGCGGCATTTAGAGTCATCTAAATAAGGACGGCATAGAACGCCCCGTGGTCTTAAGGGGTTAAAAAAACTGGATAGGGGGCGAAAAAACGAGCAAAAAACCCGACTTTACGACGGAAATTGGGCACTTACATTCCCCAAACCTTACCCACTGGTCCAGGCAAAGACAATGGGCAAGAAAAGTAAAAAACCAAGGCAGGACAAAACACCTCTTAGCCACGATATCGGCGAACTCCTGCGGAACTCACAGAAGGCCGCATGGGAGAAAGTGGCACTGGGAGAAGACGGGTACTCCGACTCATCAGGAGATTTCTGAAGATTCAGAAGATTCACTCAGACCCAGAAGATTCACTCAGCCAGCTCCGAGGGCACAAGACCAAAGCTTCCACAGCGGGAGAACCGGTCACAGCAGCCCTGCTGACGAAAATGTTCATGGAGCGCAGACGGCCAACAAAGCCAACTACAAAGAAGCCATGGAGGGGGCCACCACGAGGCTTACCCACTTGGAAGCCAAAACTAACTCCCAGGACAAACGTCTAAATGCCCTGGAACAAAGGGTGACAGACCTCCACAAACATCAACTGGGCACAGCAGAGAAGGTGGAGGCCCTGGAGGACCACAGAAGGAGACTCAATCTAAATGTTAGAGGGGTGCCTGATGATATAGGGCTAGCAGACCTTCCACACTACATGAGGCGTCTAATAGCAACACTACTGCAACCCAGCAGGAAAAGCTTGTTAAGATAGATGGACTGTTCTGCTTGCCCAAATCGACTAACGCACCCCCTACCGCAATGGCTGACACTATTGTGAGATTTCAATCCCATCACGACAAGACCGCGGTCCTAGCAGCGACCTGAGGGAAAACCCCTCTCACATTCGAGGACTCTCAATTATTGCTGTTTCCCGACCGAACGAGAAGCACTCTAAGTTGGCGCAAATCGCTGCAACCCAGCCTACAACACCTGAGATCCAACAACATTCAGTACCGCTGGGGAACACCGAGACTCATCACCTTCACATTCCAAGGGACTACCTTCCGGGCTAGAAGCCCACAAGAACTGGACACTCACCTGAGCCACCTGGGCCTATTGGTCACACAACCAGAGCCCACGACCACCTTGAATAAGCTGGACCCCACTGCGGCTAAAGAATTTATACCCAGGTCATCTAGACGCACTACACAAGTGGGCGACACAACCTGAGCACCTCACACCGAAAGGCCATTTCTCCATCCTACAGGATGCCACAGACTCCGCCACTAAAACCTGTGACTATATTACCTAAGTTACAATTGTTTTATTGTTGCTCTGTTTCCTTTTTGCTTCAAGGTTATTTCCCTGGCATGTTGCTCTTAAGACCATAACCCTACATAACATGCGCACCCAGACATGCCAGAGGGGATTAATGCTACATCATAGGTACAACATATAGGCTATCACGCATCTATAATGAAAGTCCCCACTTATAACACGGCCCCAGACTAGAGAGGCCAGCTATGGCACGAGCTCCAAACCCCCTTTACTCCTTATGATGGCGCACTTAAGCATACGATACTCAGGAAGCTCTTATCTTTACCTTACTTTGGTGTTTTAAAAAAACCTAAACCCCACTCAGCATGGGACCGTGACCCAGTTACCTATCATGCATGTCTTGTCATATGTGATTTCTGAGGGCGACAGCCCACATACTGTAACGTATTGCCATATTAACATGCTGAGTGAACAAAATAAAGAAATAAAAAAAAAAAAAAGAACTGGATCAACTTTTGGATAAAGGCTCCCTACTACAAATCTTTTTAATTAATGAAAATAAAAAAGAATTTGAACAGGTAGAAATTAAGATTGAGAAATTAAAACAATAAATCACTCCAGAAGTAGAGGATGGCTCACATGCAAAGAGAAGGGTAAAAGACCTGGAATTAAGAATAAGAGCGGGAAAAAGGAAAAAGATCATTAGATATAAGGATGATTAGGAAAAAGGAATCCAGAGAAATTGGAGGAAACAACTACACATAGTTTCCTGTAAAAGAGAGAGAACTCTATAGGGAGAACAGAAGAGGAATGGATAAAATGCAATATCCATCTTGGGAAACCAATAGGAGACTCAAGTATATAGACAATTATAAGCCCCCTATAAAAATGGTAGGTCAGATCCACAGTTGAATAACAGATATGAGCATGCATAAATAATAAAAACCCCAAGAAGTAGAAGAACTGTATCTAAAGATTGCAAAGAGTTCTAGCAAAGATCACCAAAAATTATGAAGCCCAAGTGTCTTTTTTAGGGAACCTCTTAAAGAGAGGAGACAAGAACGGCACTAAAACAAACCTGGAGAGAAAGGAGCGATCCTCATGGTCACCTGTGCAAAGGAAAAGACCAAGAAGAGAAAAAGAGAAAAAGACAAAGACCTAACAAGGAATTTGAGAGCTCTGATGAGGAAAAAAACAAATTAGTATATTCAACCTATCAAACCATAACTTGAATGATTAAAAGATGTCCTGAAAAAAGGCTTAAAATTTGCCCCTAACACATAAGGAAGGAAGGTAATCTTGCATCACATTCAGAACTGAAGAATGACCAAATTAATTACCTGGTCCAATGTATCACCTTTATTTTAAGCCATAACTTCTTGGGGGCACAAGGTCAATTTTTTTTCTCCAAATTGAAGCTAATGCCATGGGAACCAGGTTTGCGCCAAGTTATGCAAATCTCTTTATGGGTAAATGGAAAGATTAGTTTATTTGGAGCAACTCCCCATTTGGTGCAAATCTGGTCCTGTGGCAGAGATACATAGATGACTGTATCTTTATCTGGGAAGGTGACTTACGATCTCTACAAGAATTCAAGCAATATCTTAATTTTAATCCGTATAATCTCAGATTTACTTTTCATCATTCAAAGGAAGCTGTCAAGTTCATGAATTTAAAAATTTACATCAAAAAAGGAAAAATAGGGGGGGAGGAGCGATGACGTAGGTCGTACGCACGGGCGCGCACGTCCACGATCGCGGTGATGCTGATGCCCTGAAGGAGAGTGACTGCAGAGGAGACCCGCCTGTTTGATGTCGGACCAATTCGCCAACAGCTCCCCTAACACCCGAGGCACTTACCACAGAGATCGGAAAGAGGAAAGCCACACTAGCAGCACCACACAGAGACGCTGGAGACCTGGGAGTCAAGCCTGCCAGCCATCCTCAAGAATAACAGGAGGACCGAGAGCGAGTGAGACAGAGGAGGCGTCGGTGTTGGTGAGAGCATGAGGTGGGTCCCAGGAGGACTCACCGATGCACATCTTTTTTTTTGCCTCTTTCCCTATTTTACCTAGTGATTGTGCTTCATATATAACATAAAGCATGGAGAGGGAAACAGAATAAAGTATGATAAGTGCAAAGGAAAGAAAATTAAATAAAAATATAAACAGAAAGAAGTGAAAGAGTGAAGGGGTGGCGATATAATAGGTCCTAAAGGATAGGTGAGAAGAGTAAGAAGCGTAAGGAAAAAATAAATAATACAGAAAGATATACAAACAAGCAGATGGAAGATTTGCTATAAATCAAATGCCTGCTAAAGAAATGAAGAAATGAAGATTGATTAGAGAGAAAAACGGCTGTTTCAAGATAAAACTCAGACACACCCTTATAGGGATTATTGATTAAAGAAAAAGGCCTAAAATTGTGTTTATTTTTTCTTCCTTCCTTGGATTGAATTAACTTTTTTTGTAAATGCTTAAAGCTTAAAAATGCAAAAAAAAACAAAAGATAAGAAGAAATTGTTCTTAATAAAGGATAAGAAGGAATAATAGCAAAACGACCAGTGACTATTATAAAAGTCAGATTGAATTTAGAGTAATTGACTATCACATAAACAGCTGTAAATCACACTTCAAAGCTACAACCCAGCGGGAAGACTCACGATAAGGGAAAGGAGAAGAGGAAAGAGAAGAAATAAGAGAATAAGGAAAAAGTTTTTTTTTTTTCTCTCTCTCTTATCACTCTCTCTCATGGCAGCAAAAAAAGCCCAAGAAAGTAAACAACTAACGAATAGAGAGAAAGAGAGGAAGTTGGAAATTAGACCAGAAAAAAAGGCTATCCGCCTCTACTTTGATGCAACAACAGAGACAGGAGTTAGAGCAACAAAATGAAACAGATACTTCATTTCAAACATTTAAAGAAACAGAAATCACGTCTCCACAGAAGGAACCTCAAAAACAGAATCAAAAAGAGGTTAATCTTGCAGAAATACATGAATATTTAGATACAGCTTTTGAACATCAATTTGATAAGATAAAAAAAGAAATACAGGTAGGCCTATGGAATTTAAAACTGAAATTCTATTAAAAGAAAAGAAAGTCAAAATTAATGAAGAAAAAATTTATTGAATACCTGCAAGCTAAAATGAAAGATGCCCAAGAAAATGCCAAGAAAAGAATAGTAGATTTGGAATTAAAAATCGCTGATCTAGAAGATAGAATGAGGCGTAATAATTTAACACTTAGAGGAATTCCAGAGACAATTACTCATGAAAAACTGCAAGATTATATTTCAACAATTAGATTACCAAATGGCAAATTCCCTTCAGATGATAGAGCAATGTCAGAGAATTATGAAACCGGACACAGTAGCTCAAGATGCTCCAAGAGATGTACTTATATGTTGCGCATCATACAAGATAAAAGAGCAGCTATTAAGAGCAGCAAGAACGACCAGATTAAAAGATCCATATAAAAATATTGTTATTTTCCCAGACATATCATACCACACCAGGATGAAAAGAAAACTCTTTTCAGCATTTACAAAGACGCTAAGGCAAAAGAATATCAGATACTCGTGGAGATACCCAAGTAAAATCGTGGTTTCTTATGAGGCAAAAACGTATTCATTCTCTGAAGTACCGGATATGGAAAAATGGTTTAATGATATGAAATTATTTGAATAGTCGGTACTTTTTTGTAAATATGTATGTAAATATTTTTTTTTCCTCTCTCTCTCATTCTTCCCTCTTCTTCATTTATTGGGAAAGAGAGTTCATATTGTTATGTTAGTAGCACAATAGGAAAGTAAGCCATAAGAAGATATAAAAAGGCAAACGAATATTAACTGTTATGAAGGCAATTTAACATTAGTATGCACAATCACGATTTAATAACAGAGCTTAATAGTAAAGTACTAATGGTGCACTATAATTAATTTGACAATGGTTGGTTGAGATTTAGTAAGATTATAGAAGGAAAAGATGTCACAATTATCACATATAAGAAATGGAATAAAAAAAGGTTAATCAAGAGTGCACACAATTAATAAACACTACGAATAGGTATTGATAAGTAGCACAAATAAGAGAGTAATTCTCTACCCATGGATATGATTTAATTAATTATTTATTTAAAGAGTTAAAGCAATAAATAGGGAAATAGGAAAAATAATGCACTCTTAAGCAGGACTAAAGTAGAGAGGGGAAGGGGGAGAAGAGGGAAAAAGGAGAAAAAGGGAAAGAGGGCCAGACGTGAAGAATGAAAGGAAATATATATAAATATGTGTATAAATTACTATTTTTATTTTTTTTTCTCTTTTTCCTCTCGTGGGAAATAAAGTATCTATCTCTCCTTTATTGAGGTATTCAGCATCATACAACTGATTCCAGAAGGGATATAGGTGGACGGTTTGGCGAAAAGGGATATTCACCAAAACCATCCAGACTTCCTTAAAGGGATGTTCTTTTTTTTGTTGTTTGTATATATCAGTATGTTTGAATATGTTAAAATGTCTAATGTTAGTTTTATAAAGGAACAGCGACTTATATGGAGGGCAAAGGAAACAGAAATCTATCCTGGAAAATTTATACTTGTGTATAAAGGTCTGAAAGTCAATGGAAGTCATTATGACTTCATAGACAGTCAACAAAATATGAGTTATAAATAATTTCTTTTTTTTTTTTAAATGGTAAATTTTGTGACTATTAACTTACAAGGTCTTAATTCACCCCAAAAAAGAAAAATAGTAATTGACTGCATGAAAACAGAAAATGCCCATATAGTGTGCCTACAAGAGACACACTGGCGTCAAGCTGATGAAGGGAGATTTAGATTCCGAGATTTTCCTCTCTCAATATGTTCGTCACTTAAAGAGAAAAAAAAAAAGAGGAGTAGCGATTTTTTTTTCAGGGAAAATAAATGTCTCTATAAAACATCAGCGTATAGACAAAATGGGAAGATGGATTCTATTGATAAAGAACTATATACAATAGTAAATATCTATGCACCTAATTTTTCACAGTTACAGTTTATACAAAATGTCCTAATGAAAGTAGAAAAAATTAAGCAAGGAACTCTGATAGTTTTAGGAGATTTCAATTCTGTAATTGACCCAAAACTAGACAAAAGGTCTGAAAAAGGTAAAACACCCTCCAAGAATGTCTTTTCAATCCAAGAAATTGAGTAATATCATACAAAATGCAGCTCTTTTAGATTGTTGGAGGATATTCCATCCTACTGATAGAGATTTTACTTGTTTTAGATGCATTGTTCGTATTCAAGAATCGATTTAATTTTAAAAGAAGGCAATCAGCTGTGCAGAATAAAATCTTCTAATATATTGTCCACCACATGGTCTGACCATAATATGGTAAAGGTACATTTAAAAGATAAATTCACTAGACAAAGATCAGAATGGAAATTGGATAAGAGAATATTAATGTCGGGAGACAATATAGAACAAATTGCTAAGGCAATAGATACATATTGGATAGACAATGAAAAGGTATCACCCATGATAAAATGGTGTGCATTTAAAAGTGTTATAAGAGGTCACTTAATTAGTATGGCTGCGCACAATAAAATAAGGAAAAGAAAATCTCTTTCAGAGCTATATATAGAATTAAGTGATTGTAACAAAATAAATATAACTTCCTTTACAAGATCTTGTGCAAATCAAATAAGGATAATTGAGAGAAAAATAAACGATATTTTAATAGCTAAAGCTAATAGAAATTTACAATACATGAAAACCAATTATAAAGCTGATAAACTTCTTACTAATAAAGTTAAAGCACAGCAAAAGGCTAAATTAATAAATAAAATAAAACTAGGTAATGAAGTAATAATTGACCCATTTAAAATTGGAGCGGCTTTCAAAGACTATTATCATGAATTATATAATTTATCAGCAACAGCTACTCAAGAAGATTTACAAAAATATTTTCTAGATAAACATCTGCCCAAATTAACTCATTTACAAATAAGTAAACTGAATGTAGATATATCAGCCCAAGAAATTATAGAGGCTATTGATGCAATGAAAAAAAATAAAGCACCAGGTCTGGATGGGTACGTGGATTTTTTTTTATAAAACTTATAAAGACAGGCTTGTCCAGGGTTTAAGGGATTGCTATAATACAGCTATACATACAGAGTAGGTGGAGTATCTTGGTTAGTTGTACAATGACATATAAGGTATAATAAAAACTGTAAAAACAGAGAAAACTAAATCTAGTGCAATATCGTAGAGCGCAAATGTGACTTTAAGTATAATTTGTGGTTGGTACTCACAAACCAAGAGAGAAACTGGCTCAATTTAGACGCCTGCGGGATAATTGTAAGGGTTCCCGCTCCCTCTCTGTGTGGCAGCTGGTTCTGTATTTCTTATACTGGTTGATAAGAAGGGACCATACCCATAAAAAGTAACTCTTCTTTAATAAAAAAGGAAATACTTAAAAAATACAATCCCACTTGGGGTAAAAGTGAAAGATAAAATGCATAAAAAACAAATCAAAATCTCTTAATATAAATTAGTCCACTAGGGGACAAAAAGTCAATCGTCCACTCTGGGAGAATTCAGCAATTCAGCAAGACGCGTTTCGCCCAATACATGGGCTTCCTCAGTTGCTCCTAAAGGTGTTCTGTTCTCTCTCATCCTTTTATACCCCTTTGTAATGGGTAAATGCTGGACATCTGTTCGGTCTTCGTTTCTTCCAGGTTCCGTCGTCACTTCCGGTTGACGTATTTCCGGTTTTCGTTTCAAGATAAAATTTTGCTGGCATTACCATTCAGGTACCTGGAGAAATGGATAGAAAATATAGACGTCAGTCAGTGGTCTAGATATGGTATTAAAAGAATTTCAGATCTATATGATGAAAATAATATTATGTCTTTTAATGATATTTGTATTGTTTTCAATATCCCAACATCCCAGAACTTAATTATATAAGAATAAAAAGTTTCTTACATAGAGTCGTACCTCGTTTGAAAGAGCACACTCCAGTTTTTAAACTGAATAAATTGATAAATTCGGAAAAGAATACAGTTACTAACAAATTGTGTGGAGATAATGAATTTAATTAAACTACAGATCCATCCTCTAGCTAAGACTAAGTGGGAAAGGGATTTGAAAATCAAAATTGGCCTAAGAGAATGGAACGAATTTAAGGATGAATTTAAATTTATGTTCACAAGACACCCTAAGACATCTACGTTTTATAGTCTTCCAAAGATCCAAAAGTCTGTGACCAATTCTAGTGGACGCCCGATAGTCTCCGGTACAGACAATCTGACTCAAAATATGAGTATATATCTTGATAAGATAATGATTCCATTTGTATTAAAGCTTATGTAAGAGATACAAAACAAATGTTACAACTTATGGAAAACATTATAGCACCTGGAGAGGCGTTGCTATGTAGTCTTGATGTGGAGTCTCTTTATAGCTCCATCCCACATAACCTGGGGATTGAGAACTTACGACTCACTTTACAACTACAGTCTAAATTTTCTATAGAATATATAGATTTTGCCTGTAAAGCCCTTACCCTGGTGCTCACTAAAAATGTTTTCCTTTTTAATGGTACAATTTACCATCAGATTATGGGTACGTCAATGGGCACTTCTTGTGCCCCTTCATATACTTCATATAACGCCTGGCTCAATTTTTGACACAAATACATTGCTGGAAACGTTACATAGACTATGTATTTATAGTGTGGCTGGGCACAATAGACAACTTCATCGAATTTGTACGGTTACTGAATATAAATGATTTGAACTTACACTTTACCAGTGAGGTTGGGGGCAAACATCTTAACTTTTTAGACATTACTCTGTCCTTACAAGAGGACGTCAGAATCTTTACAACGCTGTATCGTAAAAAAACAGCTACAAACAGCCTCCTAAACTGGGACAGCTACCATCCTTATCCCTCTAAAGCAGGCATCCCGATTGGGCAATACCTGCGTTTACGCAGAAATTGCTCAACTCTTGAAGACTTTAAGACAAAGACTGCCAATCTAAGAGAATCTTTCAAAGATAGAGGGTATCCAAACAGAGTCCTCAAAAAGGCGTATTTGAGGGCACTATGTTCGGATACAGCGAACCTTCTTGAGGACAAAACCCCACTGTTGAGCCATCAGATCCGTTGCATTGGGACATATGATGCAGGTTGGCATAAAATGCTGCTAATCTTAGGCAGATATTGGCCGATCCTGACATCTGATACTCACATTAAACCAGTGATTTCCCCATTCCCCTCTGTCATGGCACGTAGAGGGAAGAATTTTAAGGATCTTCTGGTACCTAGCCACTTTGGTCAAACAAATGAATGTTCTAAATCCTATTTACCTAAGGGCACTTACAGATGTGGTCACTGTAGTGCCTGTCAGTACATAGGTAAAGAAACAAAGATCTTCTCTGACAGCTCGAATTCTGACTCCCATTATGTAGGTTCTTTTTTCAATTGCCGTACAGAGGGTGTCATCTACCTTTTGACATGTTCCCGTGGTATCAAGTATGTCGGAAAGACATTCCGTCCTTTTAAGTTCCGCATCAGAGAACATGTCAATTCGGTTAGAAGTAAATTGGAAATTCCAGTCTCAAGGCATTTAAAGATATTTCATGCCAATTCATCCAGTAGGATACGCTTCATGGGCATAGAACTCATAACCCAAACACAGCGTAAAGGCGATTGGGACCGTAGGCTCAAACAAAGAGAATCCTATTGGATATACAAATTGAAAACATTGTCACCACAGGGATTAAACGAAGGTTTTTCGTTTTCCTCATTTTTGTAGACTATTGGATATTCTCCATCCACAGATTTTATATATTCATCTGAATTACCTTATATAGTTTTTGCTGTCTGTAAATATGTTTATATGTAAATTAATACATTTTTCTTATTTTTTATGAATTATGTGGTAAGGTTCCCAGGTTTTATATCTAATTATATTATATGGTGGTCTAAAATAATTGTGAATCTCATTGGGACTAATTATTATCAATAACTAACCTTTAACCTAAATACGATGCCTTCATTGCTTGCATAAGATTAAACTTTCTGTTTGAAATGCAGATTATATTCAAGCCTAAACATTAGGTGGTTACCTATAATTGATATGATTTCCATGCAAATGCTGGAGAATGGGTACCTATAATCAATATGATTCCCATGTAAATGCTGGAGAATGGGTGCTGCAAATTTTAATATTAAAGCAAATTGTAAAAACAAAGCTGAGTGTATGATGATTTGCACTCATATTAATATACATTAGATATATAGGTTAGTAGGCTACAGAGTGAAATACATGTCTTTAATATACTTATGACTTTGGAAGTATGTCCCTAGGTACACATACTGCCAGTACACATGATGACGGACTGTGCGGAGTGCCAGACTGGCCCATTTCAGTCATAAGCTCAAATAAGGAGCACTATAGTATACAATTCTTTCTCCGTGATACATTTAGATATTTTCATATGACATGCAACACCTTTTCACCATTTAGCCTTCTGTTATTTATGTTAACAGTGGGAGGGATGGATGTCATCACCCTCCCTTTACAGTTAATGATCAATAGACTCAGGGGTGGAGTGTCTGCATTTGTATGAACCCCTCCCCCCTTTCTTTTCATTTTTTTAAATGCCTGATGCTTAAATAAATGACTGACTGACCGTTTACAGTTAATTTGTTTTGGGATGCCACAACGGACTTTTAGGGGTGGGGCATTCGTATGTGTACAAATCTTTCCCCTTCCACCCCATCAATGATTGATCTAGGCATCACCCAATGAGATTCCGATATGAGCGATGACGCAGGTGAGGAGGAGTGGTGACTGCACGTCAGCCATCCACTCCCCCCTCCATACGCCGGACCAGCTGGAGGAATTTCCCTCTGATTATCAAGGTATTTAACCGGCTTCAGTAGGACCCACTTCCATAATAGCTCCTGATGACGGCGTGAATGCAAGCTGAAATGCGCGTCGAGCGCTTTGCTTAATTTATTTATGTTTTCTTTTTGGTTTGACACTAGGTAGTCAGTATGCTTTGATTACGTTAGTTAGCATAGTTAGCCTCATATGTTTGATATTTTAAGGGACTTTTCTCAGGCAGGGATTCTTGTGGTCCTGAGGGGCTCCTCTGTACCCAGGGCTTGTCTATATAGGGACTGCCCTGGTGTTTTCCTTTTTAACCTATTTTTCTTTGTATAGGCTCCTTTGACCTGCCTGCTTTATTACTGGGGAACATATATACTATACCTTTTGTGACACTATACAGCTAAGGTGTCCTAAATTTGGATCTTTGTATCAATATATAGGGTTAGACTTCTATTCTATTAGGGACCCCTTTTCTGCTGTCCTTTTGTATTACAGTAGTGGATATTTAGAGTTAATATATGGGGGCTTTTTATTTACCCCCCTTTATTTCTCTTTCCACTTATTAGTTATCCTCCCCTTTTGTCTTTCCCTTTTCTACTTATCATTGGTTACTATACTACTTTATTTCTGTGTTCAGTAGCTACTTTAGGGATCCCCTTGTTTCAAGGGTCTCCGCTATTTTTTTATACTTTTTCTTGGGTTACCCCCTACAGTGTAGCTCTGAGGTAGGCTCCTTATAAAGCAGTTATTGCCTTCTCACATATCTTTGTGATTATGGTGATCTGTCTTTTTATTTACATTTTTTCTTCATGTGTTTACGTATATTTGTAACAAAGTATGATATGTGAGAATCGTTCTTTTTTTGAATATTTTTGTCTCTAATACAGTGTATTTTTATACCGTCATTGAAAAAAAATGAAAAAAAATTATAATTATTAAAAAAAAAAGGAAAAACAAATACAAAAACCTTCAAGAAATCAGTGGATTGCAATAGCTTAATTCCTTCCAATAGTCACCATAAAAGAACTTGGCTGGATAATATTCCATATAGCCAGTTCAGAAGGATTAGACAGAACTATTCTGAAATTAAAGTATGTAAATCAAATATGGTGGAAATGCAGAAACAATTTCTGATGAAGGGATATGCCAAAGACTTGTTGCAAGGAGCTATGAATAGAGCTCTGTAATTACCTAAGGAAGATATCTTGTTGGACAAACTGAACACACCTCAACAAATAGCAAAGACTCCATCATTAATAACACAGTATAGTAATCAATCTTTCCAAATAAGAAATATTCTAAACAAACATTGGAATATTCTGAAAGGTGATCCACTGGTCGAAGGAACAGGTTTCCACAAATGTGGCAAATGTTTAGGTTGTAGAAACCACCCAACTCAGGAATCGCAGATCAAGGATTTCAAACATATGGAAACAGAAAACAGCTTTAGAATCAAGACTCATTTAAGCTGTAATTCAATTGGGGTCATTTATCTCCTTATATGTACATGTAAAAAATATATTGGAAGAACAAAGAGGATCTTTAAAGGGACACTATAGTCACCCAGACCACTTCAGCTCAATGAAGTGGTCTGAGTGCAATGCCCCTCAGGTTTTAACCCTTCAGATGCAAATATAGCAGTTTCAGAGAAACTGCTATGTTTACATTTGGAGTTAAGCCAGCCTCTAGTGGCTGTCTTCCGGACAGCCACTAGAGGCGCATCTGCGACGCTGGAGGCATATTATGCCTCCATCGCGCAGAGCGTGCATAGGAAAGCATTGAAAAATGCTTTTCTATTGACAGCTTGAATGCGCATGCGGCACTTGCCACGCATGCGCATTTGGCTTTGCTGACGTCGGCAGAGGGAGCTGACGTCAGTGGGGGAGCCCGGCGCTGGAATAAGGTAAGCTGCTGACGGGGAGCGCCATGGGAAGGGGACACCCTCAGGGCACTATAGTGTCAGGAAAACTGCTTTGTTTTCCTGACACTATAGTGATCTTTTAAGAAAAGACTAGGAGAGCATATTGGAAATATCAAAAAGGGTCTTCCCATACATAGCCTCTCTAGACATTTTTTGTATTAAACACTCAATGAATCCTGAAGGTCTAAGGTTTATGGCCATAGAAAAAATCAACTTACATTGGAGAGAGGGAGACCTGGAAAAAGCCCTGGATAGAGCAGGGGCCAAGTGGATCTTCCAACTAGACTTCCTGGAACCAAAACGTCTTAACATAGATTTTGAGCTGAATGCATTCCTTTAAATAATTAATCCTTCCCTCCCTTCTTTTGGATGATTAGGGACATCTTTATTAGATCCCTTTAAACTTATAACACGATTCCTCGCTTTCCACTTTACATACAGTATCTGTCATTGTAGGTCCTTCTATATCCAATTAGGTGTCACCTGGTGTTTTTTATTTAATTTTTTATATTATATATTTTTTCCCAATTACCCCCCAACTTTTTCATCTATATACATAATTTAACCAGTAACAATACCATATAGATATTGTGCTTAGTTACTTCCATCCCCTACTATCCAGACATTTGAGGTGTTTGTTCCAAGGACCTGTGGTAAATTAATGTAGTACAATGGTTCTTCATTTATATCTCTATTTCAATTTTTTTCTTAAATTTACTAACCTGGGGCAGATTACCCCATACAGCCTGGTATGTTATAGAGAGGAATTCCTCCATACCAATCCATAAAGCTTTGGGTAATGCTGATATGCTGGGGCTCCGAGACATCTTAGGGGATGAAACCCCAGCTATTCTAATTAAATTTTGTCATACCCAACTGTGACACTATTATCAATAAATCCCCAATAAAGCAATGCTGCATTACACATTGACATGGTTTGATGGCATCTGTGATGGGGTCACTACCCTGGAGAAGATCGTTTCCATCCTATACCAACATTTACTAATCGGGGATAGAAACACAAAAATGACCTTTAAAAGGCTATGGGAAGAACTGCTCAATAAGTTCACTGATGCAGTGGGAAAAGTCTTTATTTTAAATCACAAGAGCTTGTGATCAGCTCTAGGTATCAAGAAACTAATTACAAACTGCTGCCATCACGGTATCGCATGCCCTCTCTTCTCCATCAGATATTCCTGAATGTACCCTCATCCTGATGGAGGTGTGGCACAGGTAAAGGGACGATCGAACACATCTGGTGGAGTTGCCCCAAGATAGCAACGTTCTGGGAGATGATCAAGTGAGAACTAACAAAATTCTTCAGAGACCTGGCTGCACGGAGGGTTGGGGCGGAGCTAGAATGGCTATGGGGTGGAGCCAAGCCAGATGTGGGGGCGGGGCTAAATGCACCCTCTTACTACTCACATGGAGGGGAAGCAGGAAGGAGTCCCTGCTTCCCAACTACAACACAGCAGGACTGCATCCACTCTTCCTCCAGCCCAAGCTGACTGTAAGTGAGAGAGAGTGTGTGCTGTGTGTAATTGTGATTGTGACTGTCTTTGACTGTGTTTGTGTGTGTGTGTGTGTGTGTGTGTGTGACTGTCTGTGATTGTCTCTGTGTGTGTGTGTGTGTGTGTGTGACTGTGCCTGTGATTGTGTGTGTGTAACTGTCTGTTACTGTGTGTGTGTGTGTGTGTGACTGTCTGCCTGTGATTGTGTGTGACTGTCTGCCTGTGATTACATGTGTGTGTGACTGTCTGCCTGTGACTGTGTGTGTGTGTGTGAGACTGTCTGCCTTTGATTGTGTGTGTGTGTGTGTGTGTGTGACTGACTGTGACTGTGTGTGTATGTGTGACTGTCTGCCTGTGATTTTGTGTGTGTGTGTGACTGCCTGTGACTGTGTGTGTATGTGTGACTGTCTGCCTGAAATTGTGTGCATGTGTGTGTGACTGTGTGTGTGTATGTGTGACTGCCTGTGACTGCATGTTTGACTGTCTGCCTGTAACTGTGTCTGACGGTCTTCGCCCTGCAGTGAGCCAGCAGCCCGGATATGGTGTCATTGCGGCCTCTGCGTCATTACAGGGCATGCGAGGGACCTGTGCAGGAAGAGCACAGAGATCCCAGCAGCAACCACTGACCACCAGGGACTGAAGATCCACTCCAGCCCTTCTAGAACAAGGTAGGGAGGCTGGGTGGACCTCTTAATTATTAAATGTGTGTATGTATGTAATGTTTGTGTGTGTATGAGATTGTGTGTCTGTGATTGTATGTGTGTGGGTCTGTGATTGTGTTTGTGTATATCTGTGATTATGTGTGTGATTGTGTGTATCTCTGTGTATGTGTTTAGTAGATAGCTCCCTTATTTGGTGTCCTTAAAGCGGCACTGTCATGCCAAATCCTGTTGTTTTTTTTAAGCCCCCTCCGGCCTCCACTACATCTAACTAACACCCTAGTCACCCCCAAAGGCCCCTAAGCCCCCACATTACCTATTTTTTATTCCTTATTTTCAGCCCCAATCTTGATTCAGGGCGCCGCCATCTTTGTGTGGGTAGATGAAGTCCCTGTGGGACACGTCATCAGCCTACACTAGATAGCACTGAGATTCCCGCACATGCCCAGTGAAACACCTGGACATGCGAACGGGAATTTCATCTATTCATTCATTCATCAGACAGCCGAATGAGTGAATAGAAATATCAGCCGAACAAACAAACACAATGTATCAGTGTATCTGTGTATCAGTGTATGTTTGTTCGTGCAGGTTATTACAAGGAGGGAGCTACCGGCACTCAGCTCCCTCCTTGTAATATGTAAAGATAGAAGCGGCAGGGAGCAGTGCTCCCCATCACTTCATAAGCCCACCCCAGGTCCCCCCTCACTCTATGGGGGTCAATATGACCCCCATAATAGCACAAGGGAGATTAAAATCTCCCCAATGCCCCTACTTGCTATACTGCGAGTAGGGGCATGTCCACTAAACAGTGAGCAGCCTGTGGCTGCTCACTGTAAAAAAAAACAAAAAAAAAACTATTGGCCCCCACCCCTAAATGACGGGTGGGGGCCCTAAAGTAAAATAAGGGGGGAGACCTATTGTCCCCCCCGCCCCCACCCCTGCGCGGTGGGTGGGGGTCATATTTATAATGAGGGGGGGACCTACTGCCCCCCCAGGCCCTCACCCCTGCGCGGCGGTTGGGGGTCATATTGATAATGAGGGGGGGGACTTACTGTCCTACCCCCCCAGCCCCCACCCCTGGGCGGCGGGTGGGGGCCATAATGAGGGGGGACCTACTGCCCCCCCCGGCCCCCACCCCTGCGCTGTGGGTGGGGACCATAT
The DNA here is from genome assembly GCA_933207985.1 of Pelobates cultripes. NCBI lineage: Eukaryota > Metazoa > Chordata > Amphibia > Anura > Pelobatidae > Pelobates > Pelobates cultripes. Next base: position 111,494,530 of record OW240920.1, on the reverse strand, counting down.
TGATAATGAGGGGGGACACCTACTGTCCAACCCCCCTCCGGCCCCCACCCCTGGGCGGCGGGTGGGGGCCATATTGATAATGAGGGGGGACACCTACTGTCCTCCTCCTCCCGGCCCCCACCCCTGGGCTGCAGGTGGGGGCCCTAAGTAAATTCCCCCCCCCAGGTGACTACGGGTCCCCAAGCCCCTAGTCACCCCCCCCCAAATAAAAAGTCCCTACCTACACCCCTCACCCGAAAAAATAGTGAGGGGGGAATAAAATAACTAACCAATAATTAAACTTACCATTCGACGTCTTCTTTTTTCTCAAATCTTCATTTTTCAGCCCCAAAAAAGGCCAAATAAAAAACCATCATAACCGTCGAACTAAAAAAAAAAAAAGGTCTTTGGAATTTTCCCACGCTTTGTAAAATGACACAGAGCTCTGTGATTGGATGGATTTCAAGCCATCCAATCACAGTGCTCTGTGTCATTTTACACAGCATGGGAAAGTTCTTTGGAATTTTCCCACGCTGTGTAAAATGACAAAGAGCACTCTGATTGACTTAAACCCACCAATCAGAGTGTTCTTAGCCTAATTGCAGCGCGGGGCAAGGATTTATAAGCCTTCCCCTGCCCTGCGGAGCTCAGTCTGCGCGGACCCCCTCCATGGGTGAAGATGGATTTTTTTTTGCTCTCAGGTTTTTTTCTTTTTCGTCGGGTTTTTCGCTCGGAATTTTTTTTTTTTTTTTTTTGTTCGACGGTTATGATGGTTTTTTATTTGGCCTTTTTTGGGGCTGAAAAATGAAGGTTTGAGAAAAAGGAAGACGTCGAATGGTAAGTTTAATTTTATTTTACAGGTTAGTTATTTTATTCTCCCCTCACTATTTTTTAGGGTGAGAGGGGTAGGTAGGGACTATTTATTTGGGTGGGGGGGTGGGTGACTAGGGGCTTGGGGACCCCTAGTCACCTTGGGGGAAAGGGGGGGGAATTGACTTAGGGGCCCCCACCCGCCGCCCAGGGGTGGGAGCCAGTGGGGGGAGGACAGTAGGTCCCCCCCCTCACTATCAATATGGCCCCCACCCACAGCCCAGGGGTGGGGGGTGGGGGCCGGGGGCCGGGGGAGGGGAGGACAGTAGGTCCTTCCCCCCCTCATTATCTTTATGGCCCCCACCCGCCGCCCAGGGGTGGGGGCCGTGGGGGGGAGGACAGTAGTTCCCCCCCCTCATTATCATTATGGCCCCCACCCACCGCGCAGGGGTGGGGGCCGGGGGGGGACTTTAGGTCTCCCCCCTTATTTTACTTTAGGGCCCCCACCCGTCGTTTAGGGGTGGGGGCCAATAGTTGTTGTTTTTTTTTTTACAGTGAGCAGCCACAGGCTGCTCACTGTTTACCAGACATGCCCCTACTCGCGGTATAGCGAGTAGGGGCATATTATTTACTAATACTAAGTAATTTTTACCAAGGTGATTGCTTACTTTTAGAATGTTACCGGGGGTCTAGTAGCGTGGACACCCAGTACAGTAAATACCGGGGGTCTACTAGCGTGGACACCCAGTACAGGTCGTTCTCCTTCAGCCTTTTTATACGAGGGTCCCTCAACAGACACGACAGCATGAAAGACCCCATTTGCACAAGGTTGGATGCCGAGCTACTCATTTCCCGTTCCTCCTCCTCACTGATGTCAATGAAGGTATTTTCTTCCCCCCAGCTTACTAATACTAAGTAATTTTTACTTGGTATTAGTAAAGTTGTCTGAAAGACCAATTTAGGTCTTTCAGCCTTTTGGTAGATAGCTCCCTGATACCGTGGGAATTAGGGAGTTATCTACTAAGCGGCTGCAAGATGCAGCCACAGCATGAATAGGATCGGAGTTTCATTCATTCAAATGAAATTCCGATCCGAATAAAGTGCCTAATTGCGTTCTAAAAGAAACGAACATACTGTTCTCATTCAGTTAGAACGCAATTCAGCAGTTTTGTGTAAAGTGACAGGAAGCATCGCGGGAACACAGAGGGAAGGTAAGCATTATGGAAAAATTGCTCTGACCAGCGGAAATGAAGCACACTTTGCTCCTCCGCTGGTCAGAGCTGGTCAAGCGGAGGAATCCTCCATAAGACAAAGAGTCCCTACTTTGTCTTATGATTTTAAAGAAAACAAAAGAAGACAGGAAGAAAAGAAGAACAGATCCTGAGAGAGGAGGAGAAGAGGAAGAGATTGGGGAAAGGTAAGTTCGGCATGACAGTGCCGCTTTAAATATTGCAATCCCACATAAGGATAACACATAAGGAATTCATCTACTAAACAACTGAAAATAAGAAAAGGGATTTTTTTAATTTTGATCCTTTAGCTGTTTAGTAGATAATTCCCTGAATTGGTGCCCATATGTGAGATTTGCATATTTAAAGATACCAAATGAGGGAGCTGTTTAGGAGATAGCTCCTTATTTGGTGTCCTTAAATATGGCAAGCCCACATAAGGATAGTAAATAGGGGAGTTATCTGCTAAACAAAGATCGAAATTAAGAGGTGTCAGCCAGCCCACAACAAGAAATGTGTGAATTATATGCAAATGTGTTGACAGATGCCAGCATTCAGAGCACAGTGTATCTGCATGGGTGTATGTCCGTGTATGTGTATATGTGCATACATCTCAAAATCTCGCCAACACTACACACAAATACACTCATGCATTTCAACATCAACACTACATATAAACCACACCATTATATATATATAACCATACCACTGCATTCAAATACCACACAACACACAAATGCATGCTTGCATTCAAACGCCTACACTACATACAAACACACCCCTACATTCACTCACACATACTCCATACAAAAACATACATTCATAACAAACACTGCTCAGTGCTAAATACATTTAAAAAAAATGTGGTTGTTTTTTACATTTAAAAGTTGAGGGGGGTGGGGGCAAAAATACGACCTGCCCTGGGTGCCAAATGCTCTAGGTACGCCCCTGGTCTCGAGTTATACCTCAGATATGGTTTGTTAAATACGCTGTTAGTGTACTCTATTGTCTAATTAGCCAATACTACCACCTTAATTTTCATTATTGTTATATATCTAGAGGCTTGCGAGCCTACTTTTCTCTTTTCTTGGAGTATCTCTGTACTATAAAAAAAAAATGATTTACAAAAATTTTTATTTGCTAACCTTTACATTTTTTTTCAATTTGTGGATGTGGAATTATGCACCATTACTACTTTTATATATTGAATACATTTCTACTTATCTATTAACCAATACTACTGTGCATCTATTCTAAGTTTATTTTTATTTTTTTTATTTCTTTTGTTTATATCCACTACATATTTTTAAATAATTAATAAATCAAATTAATTCTAAGTTCTGATATATGCACTTTTTCTGTTTTTTTCTGTATATTTGACGGTTGTATTTAATGTTTCCTGTTTGTAATATGATACTTATGTATAAATGCCATTTGGCTTTATGTGTTTGTATGGCTTTTAAGTGCATCAAAATTGCACCGCAAGAGTTAATAGCCTGACACACAAAGTATTCAGGAAACTAAGGGGTTAAGAACCCACAACTTACACTGACTGAGAGACTTAAACCCAGCTGTACAGAATTGATGCATACCTCTGAAGTGTCACGGAACAGGTAATGCTGCATCTGTCTACAACCACTCAGAGGAGCACAGCACAGTACAATGGAACACACCTGGCAAACACCAAGCAGCTAACATACATCTAGGATTCAATAACTTCCCCTAAGCCAGCAGAAAGGATAAAGTATCCAGGGAACTCTAAGGCTGTTAGCAGTTGGACTCCTTTGATGTGCACCCTTTGTGTTTGGATTTTAATATTTTCTTTGTCTTTAAAATATTCTACAGAGAGCAACTGTGTCTCTGCATTTTATATTTTAGACCCATTTGAATTAGTTACTGTTTCTATGAAGCACGTATCCTGTCCCTGGTGGTTTATTATTTTCAAGACACTTTTTATATCAACATCACATGTATTGCACTTAAAGTATCTCCCAAAAGTGATTACTCCTCTCACATTTTTTGTAAATATTTTATTATACCTTTTCATGTGACAACACTGAAGAAACGGCAGTCTGCTACAATGTAAAGTAGTAAGTCTACAGCCTGTATAACTGTTTAAATTTCCTGTCCTCTCAAATAGACATGTGCAATTCGTTCCACATGTCAGTTCGGATGAATTTCGGTCAATAGCTGAATTGCAGAATTTCCTAAGTGTCGAAGTTCCGAAGCACAGTATTGCTGAAGTAGTAATATACCTAACCCAGTGGAAGAATGAAGAATGTTACACTGTATAAAAGTTTAAATAAAAAGTATACAAACATAACCATGATTCAGCTGTAAGCGTTTGCAATAGGGATGTGCATGGGAAAAAAATTTGGTTCAGTTCGGCATACCATAATTCGGGACTTCGGTACTACATAACTCTGATTGGTTACTTTCCATCCACCAATCAGAGTGTTGTTATGAGTCAAATTACACAGCGTGGGAAAATTCCAAAGAACTTTCCCATGCTGTGTAAAATGACACAGTGCACTCTGATTGGCTGGATTTCAAGCTAACCAATCAGAGTGCTGTGACAGGTAAATGTAGAGACTTACCTGTCAGTCTCTATATTTACCTGTCAGAGCACTCTGATTGGATGGCTTAAACCAACCAACTAGAGTGCTCTGAGCTCAGTCTGCGCGGAGCCTTCCATGGGTGAAGATGAATTTTTTTTTTTGCGCTTTGTTTTTTTGGTTTTTTTTTTTAAGTGTGTCGGTTATTATGGATTTTTATTTGGATTAAGTGTTTAATAATGCTGTGATCCTTAATAACCTTTGTGTCAACCTTTATACTTGTAGCCTCCGTAAGATACCACAGTAATTTGGGAATCATTTTTTTTTTTAATTGAAATTTTTTTAGAACATTATTTAAAACAATATTCAATGTGTGTGTGTGTAAAAACGCCCATCAAGTAAATGTCTCCTTTGTAAGATGGTAATCAGAGGTTGCAAATACAGAGATGGCAGATCAAATAAAATAAAATAAAATCAAAACAGCTCTACGCGTTTCGTCTAAAAGACTTAGACTTCCTCAGGAGCAATAAAAACAATCAAATAAACTACAAATGTACTGAGTCCATCAATGTTGCTCTTATCTTCTGTTCGGTCTTCTTTATAAATCTCTTTTGCCGGGTTCTCATCCACGCCGTCTAATCTGTGCACTTGGTAGCAGCTGATTGCAATAAACAGAAGTCCCATTCCATATATGGACTTCCGTAATTCACTTCGTGGAGCGCATCTGCGTTCCACCTAGCCGGAAGAGGAAAGATCTCTTCTATCAACGTCATCATTTGGAACGCACGTGCGTTTCAATTTGGCCGCTAAGCCATTATCTCCACTAAAAATAGTTCGTACTTGTAAGAGAGATATTTTTATTTTTATTTTTATTTTATTATTTTTATTTTTTATTTTATTTTTATTTTAATTTTATTTTTATTTTTATTTTTATTATTTTTTATTTTATTTTTCATTTTGATTTTTATTCTATTTTATTTTTAATTTTAATTTTAATTTTAATTTAAATTTTAATTTTTAATTTTATTTTTATTATTATTATTTACATTTATTATTATTTTTATTATTATTATTATTATTTATTATTATTATTATTTTTATTATTTTTATTTCATTTTTATATTTATTTTCATTATTATCAATATCCTTTAGATTTATATTTTTTTATTCATTTTCTTATTTATTTTTTCATCCATGTTTTTTCATCCATGTTTATTCATTTATAGATGTATCCAAGATCCTTCCCTTTGGGCATATTACTTTCTCTTTCTTTCTCCCCTTTTTTGCACTAGCTTTATGTGTATATATATTATGTATGTTCTGTATATATAACTCTATTTCTCCGTTATATCATCTCTCTTACAAGTACGAACTATTTTTAGTGGAGATAATGGCTTAGCGGCCAAATTGGAACGCACGTGCGTTCCAAATGATGACGTTGATAGAAGAGATCTTTCCTCTTCCGGCTAGGTGGAACGCAGATGCGCTCCACGAAGTGAATTACGGAAGTCCATATATGGAATGGGACTTCTGTTTATTGCAATCAGCTGCTACCAAGTGCACAGATTGGACGGCGTGGATGAGAACCCGGCAAAAGAGATTTATAAAGAAGACCGAACAGAAGATAAGAGCAACATTGATGGACTCAGTACATTTGTAGTTTATTTGATTGTTTTTATTGCTCCTGAGGAAGTCTAAGTCTTTTAGACGAAACGCGTAGAGCTGTTTTGATTTTATTTTATTTTATTTGATCTGCCATCTCTGTATTTGCAACCTCTGATTACCATCTTACAAAGGAGACATTTACTTGATGGGCGTTTTTATCTACAACTTGTGTAAGTGCTTCCAATAAAATGTAATTCTTTTTTACCATACAATTCTATACTATGTTCGGTTTTTCTTCATTTTGAGGCATTAACCATCTCCTCACAAGACTTCTTGACAAGACCAAAGAAAATCTAGATGGGCTTGATTTTCATCACAATTTCGTGAGTGCAATATCACCTTAGGGTACCATCTACTAAACGGTGTTTCCCTATGATCGTTTCCCTTCTTGTTATTTTCATCTAGGTGTATCTTATATCTTGTAAAGCAAATATGAAGCCTCCTGTCTTGCCATAAAATTGAGAATTTGTCTTTTAATATAGCTATAATCAAGTTATATTCCAATTATAAATCGTTAAGTCCAAATTTGTCTTTTTGTTTTTCAAAAGACAATAATGAGTTATTTGTAAAGAAAGCATCTAAATTTTGAATTTGATGTTATTGCAAATGTTCCAAATTGAATTGGGGAATATCATTGTAAGAAAACCAGCATTTCCTGACTTTTGTTCGAACAATCTTTCACCTATTTCCTCAGCTTTCGTTTATTTCGTTCGGTAGTTTCAAAACTACCGAACCACCGACCACACCTGGCTCATTCGTTTCCAAAAGAATTCACTAATTAAGCTCTCTCCCTGTGTGGCCGCCGTTTGGATAGCCGAACGCCACGTGCGAGAGAAAAGGGAGGCCATCTTGTTTGCACGAAACAAGGCAGCGGGACTTGGTCGTCGAGTGTCTGGAACTAAAATCGGACACACAACTTAATCAAGATGAACGCCTGCTTCCTTTTTGGTCTAAATTTTGAATTGAGAATTTGTCTTTTAATATAGCTATAATCAAGTTGTATTTCAATTATAAATTGTTATTAAGGCCAAATAGACCGACCGCACAGCCTAAACTCATGCAACTGCTTCTGGGCAGGTGCAGTTGGTCCAAATGGGACTTCTATACAATTAGAAAACCCCTGAACTGATCTGGGTGATTTTTGGATATGTTGGTCACCCACATCAGGGCTATTAGGGATATGACATTAATGGGGATCCTGTATGTTTTGGGGTACTTTCTAAGTTTTGGGGAAATAATGTTATTTTCTGCCTGGAGATGTTTAATTTATTACTTTATCTGACTCCATTATCTAGAGGTAGAGAGGAGGGAATTACTTGTTTGTACTGAGAGTGTCACAGTTTGTCACTGCATTATTATTGGCTTTACATTTTGTGTCCCTGCCCCCCGCAAGACCCACGGGGAGTGCCCCTTGCATGGGGAATTGTATATAAGCCAGTGTGGCACCAATAAAGCTTCAGTCTTGTTACACCCTTCATCATGTTTCGGTACCTGTTCACTGCATTGGGAGAGTTTTGCTGAGTAAGCTGTATTTAACCTGGAGAAGAAGATGAATGAAAACCTGGACTGCGAGCTATAATCACTCAGGCTCTTAGCAGTTCGGATAGAAACAGACAAAACCGATAGCTACCACATCAGGGTTCGTTACAATCATGTTTTAAAATGGATAATGGCATTGCTTGGGACCAGCCAGAGGAGGGTCCAGCCACTTTAATTAAAATATCCCAAGCTTTGACAGAAGTGTTTGGGTCTTCTAGAAGGTGGAAGCCAGAGTATTTCCCTAATTGAATGTTTACCTAATTTAGCCCCCTCCATTTGTAACCATTTTGGACGGTAAGACAACATATTGAATTTTAGTGCTGCTGCAGCATTGGAAGCATGATATTTAAGGAAGTCTGTTATTTTCATGCCACCATTACTTTTAGGTTTTTGTAATACTGAAAATGTTATCCTATTCATTTTGTTACCCCCAAAAAAATTTGATCTATGTTGATTGTATTAATTTAAAGAAGGATTTCGGAATGGTCAGGGTAACGGCTCTTAGATAATAAAGGACTTTCGGTAGAATGTTCATTTTGACCGAGGTCAGTCTCCCCAACCAGGATAGTTCTAGTTTACTCCAATTACCCATTTTTCCTGAATTACAGAAAAAATGGGTAATTGGAGTAAACTAGAACTATCCTGGTTGGGGAGACTGACCTCGGTCAAAATGAACATTCTACCAAAACTTTTTTATTATCTAAGAGACGTTTTTTAAGATTAAGTGGGGGCATTTTGTTTAGATTTTTGCTCAGTTTTATCCCCAAATAATTAAAATGAGTCTCTCCAGTAATAGTTATATTGCAATTCCAAGTCGTCCAGATCATACCATGGAACATGAATTGGTAGAGTTTGCGTCTTACCTGAGTTGAGCTTATAGAACAATGCTTCCCTATAGATTTTTTAGGATCTGACAAAGATAGGATGATGCCGTCCACAAATAGTCCTATTTTATGTGTCTCATCCCCTATTGTAATGCCTTTAACTTCGTTGGAACTTCTAATTAATGCCGCTAACCGTTTCATCGCTAAAGCAAATAGGACAGGTGATAATGGGCATCCTTGTCTGGTTCCATTTGTCAAAGAGAAGCTCTTGGATGTGTAACCTGAAGTGAACTCTTTAGCTATCGGGTTAGAATACAACACAAAGACAGCATTAATGAAGGATTCAGGAATGTTACATTTAAACAGTGTTTCGTTTAAGTACTCCCAATGAAGTCTATTGAATGCCTTCTTTGCATCCAAAGAAAGGAGCAGAGAATGCACCCGAGTTGATTTAATATGGTGTAATATGTTTATAAATTGCCTAGTGCCATCAGGGCCCTGTCTTTCTGTAACAAAAAATACCTGATCTTTGTTTACAACTAAAGGGATTATATTTGCCCGTCTTTCCGCCAAAATCTTTGCATAAAATTTAACATCATTATTGATCAAAGAAATTGTATGGAAATTTGTGCATGTATCCTGACTTATCCCAGGTTTTGGTAGGGTGACAATCCGTTCACACAAAGACATCATTCCGTCAGACCAGAATAAATTAAATGTGGTAGAAGGGAATCAGAAAAGGACTTGTAATAAATCATCATGAAACCATCGGGGCCTGGTGCTTTACTACCAGGTATCTCATTGATGGCACCTAAGACTTCTTTTTGGCTAATGGGAGAATTGAGAAAGTTAATTTTTTCAGGTGGAATTTGGGGCAAGGTAACTTTATTAAGAAAATACCTAATTATATCTGGAGTTAGTTGAGGGGCAGTAGCAAATAGGTTGCTAATATTGACTGGATGTGTGATTGTCTTACCATTTTCATCCAATAGATAAGTTATTCTGGATTAGGCCATATTTTGTTTGGATGCCAGCAAAAAGGAGGCTTTATTCGCTTTTGAATAATAAACCTGCTTAAGGCATCTCAGCATGAAGGCTGTTTGTTACAGTTGGATTACATCAATTTTCTTTTTTTAATCTTTAATCATTGCCAATAGAGAGGGAGATTGACCAAATTTATTAGGATTGTTAATGCTTTGTGTTAAATTTACAAATTCAAATATTTTATTTAAAATATATTAAATTTTAAATCCAATTTCTTATATGTGTATTTACACAGTGATTAAACCAGTTTTTTTCCACCAGTGAAGTAATCTGTTTTTTTATCCTCTAAAAAAGCAAGAGGGGATTAACTAGACTCGACTAAATGTGGTTCAACTCACCGTTTACCGGCAAACACGACTCAACGAAATGCAGCCTGGTGAATAAATGGAGCGAGAGATGCGGCCGAACTCCTGTTGTTGAGTGAACTAGGCCCCTGTGTAACGGACCGTTTTGCACACAAGGGGTAAAAACCGTTTAGGCGATCGGCCGCCTTTCCAGAGATACAGGCACAGCTACTGCAAAACACCAAAACTCACGAACTGGATACAAAATAGCACTCCAACTCCCGAACTGGAACCTCACGAATAGCTGCCAGCAGACGAACAGGAAAAGCTCCCAAGCGGCTTACACTCCTGGCAATCAGTCTCCAACAGCATACAGTGAATCCCCCCAAGAACGAGACAAGGCTCCGTGTTGAGGGTCAAGCAGTGGTCTGAGGTGCTGGCACACCCAGCCTGGTTTTTATTACAGTCTTGCAAATACAGGACCGCCCACAGGGAGGTATAAAACAACCAATCACATCACAGTTACATCCCACATATTCCCTCCCCTTATCCTGAGAGGAAACTCAATTATACATACAGTTAAAACATACTTTCTACCCAACTTTCATAACTCCAAAACCATACATCACATTCACATAAAATTACATATTCACAATCAATCCATTCAGGGGAACAACATATTCAAAAATGGCATGTATCAGACCAGGGGTTCAAAAGTTAAGGGAAAGTCCTTTGTGACTAAATGAAGCATGGCTTTCTGGCCCAAACCAGTTTCAGAGTCTTCTATCCTGGAGAGTAATTCAATTATCTCCCAGGACAGACACAAGACTCCATTAAGCACATGGTTGCAAAAAGACACAAAACACTTTAAAATACATAAAGTCACATTTTACACATAACACACAGACATTTCACATCCCCAGATAGCTCAGGTCTGAGCGCACATTATTAAGTGAATGGCTCAGACCACACGAATACAGTTTAATCGCCATGGAGCCAAAGTCTTACAGTCAGTTTCATACGAATGGGCTCCATGGGATTCCTATCTGGGGTATAACACATTCAAACAAATCTACGAACCCCAGGCAGAAAAGCACTAATACAAAGCTTTTTCTGCAGGCAAAATAAAGTCTTTTAATAGGGGGCCATAGTCCAAAGGCAGCAGGCGAGCAACCAGGCTTCTCCAATGCAATGTGGCGAGATTGGTCTCGTCACATCTCTCCCCTTTTCCAAACAGACTAACAGGGTATCTGACCTCCTGCCGGTCAGTGCCCTTGTTAGTCCAGCAGCCCACCCACAAAACATAATCAACAGCACAGCCCAGCCACAATAAATGGTTACTACACCTGGGTAAAGGAGAAGCTTGTCCATGTCCAGGTGCCTCACCACGGCTGTGCTGGGTACGGGTACGCTGCCTGGGTGGGTTGCTGCGTGGGCAGAGACCAGCGGCACTCTGCCCTGTTGCCAGCGCTACTGGGAGGGTAGCCTGGTTGAAGCCTGGTTGTTGGAGGGGGAGACCGACTGTCTCCCCTTTAACTACACCACTCTGCTGCTGGAGACCGACTGTCTCCCCTTTAGATACACCGCTCTGCTGCTGGAGACTGACTGTCTCCCCTTTTGTTGCACAGCTCTGCTGCCGGAGGGGGAGACCGAGTGTCTCCCCTTTGGATACTCTAAGCTGTCGCTGGGGAGAGGGGGTAACAGGCTCCTCTCCCGATAGAACACTCTGCCGCTTGGGAAAGGAGACTGAGCTCTCTATTCCCTGCCCATTAATGATCCGCTGCTGGGGAGAGGTGGTAGCAAGTTCCTCTCCCATACATACTTTCATCCTCTGTGGAGGGAGACCGACTGTCTCCGCTCCCAATACAGTGTCCTGCTGCTGGGGAAAGGAGACTGGGCTCTCTATTCCCGGTAGGACACTCTGCCGCTGGGGAATGGAGACTGGGCTCCCAATTCCCTGCTGTATCTCCAGCTGGGGAATGGAGACTGGGCTCCCAATTCCCGGCACATCACTCGGCCGCTGGGGAATGGAGACTGGGCTCCCAATTCCCAAAAAATCACGCTGCTGCTGGGGGGCAGGAACAACTACCTCTGCCCCTGTAGCTCAGCCTGCCGCTGGGGAGGGAGGACGCTGCTCTCCTCTCCCTGCACTTCACACTGCCTTCCCGGCATATCACTCTGCTGCTGGGGGGCAGGAACAACTACCTCTGCCCCTGTAACTCAGCCTGCGGCTGGGGAGGGAGGACGCTGCTCTCCTCTCCCTGCACTTCACACTGCCTTCCCGGCATATCACTCTGCTGCTGGGGGGCAGGAACAACTACCTCTGCCCCCTGTAACTCAGCCTGCCGCTGGGGAGGGAGGGCTCTCCTCTCCTGCACTTTACACTGCCGCTGGGGAATGGAGACTGGGCTCCCAATTCCCGACATATCCTGCAGCTGGGGAATGGAGCTGAATCCCAATTCCCTACATATCCACTACTGGCTGGGGAATGGAGACTGGCTCAATTCCCTGCATATCACCTGCCGGCTGGGGAATGGGGACTGGGCTCCCAATTCCCTGTATATCCACACTGCCGCTGGGGAGAGGAGACTGGGCTCTCTCTGTCCCGCAACTGTAGCTGCCGGTGGAGGTCCACCCACCGTGGCAGCTGACCGTCACCCTCTGCCCGGTACAGCAGAGTCTTGAATACTAGACTCCTCACGAACTTCATGGATTTCTCAGCTGGATTAGGTCCGAAGAAGTTCAGCCGCAACCACATCATACGGTCAAATTCCTGTACAGAGTATCTGTACTCCACTGCTGGTTCCATTCTGTTGTTGTCAGGGTCGCTGTACTGAGACATGCGTTGCCCTCAAATTGTAAAATCCACGGAATGGTGTCTCCTGTAGCTGTCCTTCTGGCTGTAGGAATGATCCACTTGCGCTTGCCTGGTGTAACGGACCGTTTTGCACACAAGGGGTAAAAACCGTTTAGGCGATCGGCCCCCTTTTCAGAGATACAGGCACAGCTACTGCAGAACACCAAACTCCCGAACTGGATACAAAATAGCACTCCAACTCCCGAACTGGAACCTCCCAAATAGCTGCTAGCAGGCGAACAGGAAAAGCAGACAATCAGCTTACACTCCTGGCAATCAGTCTCTAACAGCATACAGTGAATCCCCCCAAGAACGAGACAAGGCTCCGTGTTGAGGGTCAAGCAGTGGTCTGAGGTGCTGGCACACCCAGCCTGGTTTTATTACAGTCTTGCAAATACAGGACCGCCCACAGGGAGGTATAAAACAACCAATCACATCACAGTTACATCCCACATATTCCCTCCCCTTATCCTGAGGAAACTCAATTATACATACAGTTAAAACATACTTTCTACCCAACTTTCATAACTCTAAAACCATACATCACATTCACATAAAATTACATATTCACAATCAATCCATTCAGGGGAACAACATATTCAAAAATGGCATGTATCAGACCAGGGGTTCAAAAGTTAAGGGAAAGTCCTTTGTGACTAAATGAAGCATGGCTTTCTGGCCCAAACCAGTTTCAGAGTCTTCTATCCTGGAGATAAGTAATTCAATTATCTCCCAGGACAGACACAAGACTCCATTAAGCACATGGTTGCAAAAAGACACAAAACACTTTAAAATACATAAGTCACATTTTACACATAACACACAGACATTTCACATATCCCCAGATAGCTCAGGTCTGAGCGCACATTATTAAGTGAATGGCGCTCAGACCACACGAATACAGTTTAATCGCCATGGAGCCAAAGTCTTTACAGTCAGTTTCATACAAATGGGCTCCATGGGATTCCTATCTGGGTTATAACACATTCAAACACATCTACCGAACCCCAGGCAGAAAAGCACGAATACAGCTTTTCTGCAGGCAAAAATAAAGTCTTTTAAAAGGGGGCCATAGTCAGATGGCAGGAGGCTGGCAACCAGGCTTCTCCAGTGCATAGTGGC
>OW240920.1:111463238-111480522 GCA_933207985.1 Pelobates cultripes | reverse complement strand
GCACTGGGGACTCTCCTCCTCCTTTGGACCTCATCGGCTGAATGCGCATGCACAGCAAGAGCCACGCGCGCATTCAGTCAGTTCATAGGAAAGCATTTTAATGCTTTCCTATGAACGCTGGCGTCTTCTCACTGTGAAAATCACAACGAGAAGCCTCTAGCGGCTGTCAATGAGACAGCCACTAAAGGCTGGATTAACCCTATTGTAAACATAGCAGTTTCTCTTAACCCTAGAGAGACCTGGCACCCAGACCACTTCATTAAGCTGAAGTGGTCTGGGTGCCTATAGTGGTGCTTTAATGTATTGTATAGCTGTAGTCAGCAGTTTCTTTTGTTAGCACTATCTGCTCTTAGCTCCAAGAAACTTGAAAGGATTAGTAGAAAAGTGTCTTGTTCACCCTTTCATTAACAAGCAACACATGGCTTTGTCCTAACTTAAACCGTTAACAATTCCATTGCTGTGTTAACCTTTTAAAATGTCATCAGTCTGCAATATATGCTACTATACAGCTAGAATGTATATGCATACATTAAATAACAATCCATACTTCACAGGCCCTCATTCGGCAAATTAGTATGTTATGTGGTATGTTATGTTCTATGCATATTCTGCCTTGTAGTATGTTTGATGTTGTGTATATTCAGACATATAACATGTTTGCATGATTCATATTCCGCCTTTATTTGGCAATATAGTTTTATACTGTGCATATTCAGCCCTCATACAGCATGGTAGGTTTTGTGCATATTCGGCCATATAGTATAGGGCTAATATTGCATGTTTGTATACTTCATATTCAGCCCTCATTAAACTATATAGTTTTGTATTATGTGTTGTTCATATTCAGCCCTCATTTGGCCATATGTTTGTAGGTATTGCTTTAATTACATTTGGCCCTCATTCGGCCTCACTGTTGGTACATTTTAGGTATGCATTTGGCCCACGTTCGGCCACATGGCATATTTACTTTGAACATTTCACATAACTATCATAAACATGATCAAACCTTCATACATACAGTTGTAATCTCTAAGGCAGGGTTTCCCAAACTTTATGGGACGAGACCCACCTTTCAAAATGGTAATTTTTTTAGACCAACTTGCTTTTAATGCATATTTTAAAAAGTGAATACCATGGCAATCAGCTTTAGAGGTATAAAATTGGCACATCATGGCAAACAGCTTTAGAGGCATACAATTGGCACACCATGGCAATCCGCTTTAGATGCATACAACTGGCACACCATTAAACTGGTTCATGGATTGCGGGATAAAACTTACCAGGAAAGGTTAAAGGATCTTAACATTTATAGCTTGGAGGAAAGACGAGACAGGGGGGATATGATAGAAACATTTAAATATATAAAGGGAATCAACACAGTAAAGGAGGAGACTATATTTAAAAGAAGAAAAACAACCACAACAAAGGTTTAAAAATAATATCAGGAAGTATTACTTTACTGAGAGGGTAGTGGATGCACGGAATAGCCTTCCAGATGAAGTGGTAGAGGTTAACACAGTAAAGGAGTTTAAGCATGCGTGGGATAGGCATAAGGCTATCCGAACTATAAGATAAGGCTAGGGACTAATGAAAGTATTTAGAAAATTGGGCAGACTAGATGGGCCGAATGGTTCTTATCTGCTGTCACATTCTATGTTTCTATGGCAATCCGCTTTAGATGCATAGAATTGGCACACCACGGCAATCAGTTTTAGAGGCATACAATTGGCACACCATGGCAATCAGCCTACATAACAATGAGGGGGGGGGATCTATTTTCCTCCCCCCCGGCCCCCACCCCTGAGTGGTGGCCATAAATAAGAATGTGGTGGACCTACTGTCCTCCCCCCCGTCCCCACTCCTGAGCGGCGGATGGGGGCCATAAATAAAAATGTGGAGGAGGGACCTACTGTCCTCCCCCCAGACTCCCACCCTTGCGCAGCGGGTGGGGGCCCTACATAACAATGAGGGGGGACCTACTGTCCTCCCCCCCGGCGCCACCCCTGAGCGGTGGGTGGGGGCCATAAATAGGAATGGGGGGAGGACCTACTGTCCTCCCCCCGGCCCTCACCCCTGAGTGGTGGGTGGGGGCCATAAATAAGAACGTGGTGGGTGGACCTACTGTCCTCCCCCTGGCCCCCACCCCTGCGCGACGGGTGGGGGCCATACATAACAATGAGGGGGGAACCTACTGTCCTCCCCCCCGGCCCCCACCCCTGAGCGGTGGGTGGGGGCCATAAATAAGAATGTGGGGGAGGGACCTACTGTCCTCCCCCAGTCCCCCACACGCTGCCTTAAATAACAATGGGGGGGACCTACTGTCCTCCCCCCCGGCCCCCACGCCTGCGCGGCGGGTGGGGGCCCTACATAACAATGAGAGGGGGACCTACCGTCCTCCCCCCTGAGCGGTGGGGGCCATAAATAAGAATGTGGTGGGTGGGGTTTGGGGGGGGAGGAAAATGGATTCCCCCCATATTGTTATTTAGGCCCCCCCCCCTCTTATTTTAATTTAGAGCCCCCAATAGGGGCAATAGGTTTTTTTTTTATTTAAATTTTTTTACAGTGAGCAGCCACTGGCTGCTCACTGTTTACTTGACATGCCCCTACTCGCGGTATAGCGAATAGGGGCTGAATTTAGTAATACTAAGTAATCTTTACTTAGTATTAGTAAATATGGCTGAAAGACCAATTTAGGTCTTTCAGCCTTTTGGTAGATAGCTCCCTAATACCGTGGGAATTATGGAGTTATCTACTAAGCGGCTGCAAGATGCAGCCACAGCACGAATAGGATCGGAGTTTCATTCATTCGAATGAAATTGCGATCAGAAACAAAGTCCCGAATTGCGTTCTAACACAAATGGAGAAACTGTTCTCATTCTGTTAGGACGCAATTCGGCAGTTTTGCCGGCGTTCTGTCTAAGTGACAGGACGTTCAGCAATACTGACAGGAAGCATCGCAGGAACAGGGAGGAAAGATAAGGATTATGGGAAAATTGCTCTGACCACCGGAAACGAAACACACTTTGCACCTCCGCTGGTCATGGCTTAGGAAAACCCCAGAAGAGAAATAGTCCCTACTTTGTCTTAATTTTTAAAGAAAACTAGAGGAGACAGGAAGAAATAAAGAACAGATCCCGAGTGAGGGAGAGAAGAGGAATCGATTGGGGAAAGGTAAGTTCGGCATGACAGTGCCGCTTTAATGTACACAGATACACACTAACACACAATGCACACAGACACACGTGGACACACTGACACAGATACACATACACGCAGAGACAGGAGGTGAGGGTGACAGTGTGGGAGGGAGTGTGTGTGTGCTGGTAACAGGGTGAGGGGGCAGTGTGAGAAAGGGTTACAGTGGGCGGGCAGGCGGAGAAATGGTTACAGTGTGGGGGGCAGAGGGAGAAAGGGTTATAGTGTATGGGACAAGGGAAGAAAGGGTTACAGTGTGGGGGACGGGGAGAAAAGGCTACAGGGGGGGCAGGGAGAGAAAGGGCTACAGTGGGGGGGAGAGAAATAGTTACAGTGTGGGGGGCAGGAAGGAAGGGGTTACAGTGTGGGGAGGGGGGGACAGGGAGAAAAGGGGCTAAAGTGTGGGGGGCAGGGAGAGAAGAGGTTGTGGGGGGGGGGGCAGGGAGAGAAGAGGTTGTAGGGGGTCCAGGGAGTGAGGGCTGTGGACTACCTTTATTAAATTTCCTGAGGGTCCAGTGTCTCTCCCTGATGGTCCGGTGGTTTAACTCTCCGGTCTACAGCTCCGCCGGGTGCAGAGCTGCAGACCGTGTAATAAAGTCTTGCGAGCTCCCAGAGTGTTGCCATGGTAACGCTATGGGTACTCGCGAGATTTTTATCACACAGTCTGCGATCTGCACCCGGCGGAGCTGCAGTCCGGAGGTGCTGGGCAGACTAACTGGAGGGAGCCTGGCGGCATACAGGGCAAGCCGCCAGGCCCCTTCCTGATCAGTCTGGCTTCCGAGTTTCCGGCGGCCCTGGATGTGTGGGGCAGCGCAACCCACTGGGAATCACCCTGCGACCCACCAGTGGGTCGCAACCCACACTTTGGGAACCGCGGCTCTAAGGAAATGACTGTGAGTCTGGTTCTTAGTCATTGTCTCCCTTAACTGGCCGATATTTGTCCCACGATCATACGATAAGCTGTTCATCTATATGCCCCTAGTCTTACTATCAAGCTTTGTCCATATAATATATATGCACACTATAGTAAAGTCAGCCCTATATACTGCTGTTTCTAAACTAAGGTACTTATTAGCATCAACCACGCCGTTTCAAACTGTTATACAGTAAATTAAGCTATGTTATTTGAATACTCTACTCACATGGGAATGCATGACTGTTATTATTAAATTATAGGTAATATTATGTTGCTTATCACAGTTGAAGTTGGAGGAGATTGCTTTGCTATAGCATTAAGGCCTATATTGTTACACGTAAGGTAATCATACCCTTTGTTATCATACCCTTACTGTTATAAATGTTTTGTCAATGTTGCCATGGTAACCATGAATCACTGAGAAGTGCCAGTTTGTAAGGCAGAGTTATCTGTGGGGTCTGCACCTGCTGGAGGAGCAGATCATGGGCTTCCTTCCTCTCAAGGTACTGGGGCACTCTTGGCTGGCTGGGTTGATCTATCTCCCCATCTGGCGTATTTATGTCTGCCATAGTTTGACAACCCCTGACCAAATATATAACCCATATTATGTTTTATATTAACATTACCAGAACCTGCACAATAATTATACCAACATATTTATTTTCAAGCTGCAGACAAAAATGTAGTCGTATATTCTTGATTGTATGTTTTTGTGAAATGTCAGAAGTTGATGAAGTCATATTCTCGATTCATAGTGAGGGTGACTTCCAGTGTGTCAGTAACTGACATAAACTGAGCCTTTCCAGTTTTTTCATCCACTGGGTGAGGGAGGTGCAATACCAGTTTGCTAGTCGAGAATGAAAATATAAAGAATAGACAATTATTATACATTAAAAAAAAAAAAAAAAAGTGGTGATAGAAAAACATAAGCAGACTCCCCACTAACTGAGGAAAAAGTTCACTTTTGTGCATTGCCTTCATATCAGCATATATGTCAACAATTCTCGGATTCATCCTGGCCAGCAAGCATCACGTTTCAAACTCTTTCCTAACTGAAATCTGAAAACATGATGCCAGGCTGAGCTAGCATGTCCAGAGAATGGTAGAAACATAATTTCTTGGAATTGCTATGCTAAAGATGGACTTTTCCCAAGGTCAAATATGTACGCAATGAACAACAATATATTTTGAAGTTGTCTTTATTCAAGTATTCCTGTGTGTTACATTGTTTAAAGGTTGGAAAAACAAAAACCTTAACATAAATAGATCAAGATTTTGGAAATGCACACATTTATTTAGCTGCAAACAGAACACAACTTTTGTTTGCCCATTTAGCTCTAGTTGGTGGATGTTCTTAAAAAAGTGTTGTATAAAGTTGGACATTAGCTATCATGTCCAGATCATCTGAAGAAGGAAAATAGTCCCCATCAATGTCTGGCTTCTCACCTTCTAGTACCTCCTCAAGTAACTCATAGCTTACCTTACAGCCCCAATGAAAAGTATGGGAGTTACTTGAGGAGGTATGGGGGGAGGGCGGTGGAGAAGAGCATTGGTGACTTCCTTTACTGTTTCACTTTATTAATAGATATACAACTGGAACCTCATATTGCTGCCTAATTACACATGGTTTCTTCATCCATCCACTATTTTGATCCCTGGAAAATCCCACCAACCAACAGGCAGGAATTGGAAGTAGGGAATCACAAGAAAGGAAGTGTATTATCCACAACCAACAACAGCTCAACCTCCGACACATCACAATACGCAAACTCATACACCGCCCAACAGTCCTTACATCACACACACACACACACACACACACACACTGATAAACATATATGTATACCCAAACACACTGATATACAGACATATATAGATACAGACATATGACTTGTGTTTCTGACTGCCTCTCTGCTATTTCCAACTTGATGGCTGCTCATTTTCTTTAACTTAATCTGTCCAAAACAAAGCTTCTCGTCTTTCCTCCCTCAAGTGTAGCTATTGCTATGTCTGTCTCCCTCCAAGTCAATGGCACTAACATCAACTCTACCTCACAGGTTTGATGCCTTGCTGTTCTCTTAGACTCCCACCTCTCCTTCACCCTTCAAGACAGTTGCTAAATCCTGTTACTTCTTTCTCAAAAATATATAGTTTGCATCTGCCTCTATCTACTGCTGGATGTGGCTAAGGTCCTGGTCCATGCTACTATCATCTCTACTACTGCAATCCGCTTCTCAGTGGTCTTACATGTTCCCTTTGGGCCTGATACAGTCCATAATGATTGCAGCAGCAAGGCTCATCTTTCTGTCTGCACGCACCTCCCATGCCTTCCCCTCTGTCAGGTCTTACACTAGCTTCCCGTAAGATAGTTAACCCCTTAAGGACCAAACTTCTGGAATAAAAGGGAATCATGACATGTCACACATGTCATGTGTCCTTAAGGGGTTAAATACTGGTTCTTGCTTACAAATTTGTGCACAATGCTGCTCCTAACTACCTACCTATCCTTACTGATACACAAGTATGCCCCATGCAGGCCCCTACGCTCTGCTGGAAATCTGTGTCTATTCTCTGTTCCTACTCGCACCTCTGATGCCAGCCTCCATGACTTCTCCAAGGCTGCACTGTCCCTGTGGAACTCCCTTCCCTGCCCCACTAGACTCTCACCCAGTCTCACTTCTTTCAAAAGATCATTAAAAACTCACTTTAGGAAAGCATACAATTTAAAATGTTAATAGCAATCCTTCTTTGCACGTTGGTAACCCATCCTGCTTCGTCTCCTGCAACTTTTTTTCGTCTAGTAAACTAACCCTTCAATGTAAACTATTCGAGTAACCTACTTTTTTCATGTACATGACATACATCCCACCCTTATTTCTTGTGCCACTTTACCCCACTCCCTCCAGAATGTAAGCTCGTTTGAGCAGGGCCCTCAACACCATCTTTTCCTGTGTGTTCAACTTGTCTTGTTGCAAAAACACATCTGTTAGTCCACCTATTGTCCAGCCCTATGGAATTTGTTGGCGCTTTATCAATAATAATATGATCAGTGTGTATCTGGCTGTATTTTTGAGTTAGTGCGTCCGTATGTGCACATGTCTGGCACTGTGTACCTAACCGTTACTATCTTTGTGTGTGAATGTGTGTCACTGTGAGTATGGCATGTTTGTGTCTGGGAGAGTATGTGTGTAGGGGAGCTGCTTGGGGTGTTGTGTGTCTGCTTGGCTATTTGTGGTCTTTGTGCATTTTGTTCATGGCAAAGCTGTTTCATGTTTGGGAAGCAAATTTATGTGTATGAGGATAACATCTTCAGGGAGTGACTGTGGCATTGAGAGTGTGACAGGGTGAGTGTGTGATAGAATAAAGATTGATTGTGTGACAAGGCGAGGGGGTGACTGTGGCACTGACGTTACACCTGTAATGTTTAAACTGCTGTGTTCATGCCTGATGTAAAATTTTTAATCATCATTTATAAAAGGTACTGTTTTTTTTTTATTAGTGTAAGTCAGCAATCTTTTTCTAATTGGTCTGTTTTCTGGACCATTCATGGCAGGGTTATGGGCAGAGCCTGGGATTGACTTGTGGTGAACATATTGTGCCCAAAAACTGCATTTCATACAAATAATGTTCTTTGGCTGATGTTTAAAAAAAAAAAAAATATATATATATATATATATATATTTTAATTATTATCAATAAAAGGTGAGATTTACTTACCTGATCCTGTCCTTTATGCTCCAGGAGCATATGTCACTGTTGTACTATCACACGTGCACAAAAGTACAGTATTGAGGTCTACGGAGGATCCCACGAGACCTTCCACAGATACAGCAAATATCTCTACAGCCATCACTAGTGGCGGCTGGGAGATTGATTTTTCTAAACGGCGGTAGCTCCACCCAGCGTCTAAAAGGGTCAGGCATAGGAACAATACTGAGCCAAAATAGTTACTGCTTTGTCTCAGTATATTTTTTGACTGGGTTAGAATTTTAGTGAAACAGTACCGCATTAAGTTTTTTTTTATTCCACGTTTGCCTGTATGTCTTCTAATTATTACATATTTTTTTAATTAATATAAAAACAATATAAAAACTGCGATACACTCCTGCTTCCAACATATGTCCTATAACTCCCCCACACCCCAAAATAACACGACTGAAATTATTTAATACTTTCTACACTATTACTACTCAATAATATAAATCAAACGCTTGGTGGAGGATCTACAAGTAACTAAACTCAAGGATACACTTACTTTTTCAGCTTGCACAGTGAATGAGTACTTAAAGTCATCAAAAAAATGTGAAAAGTTCAACTGGTTGTGTTTTATAAGTTTAATCAGATGGTGTTTATCTATAATAATAACTAAGTTGTAGATCAACTCATATTATATGAGTAATCAATGTAGCAATCCAAGTAATTGCAAAGGGTTCACAAACTTTTCTTTTCAACTGTGTTTAAGTAATTAAATCCTAAGTTCTAAGTATTACTTCTTATAGTTGACTATGCCTTATATGTTTAATTTATTTTCATGTTTAGAGAACAAGACCCTGAGGAGCCAAGCAAGGCCTAGGCAGAACAGGGACATGTAAGTGTGAGGTGAGTGTATACAGAGGAATGTGGTAAAGTGGTCTTGGGATACTGGGTGGAGTAGTATGGGGTAGATGAGTAGGCTAGTATAAATAGGTTGCCATCTTACAGGATAGCAGCCATCTTAATTATCAGTTGGGAACAGCTTGGTAATTGCTGGTTGTTGCTCTATTTATACCTGCTTTCCAAGTGTTGTTTGCGGCCAGGGTCGGTATGGATATCGAAACTGTCCTCTCTGCCTCAGGGCTGAGGCCTTCAGGCCTCCGCGGCTGTTGCCACCTCCCCTTCTGGCAGTAGCCGAGGTCCCCGGAGGCGATCTCGGCCACTGGAACGTTTCGCCCCTCAGGGGGACGCTACAGGCCCTCCTGGGCTCAGGAGTGCACGACTGGACTCGCGGATCTGTTGGTCTGTGGACGCGAGGCTTGCTTCACCTCTCTTCCGGGCTTCTGTCACTACCAGACAGCGGGGTGGTCCACGGCTGCACGCGCCTGCTTATTATCCCTTTTCCAGTCCCACGCAGCAGGAGCCGCAGTCCTTCATCCCGGGCTGGCTGGTCCGCAGTTACTGATGGCGCTCCGGCGCAGGCTGAATCTCCATCCGCGGCCGCTGAGGGTTTTCCAACAGCCTTGTCTTCTTCATCTGTGGACCCATGTGGGTCCCGTGGCCCAGGTGGGCAGAGTGGTGGACGGGACTCCAGGCGGGTGAGTAGTAGGGATCGACCGATATTGATTTTTTAGAGCCGATACCGATACCGATATTCTGTGAACTTTCAGGCCGATAGCCGATATAATTTGCCGATATTCTGTACATTTACCATTTTGGAAAATAAAAACTATTTCTAAAGGTAAATGCACAAAATATACATGCCACATGTAGTGGATGCAGTGTGACAGGGGAGCTGTGTGTGTTTGTGTAGTGTGTGTAGAGGATGCAGTGTGTGTTTGTGTAGTGTGTGTTGTGGATGCATTGTGTGTTTGTGTAGTGTGTGTGGAGGATGCAATGTGTGTTTGTGTAGTGGATGCAGTGTGTATTAGTGTAGTGTGTATATAATGAAAGCAGAGTGTTTGTGTAGTTTGTGGGTAGTGTGCGTAAAGTGAATGCTGTATATACTAAATGCAAAGTGTGTGTGTATATAATGAATGCAGAGTGTGTGTGTATTTGTGTAGTGTCTGTATAGTGAATGTAGTGTGTGTGTTTGTATAGTGTGTGTGTGTATAATGCAGTGTGTTTGTGTAGTGCGCATTATATAAACACACTACGCAAACACACTGCATTATATACACACACTATGCAAACACACTGTGTGTGTGTGTATATAATGCAGTGTGTGTGTGTGTTTGTATAGTGTGTGTATATAATGCAGTGTGTGTGTTTGTAAAGTGTGTGTGTGTGTTTGTATACAATGCACACAAATACACTGCATTATATACACACTATACAAACACACTGCATTATATACACACACTATACAAACACACTGTGTATATAATGCAGTGTGTGTGTGTTTGTATAGTGTGTGTATATAATGCAGTGTATTTGTGTGCATTGTATACAAACACACACACACACTATACAAACACACACACTGCATTATATACACAGTGTGTTTGTATAGTGTGTGTATATAATGCAGTGTGTGTGTTTGTATAATGTGTATATAATGCAGTGTATTTGTGTGCATTGTATACAAACACACACACTATACAAACACACACACTGCATTATATACACAGTGTGTTTGTATAGTGTGTGTATATAATGCAGTGTGTGTGTATATAATGCAGTGTGTGTTTGTATAATGTGTATATAATGCAGTGTATTTGTGTGCATTGTATACAAACACACACACACACACACTTTACAAACACACACACTGCATTATATACACAGTGTGTTTGTGTAGTGTATGTGTATATAATGGAGTGTGTGAGGGGGCATTTTTTATTAAATTATTATTTTTATATTTAATTAATTATTATTTATTTCTGTTGTCACCCCTCCCTGCTTGTTACCTGGCCAGGGAGGGGGGATATAGCAGTCCCTGGTGGTCCAGTGGTATTGGCTGAGCTGCGGGGGGGGGGCAGAGAGCAAGCGATTACTCACCTCCCAGCAGCTCCTCCAGCTCCCCAGTGCAACTCTCGCGGCCAGCGTGTCGCGCGGAGCGTTGCCATGGTGATCCATGGCAACGCTCTGACGGCCGCGGGTCTCGCGAGAGTTACACTGGGGAGCTGGAGGAGCTGCTGGGAGGTGAGTAATCGCTTGCTCTCTGCCCCCCCAGGACCGCTGGGCTTGTAATGAGCCTGGCGGTCCTAGGAGGTATTATCGGCAATATCGGTATCTGAATTAGCCGATACCGATATTGCCGAGAATACCGAATATCGGCCGATTATATCGGTAAAACCGATAATCGGTCGATCCCTAGTTCTCAAGTCTACATTAAAGGGACACAATAGTCACCAGAACAACTACAGCTTATTGTATTTGTTCTGGTGCGTATAATCATTTCCCTATGGCTTTTTGCAGTAAACCCTGTCTATTCAGAGAAAAGGCAGTGTTTACATTACAGCCTAGGGACACCTCCACTGGCCACTCCTCACATGGCTACTAGAGGTGCTTCCTGGGGCAGTGATGCACACTCACAGATATTCAGTGTCTCCTATCTCTGTATGGAGACACTGAACTTTCCTCATAGATCTGCCTCCTTGACAGACTCAGCCAATCCTATGCTTTTTTATGGAAGAGCATTGTGATTGGTTCTGATCACCACTTCTGATGATGTCTGCCAAGCAGCCAGAGCCAGCAGCAGACTGAATTAAATGTAAGATGATCTATAGTATTTATAGTGACCTTTAAAGTTATAAAATAATGCAGGGTATTTATCAGACCTATTGACTCCCAAGAGCTGGCTATCACTTACATATTTCTTAGCATTTTGGTAATAGATATTAACAGGGTTACTTACTACAGCAGGGCTTGACAAATCACAGGCGGCATTGTGACTAGGATTTTTGTCATGGCGTCTGGGATTTGTTGGCCAATTAGTCCCCGAGGTGGCCAGCTTATAAAGAGCATTGGCGTGCATGCGGTCGGTCAGCTCAGGAAGACATCCTTTGGCTTTCTCCAAACATAAGCCCTTGTGGTGCAGAAAATAAAGTGAACGATGACCCATATATAATTTCAGACTTTATAGCTTATTTCTCTGTTGCCCACAAATCCAGGTTTTGTGCCTTTCACACCCGGATATGCATCAAAGTCCATTGGTATTAAATCAAAGTAATTTCTTAATGCTACCCATCCCTTAAGTTCCAGCTTTGCTGACAATATTCTTGGTGAGATGCTGTGGTGCTGATTTGAGTTGCAAACGAACAGCCTCAAGAACATCCATGTGAAGGGACTGTCTATCCCTGGAGCTTTGAATCATGACCTGCATGAACAAAGGTAGAGGTGTGTGAGTAGGAAGGGGGTCATGGTAGCGTTGGCAGTGAGCACTAACAAGAACATTGCCAGCCAACTAAGCTTATGTAATGCATTCACCTACCCAAGAGCTTATGGGTTGGTACACTCCGCTCTTTATGGATTATTAACCCCAAAGGGACACACATTCTGGAATAAAAGTGAATCATGACGGAATATTTCCGTCATGTGTCCTTAACCCCTTAAGGACACATGAAATGTGTGACATGTCATGATTCCCTTTAATTCCAGAAGTTTGGTCCTTAATGGGGTTAATGTTGTCCTAGAGAAGCAGGGCACAGAAATAATCTAGAATGGTGGAACACAGGTTCTAAACAGTGACTGCTTCACCACTTAGGAGGTACGCATAATGGATTGTATGTATCTGACCCCATTGTACCGTGAGATTGCAAACCCTTGCGCCATTTAGACATATACTACATCTTCATGGCTGGTGTGACATAAAGACATATTTGGAATTCTGGGTGAGTTGGCTTTGTCATGTGTCAAGAAGAATATAAAAGTTTTCCTTGTGGGAGCCTATTTGCATCTTCAGATCATCATAACGATCATAATGATTCTTATTTTATTTTTGAGAGTTGTGTCTAATTATTATTGTCCTCTCATTTAGCCATTTTTGGAGCTGACGAAAGCCAAACGTCAAGCCATGCCTCCAAGCCTCTCATAACATACTGTGCCGTCATGTCCCAGTCAGCCATAGAGAATTACTGTATTCAATGATTCTCTATGGCAGAATCATAGGTGCATCGCGTTGAGCACTGCACATGTGCCTGCAGGCCCCAATGCTCCTCTGTGAGGAGCATTGGATTAAACAGTCATTTTGGAGGAGCCAAGGAGGTGATCTCGGGAGCACCGTGGGAGATTCGACTCTGGAGAGCAGCTAAATAACTCAGGGATTGCCTGAACTAAGCAGGCACATTAATACAGATTATGTACTGCCAACGCTAGTGTTCCTTAAAAGTGATTATATACACAGTATTTCGATATTTAATACATCATTTGCATAAAGCCTACATGCAACATTGTTTTTTGATGTCCAACAGTAAAGATTTTTGTTACTTTGCATAATCAGTCACATTTCCACATTTTCTTAGTTGTACATCACTGAATTAAAGTTTTTTTTTTTTTTTTTAACAAACACTTTGAAGGTGCAATATATTTTATGACACAAATGTGCTGTTACGAAGTAGCCTAAAAACCAAAACCAAAAAAACCCCAAGAAAATATAACTTACAGATCATACTGTTCTATTCATTCATGTGCCTTCAGTAAGTTTCATTCTATCCCTAATTATGTGTTATTCATTGCTGCATCAATCTGGTACATGTGATCATAAATGCCTTTCTTTATCAGCCCTTCTGATAAGTGTACACTGTGATCAAGGTAATAAGATTGGGAGGAATTTGCCACTAAATATATTTTTAGGTTTATTAAAATAAATTATGTAGGCAAGTGATTCTCAGCCCAGTTCCTGAATGAAACTAATAACCCAGATAGAGTTCATTTCTGCAGAGTGCCTTTAATGCTTCACTGCATAATAAATAAAAAAAATTCACACGCCCTTCCTTATAAAAGAAATCTAGTTAACAAATGGAAGATTAAAAGGATTACTCCTAAAAACTAAAAAGCAATAAACTGGATGGGGTAAGCCTTGCTGGCATGCTCCATCATGCTTTCCACACTCTGCAGGTTTCCAGTGCCAGAGGATGCAAAACAGCCCCAGAGCATCACAAGCCATCAACATGCTTAAAGGGACTCTCCACTGCAGTTTTCCTGGCACTGCAGATTACTGCAGTGCCCCCCTCCCTCCCAACCCAAGTTGCTGAATGGGTTAAAACCCCTTCAGTGACTTCCCTGAATCCAGCGCCAATGTCCCTTGGCGCTGGGTCAGGCTCTGCCCACCGCTGCGCGTGCATGCATTAGACCTCCCCATAGGAAAGCATTATTCAATGCTTCCGATTGGGGATTCCGGGGCCGCTGAAGGTCCTCATGTATAGCGTGAGTACGACCAGCATCGTTTAAAACACTTTTCGGGTTTTAAGAACCCGGAAGTCCGTCTAGTGGCTGTCTGATAGCCAATAGAAGACTTAACCCTGCAAGGTAATTATTGAGGTTTATAAAAACTGCAATAATTACACTTGCAGGGCTAAGGGTGATGGGAGTTGGACCCCAGTCCACCACAATGGGTAGAAGTGGTCTGGGTGCCTGGAGTGTCCCTCTAACTGTAGGCAGTGTGCTTTTCAGCAAATGCTTAATTATTTTTCATCCAGACATACCGCTGATCCATTGGGCTGAAAAGTTCATTTGTTTTATCGCTCCACAAAACATCTGTGGCTTATTTATAAGATTTTGAGCATTTCGGAGCCAACTTTTCTTGTTCTTTTGGGTCAGTAGTGGTTTACATCTTAGAGTTCTGGCATGGAAATCTTCCGTGTTGCCGCCTTACTGTGCAAACAAACTTCTGTGCCTGTTGCCACCAAGTATTGCTGCAGGTCTATACTTGTTACCGGAAGGTTTTTCACAATATGCCTTCTTCGAAATCTGGTTGCAGCCATCAATACCTTTATCTGCTCATCCAGGTAGTCTGACCACTTTTCCTTCAACTTTGAAGTTGCAAAATAGGCTTCCAATTATGGCACTAGGAACATTTAGTGCCTTCAATGGAGGGGGAAACATACAGACTCCAAGCACCAGGTCTACTTCAAAACACTGAAGTGGTCATGTCACTCATAGTAACCCATGATCATGTAGATCAGATTTGTCAGCCTAGTTGACTGTGAAGATTAAGACACAAACTCAGCCACACAGAACCCATTATAGCATCAAAAGTCAAGTGGTCCCCAACTAAATTTAGGCTGCACTAACACAATGTTTTACAGTAAACATATGAGGCATTTATCCGTGCCACCTTGCCCAATTTATTTATAAATTTCATACCCAGTGAGCTTTCAATTATAGAGTCATTTTCCATTTATGACTAGTCCAAAGCATACAATTGTTGGCACACAACCTTTACCCTACATAACTGGATACAAATTGGACATGGAATTTGTGTGAAAGCCTGAATACTTCCAATGGAGCTTGTGGGGAAAAATGCCACCTAGCTGCAATTCAGGCTGATTTGCCCAATAATCACTTCCTGTGCCAGCATAAAGAAACTTTCCCAGAGATAAGGCATTTGACTAGTCAACTGGAGGATGCCAGCTGTTACGCATGACCCCATGTCCAATATATTCATCACTCTCCCCTGGCTCGTAATCTTTGCCTGTCCCGACTCACTGCCAAACTGACTTCACTTGGCCATGCTCTGTCCTAATGGAGCCCAGCTACTCTGCAAAGACCGTTCAAAAGGACAGATCGGATAATCAGAGGAATGCTAGTAAGTGCTTTATTCACACCACCTTCACTGCAGTGTTTCAGCTCTAAAGATTGTGATGAAAGCTCAGCAGAGCTGGATGTTGTGACAGTGGTGTGAAAGTATACAGAATTTAAATTTGCAACCAATGGACTCTTTCTTTCATTCTCTTGCTGCAATGTGTGTGCTATGCTCAAACTGGACACTTTCATAAAATAAGCAACTGCTTTGGTGAAATTGGTATGAATATATATATATATATATATATATATATATACACACATATATATATCCATCTCTCTTGTGTGTGTTGTGCCAACAAAGCCAATGTTAAATATTTCACATTTCCGGTTGACCCTCGCTACACTGTCTGATAAAGCTTCATCAATGTATTATACCTGACAAATTTTAGTTATGTTTTACATATGGTTCATTGTTAAATGGAGAGAAAAAAAATTAATGAATGCTTCATGTACACTCCTGCTACTATATCTAGCACATGACATTTCACGTGGCTGAGATTGCACCTATGCTGTATTTAACATTCACAATAAAAATGATTTTTGAAAAAAATTTGTTAGTTTAAACTCGCGCAAGATGTGTGATTGTTCACGTACATCATTTTCCTTTTCTCCACACAGACATTCTAACCTGAAATATCTTTAGATAAAGAGTGGGGATCATTTAGGAAAGTGTTTCAAAAAGTAGGACAAAGTTGTTAAAGGGACCCCTGCCCACCCCAACATGCCATGGTGTTTCTATTAGGGAATTCATTTCGACTAGACCAACATCCTGCAGGGGGCAGCAAGATCCTTGGTTTTAAAAATTTACACTAGTTTAATTTGTGAATCATAATACAGCTACCCTAAGCAACAGTTTCCCAACAGGTTCAGCAATGCTATTTCTTAAAGGGACAATGCATTTGCACCACTCAATGTGCAGCAAAAGTGAATTTGTGCCAGCATCATATAATTCAGGAGTATGGAAGCTTCGGCACTCCAGATTTTGTGGAGTGCAACTCCCATAATGCTATTACAGCAAAACTGGCAGAGCATCCCCATTGCTGCCCATTCTGCGTTAAGTCAAATTATTGTCATGAAGGGGTTGCTGAAATATCAGAGGGAGAAGAAGAAAAAAAAAAAAAAAAAAAAAAAAACCCCCACACATCTCAGGCTAATGCTAGAGATTGTTTGAGTTATTGGAAAAAGGCAGGTTTGAGTCTGAAACTTTGCTGGAGGGTTCTGAATAAAGTCACCGTTTCTGACATTTGTGTGCTGGATCTTGGTTTATAACCTTCTGGATAACTGCCCTAATCCTATGCTCCAGGTGAAGCATGTCCCTGCCCATTTGGAGAGTATAATTTCTTGGCATGTCTGCAGTAATGAGTCACATGTGTATGTATGTGACATTTCCCATATGGGTTACAAAATCATCAGTAAGTATGACAAAAGTCTGAAAGTTGTACCAATGTAAAGAAGTGGCAAGTCTAGTATATACACAAATGGACTGAGGACAAACTGTATATGGCACCACTAAGGAAATAAAACATGCGTTGTAATGCTCCAGATCTTGGTCTCCAGTTGTTCCAAAAGGAGAATTTTCCTTGCGCAAGAGTAAAAGACTACTCTTACCAACTAAGCTACACCCAGAGTTGGGGGCTTTACAGATTTCCACGACCATACAATAATTAAGACCTTTAGACAACCCAAACAAATATTTCAGCTTCTGTAGTACCGGGGCACAATTATTCTTTC
>OW240920.1:111406749-111463138 GCA_933207985.1 Pelobates cultripes | reverse complement strand
ATATGTCTGTCCAACTGGACGGATTCCGTTTCCCCTTTTGTCTTTGTAGGTGCCGGAAAGCGAGTATGGGTCATCGCCTTTCCTATATTCATTGGGCACAACAGCGGGCTGCAATTCGTCCCGGGGG
This sequence comes from Pelobates cultripes, assembly GCA_933207985.1. Lineage (NCBI taxonomy): Eukaryota > Metazoa > Chordata > Amphibia > Anura > Pelobatidae > Pelobates > Pelobates cultripes. The sequence continues at coordinate 111,463,011 of OW240920.1, read as the reverse complement.
CTACAACTGGGCCTGTCACCAGCGGTGGCAGAAGTTCGTTGGTTCAGTACCCAGGGAAATGCGTTAGAAGTGCCTGTTGCCTGAATTGGTCCATTTGTCTGTGTTCCCAATATAATTCTGATACATGCTGGGGGAAACGATCTTGGCAGTGTCCTGGTGTGGGATCTGGGGGAGATGGTCCAGAAGGATTTGGCTGAGCTATTGCTCAGATTCCCGAATGTGTGTCTTGTGTAGTCCTAGGTGCTATCTCGGAACTATTGGAGGGGGGCAAGAGACCCAAGGGTTCCTGAACGGAGCAGAATTAAACTAAATAAGTGAGTTTCAAGGTTTGTGAAAGGAATGGGGGGCTCACGGTGTGTCACTGCATCTTTGAGCGTAACACAGCGATTTATTTTAGGAGTGATGGGGTCCACCTGACAGAGGACTGGATTTATTTAATCTGGCATTGCAGTATGCATTGGAGGAGGCCATGGCTTTGGCATTGGGGCGGCCCCGCTGATTTAGGGGTTAAACCTGCGGGTCTTGTGGCGGTACATGTCCCATGTCAACCGGGGGTTGGATCAGCGGACCGTGGAAAGTGGATTGGTTAGGCTGTTTCTCCTTTAACCTCAGGTACAGTTATGGATAACGGACGTGCCCACTGAGCCAATAAGTGGCTAGTGGTTAGCATTACAAAATGGAAAAGGTCTTGTGCTGGTTGGAACGAGGGGGGAGGGGCAGCTGCCCTAAGTTATGTTTGGTTGGCACGGTGGTACTCAGTGACGTTGCTCCTCCTCCCCTCATCCTGTCTCAGTTGGAGTCCCCCAAGGCTGTGTCCTTGGTCCCCTTCTATTTTCTCTTTATACTGCTTCTCTTGGCAAACTTACCTCTTTTGGATTCCACTACCACCTGTACACTGATGACACCCAGATAAAGCTCTCCTCCCCGGATCTCTTACCTGCCGTCCTGCAACGTGTCACTGCTGCCTATTTCTGAAACTCATTCTCTCTTAAACTGAGCTCCTTATCTTTCCTCCTCCTAATACTGATCCTCCTCTTTCGCTCTCCTTTCAAGTTAGTGGTATCCACACAAGTCCATCCTTGCAAGAGCGCTGTCTTGGCATCATACTTCATTCTGGCCTCACCTTTGACCCTCGGATCCAGTATGTTGCCAAATCCTGTAGATTCCATCTCAAAAACATGGCCCACATCCGACCCTTTCTTACGCAAGATGCCATGGTTATATTTTAGTATCTTGGATCAACCAAAAACTACCTTTAGAAAAGCCCCTAATCGGAAAAATATGTTGGCCCCTTCCAAATTGAGTGTGGATACTGATGGGTCATCAGAATGCAAGAGTGGTGTAAATAATATGCGCTGTGGGCACAAAAGATGTCTTACATGTGGCTTCATTTGCCATAAAGTGTCCATGTTTAAACCATATAAGGGAGAGTATTATACGAGGAAAACAAAAAGAATTAACCTAGGGCCAAAATTTAGATATCACAAGGTAGAGGGCACAAAAAAGGGGGGTAACCCCTAAATGGTGAATATCATAGAGAATAAACAAAAAAAGAAAAAAATGCCATTCTACCTGTGTATGATTTACTGAGAAGATTGTAGGTTAAAAAGTAACTTTTAATAAATAAATCTAAAATAAAAATATAAAAAAGAAAAAAATATAATATGAACAGCAGGAGTAAATGGAGACTATACAGCGAGTAAAACTCTGTGACTACTTATACAAGCTGTAAAAGTGTATACATAATAACACTAATGCTGAAGCAATACTGTTTAGCTACAATATAACAGTGTATTCCCAAGTAATAGAAGTGATACTATATTATATATCACTAATAGCTGTAACAAGAGGGGGGGAGATAAGACAACTGCTAAACCAGTGCTGTCAATAGTTAAAAGATATGGATAAGTAAATCCCTACATGATAGTACAACTAACGACATGGGTTAACTCCACATACAATAATTGATAATGTTCTATGGTGCTTAACCTCGGAAAGATCAAAGATAATGGTTCAGCTAAGACAGATTTCTGACAGACGGCGATTAGCCAGTTAAATATCACAAAAGCTGCCTAGATCATAGCAGCATTTTGATAATAAATTAAAGGTTGCTGTCAAGCAGTAAAGTATGAAATAAGGGGTTGCTGACCTGGCTCCATTTTTTTCTGCAAGATACCTAGCAGTATATTCTAGTGTAACAACAGCTGCCTGCACTGAATGATGTTAACTTATGCTTGACCACAGTGGAGCACCAAGTAGTAGCTCACCTGTGAAGGACTGCTGACAGGCAGCAGTTAACCGGTTAAAAATCACACAAGTTGCCTAAATGCTAGCTGCATCTAAATAATAGGTCAAAGTATAAAGAGAGGGTTTACAAACTGTTTTTTTGAACAGGTTGCCTAGGTAGTAGAAAATATACAGACAGTGACTTGTGCCTTCGAGGGCACCCCTTAGTAAAATGCCTGGTCTTATCAATCTCCCCCCATAAACATAATAAAGGAAAAAGAAAGAGAAATAAAGTATGTACAGAGTACACAAAATTAGTGTTAAGAGTCTCCAATATGCACTCCTGAGATGCTGGACATGAATGAACTTGATGTCGGTAATTTAGCAATAGATAAGCAGAGCGTTAGGTGCCGACACCAATAATGTGTCAGTAAGTGTCCAGAGCCCCTGACATGCACGTTTCGCCAGTGAAGCTCATCAGAGGGGAACCAGATACTGGCAAACATAGGAGTATTTAAATCATAAGCTCTCAATTGATTGGAGGATTTTCAGGATTCTGACCAATGGTAGCTTGGGAAGGGAATCTCAACCATTAAGAAATAATTGACTAATTAACCCTATGTTGACCTGAGTCTTATGGGTTTTTTATTTTTTATTTTTTAGTGAATGTTAAAAAGATTGATTAGAAAAAAGAAAAGATAAAGTGGAAAAGTGTAAGTAACAGTGGTTGTCAAAATGACAATAATGTCATTATTTTAACTTATATGTGATTAACAATAGTGACATAGTTAGTTGAACGAACATAGCAACGTTTATCTGCTAAACTATTTACTGATTAGTGCAGAATATATTAGTGGATTCCTAAACTTGTTGGCTAAAATGTAACATTAATGAAAGTTTTTAGGATTTTAAGATTTTAGGGAAGAGAATGTTTGTAATAGACCTAAATTAATATTGATAATGAATAATGAATAATTATGCATTTATTTGTGAATGAAGGGGGTAAAATTAAATTCTTCATTTAGTCCTAAGGGGAATAAGGTCTTACATTCATGTATCCATCTGGATTCTTTCCTTAATAGGGTGAGATTAAAATTACCCTTTCTAGTGTTCAGGTGGACACGTTCTAAAACCTGAAACGTAAGATGAGATGCATCCGAGTTATGGAAGTTCCTTATGTGATTGGAGACAGGAGTGGAAATGTTTAGGTTTGAGACGGAATTCACATGTTGTAGGATTCTCCTTCTCAATTCTTGGAAGGTTTTTCCTACATATTGTAGTTTACAGCTACAAGTAATGATGTAAACTACTTTTGTGGTGCTGCAATTAACAAAATCATTAATCGAATATGTTTTCTGCGTATTGGTGCATAAGACTGATTTTGAAGGTTTAATAAACCTACATGCCTTACATTTCCCACATCTAAAAATTCCCTTTGTTTCTTGTAGCCATGTCTTAGGTGATGGTTTTGGTTCAAGATGACTACTCCTGCTGTTCATATTATATTTTTTTTCTTTTTTATATATTTTTATTTTAGATTTATTTATTAAAAGTTACTTTTTAACCTACAATTTTCTCAGTAAATCATACACAGGTAGAATGGCATATAAGGGAGAGGAAACGTTTTTTGTGGCACATAAGATCACTTGCAATACTTCTTTTGTAATATATCTTTTGATTTGCCCTCGTGGCCAACATTATGTAGGTCAAACCACCAGACCTCTAAAATTTAGATTTAGGGAGCATAGATTAGCTATATTGAATAAGGACAAAAGATCTCCAGTCACACGTCATTTTAAATGTTTCACAATAGTGACCACACTCTGATTAAAGTGATGGGGATTGATCATATTCCTTTAATAAGAGATACTGCCATAAGAAAGAGAGATCTTATTAGAGCAGAATCCTTATGAATCTTTAAGTTAGATTCCTTACCACTGAATGGCCTGAATGAGGAGCTCGAATTATTCCAACATAGCTCATGTTGATCACAATTCCTTAGATTTTCCCTTCCTTATATGCTCTGATTCCATCCCCCTATTCAGTATATGTTTTACATTACTACTCTTACTTGATCCGTCATTCTTATAGTGTTATAATTATCTATACCAGTGATGGCAAACCTATGGCACGCGTGCCACAGGTGGCACGCGGCCATAGGTCGCCGGAGGGAGGGTGCGCTCCGCCGGCGCATCCATAAGGCGGTGTGTGTGTGTGTGTGTGTGTATTTAGCAGTCTGTGTGTATACTCGGCAGTCTGTGTTTGTGCGTATTTAGCAGTCTGTGTGTGTATTCAGCAGACTGTGTACTCAGCAGTCTGTGTGTGTATTCCGCAGTCTGCTAAATACAGACAGACTGCTAAGTACACAGACAGACTGCTAAATACACATACAGACAGACTGCCGAGCACACACACAAACTGCTTAATACACACACAGAGATGTTAATTAGTTCGGACAACTGTATGAGTTGTTTTTTCTAAACTTAAACCTCAGTATTCAGGTTTAATTGCCGTTTTGGCACTTTGAGGGAAAAAAAATTGGCATGTATTACGGTTTGGGGACTCGGGCTCAAAAAGGTTCGCCATCACTGATCTATACCAATGCTGTTTTTGGTGTGGTTACTGTTTCTTATCTTAGTGATGGACCACCTAGGGAATTAATATTAAGATTTAATGTTTAAGTTATACGCATCTATATGTGTGAAATTTATTATTAAGTCAGAGATAATTATTGTTCTAATAAATCCGTCGATAGGTTTTATGTTCCCATTCTGTCACTAAGAGGCTTATTGTCTAAATGATGAAATGTTAATGTTCTTCTTTTTATTTCCTTAATTGAAAGCCACTAGGTTTTATTAATTTAAAGCTTTTATGTTATATTCGCTTTAAAATAACTGTCTTTCAGAGGATTTGTCTATACTCTAAAAATGTTATAATTAAGAGTGATGTATGTAAATAATCACTCTACCCATTTTCGATCTAACTAGGGGACTTGTTATTATTAACCCCTTAAGGACGGAGCCAAATGTACACGTTGTGAACGAAACAAAATGTAAACAAAACCTGGCATTTGCGCTACATGTCTGTCCAACCGTAATTCACCTCTTTCATATTAAATGCACCCACCCTTAGTATATATCATTTTATTCAGGGGAAACAGGGCTTTCATTTAATATCAAATATTTAGCTATGAAACATAATTTAATATGAAAAAAATGGGAGAAAATAAGATTTTTTTAGTTCTACATGACATTTTAACTGTCAATGTCATAATACTGTTTGCTTTTACTGCAATAAAATACACATATTTGTATTCAGCATAGTCTCACGTGTAAAACAGTACCCCCTACAGGGTCAAATATAGCACGTTACATTTGAAATTGAAATGAGCCAGATTGGTTACGTTGACTTTGGAACTTTATAGTAGCCCAGGAATGAAATTTACACCCACAATGGCATACCATTTGCAATAGTAGACAACCCAATGTATTGCAAATTGGGTATGTCCAGTCTTTTTTAGTAACCATTTGGTCACAAACACTGGCCAAAGCTAGCGTTAGTATTTGTTTGTGTGAAAAATGCAAAAAAACGCCAATTTTGGCCAGTGTTTGTGACTAAGTGGCTACTAAAAAAGACTGGACATACCCCGTTTGCAATACCTTGGGTTGTCTACTATTGCAAATGGTATGACATCATAGGGGTAATTTTCATTCTTGGGCTAACATAGGGTCTCAAAGGCACCGTAACCAATCAAAATAACACATCTATATATTTTTTAATTATTTTTTTAAATTATTTTTTAAATTTTATTTTTTAACATATTTACATATTCAATTTTTTTATATTATATATAAATATATATATATATAACAATAATTATATATATATATTTAATCAGTATCAGTCTACATGTAATTTGATATTAATATATATAATTATATATATATTTATAGTAAAATACACCTAGACAGTGTACGTGTGTGTATGTATATGTGTATATATATATATATATATACTTAGATCATATATATAATATATATATGATCTAAGTGTATATATATATATATATATATATATATATATATATATATATTTATATTTTTATTTTTTTATTTTTTTTACACTTTTTCCAGCCAGCATGGGGACTACCTGTCATTACAGGCAGCCCCCTGCTGGCAATGCAGGAGGCAGCCTACCCGGCCATGTGATTGTGGGGTCCTCGCAAGGACCTCACTTTCACATGGCCGGGGGGCACCGGAGGAGGATGATCTACCGCGGGGGGGGGGGCCTCCCTGGGAGTCCCCCCCACCGCGATCGCCGGCGTGGGACCGCCAGCCACCGGGTAAGCAATGAAAGACCGGAGGGCGTACAATTACACCCGGCGGCGTTTAGAGACGCCTAAAATAGGGTGTAATTGTACGCCCTCCGGTCTTAAGGGGTTAAAATGCTATTAATTTTATCTTAGTGCTTAATGGAGTCTTTTCAGTATATACTGACCTTACTCCGTTGGTTCTAATGTGCTTAAAACCGCTATCTTGAAAGTACTGATACACTTTAAAGAATTCAGGGACGCGAATTGTTGTATGTATATAATCATCATTATTATTTTTATTATTGTTGTTATTATCCATGTTTGTTGTTTACATTTTTTTTTAATATGTTAGGATTTACCTCCCTTATTACTTTTTATTTCATGTATAAATCCAGTCCGGGTTTTACCATTTGCTTTTTGGTTTTATCCAGATAGGGTATTTAAACCCTCCCAGAGTAACCTCTACCTTACATACTTGCTCTCTCCTAAATGGCAGCACTCTAATCTCTCCTCCAGCTCTGCTTCCCTCCCACCTTATTTGATTGCTATTTCCTGTCCTATTGTGTTTTACACCCCACCTACTATAGACTGTAAGCTTATTTGAGCAGGGTCCTCTTCAACCTATCGTTCCTGTAAGTTTTCTTGTAATTGTTTTTACAAGTTAAATCCCCCCTCTCATAATATTGTAAAGCGCTACGGAATCTGTTGGCGCTATATAAATGGCGATAATAATAATAATAATAATTTGGCCCTCACATGGTTAAATTTGTCCCATTGAGATTCAATAAAGTAATAATACTCAATTTGCATTACTTACTACTTTGGTGTGCGCAGATCAAGAAACATATTCTTCACTTGTAGTAGCACATCTGAGGCTTTGGTACCTGGCAGCTGAATTCTAACCTATGTTAAAATACTTGGTTAAAGAATCTGTTATAACATAAAGAGGGTTTTTACTGACAAAGTTTTATACACAAAATACAGGACCAATAAATACAATTGAGCCACATTTTTATTTTGGATGGAACAGAAAATAGTATATTAATTTAAAGTAAATGTAATATTCTGACTATATTTACATTGAATTTGAAACTCACTTTACTTGGACAGCTTTTGTAAGGACCCTCTAATGTGATATATTCAGGGCCGTCTTCAATATTGATTAGACCTTGGGCAAAGCAGTTGCTTTGGCCCCCTGGAACCTGTCCCCCCTCCCCAGGTGTGCAATCATATCCTCCACCCCAAAGCAGTGGCGGACCTAAAGTAGAGAGGTGCAAGAATATTTTTGGGCCTCCCTATTGCACAGTTGATTAAAAGGTAGACCCCCATCTGTCGTGCAACTCCAGCAATGCATTGGCAGCTGGGGCTCTACCATTTACCCATGTTCATAGGCGTGCGCATGGGGTGTGCCGGGTGTGCCTGGGCACACCCTAATCCCACGGCACGCCTATGGAGTGAGACCGGCAGGGGAGATCTCAGGATCTCCCCTGCGGGCTCATGTAGAGCTGGTGCTATCCGAGCGCCGGCTCTGCTCTAAGCCTCCATGGGCCGGTGGGGAGATCAAAGATCTCCCTCACCGTCCCACATGCAGGGAGGGAGGCAGGAGAGGACCCGGGGAGCTCTAGCCAGCAGCGCCACCGGGTTCCTCTCGCAAGATCTGAGCGTTGCCGTGGCAACAATCAGATCTCGCGAGAGTGTACTCTAGCCCTGCAGGCTAGAGCTCATTCTCCACTGGACCACCAGGGAAGGCAGCAGCAATAAGAATCCCCCCTCCCTACATAAGGTAAGAAGGGAGGGGGGATATTAAGTAATCTGCCCCCACCTCCACTGGACCACGAGGGAAGGCAGCAGCACAGTTCCCCGCCCCCCCCTACAAAAGGTAAGAAGGGAGGGGGGATATTTACTAACTAATCTGCCCCCACCTCCACCCCCACAAATCACCCAAACATACAGCACACACACAAACACACACATACAGCATCCACACACACACACACACACAGCACCTACACACATACAGCACCCTCAAACACACAGCACCCTCACAAACACCCTCACCCACATAGCACACTACCAGCACCCTCACACACACACACATCACACTAACAGCACCCTCACACACACACACAGCAGTGTATGTGTGTGTATATATATATATATATATATATATATATATATATATATATATACACACACACACACACACACACACACACACACACACACACACACACATATATACGCGGCAATAGGCTGCGCACGCCTATGCCCATGTTTGAAAGTTTGTATTTAGCACTAAGCTGCTTTTGTGTGTTTGAATGTAAACAGGTTATTGTTTATTTGTGATGTTGGCGTACTTGCAAGCATGTATTTATGTGTAGTGTTGGAGTTTGAATGCAGGGTTGTATTTGTATGTAGTTTTAGTGTGTGAAAGCTGAAAGGTATGCACATTGACTTATTCTGTAAAGAGTGTGATGAAGTTTATGGAAGGTTCATTGATACTATTGGATCCTCCATAGATTTAGATAAATAGGCATCTGATAGCCATTGCAAGTAACAGATAGAGAGAATTGGCAAGATACTTAAAGGGCCACTATAGTCACTGCTCAATCCTCTGCCATTTAGGAGTTAAATCCCTTTGTTTATGAACCCTAGTCACACCTCCCTGCATGTGACTTGCACAGCCTTCCATAAACACTTCCTGTAAAGAGAGCCCTATTTAGGCTTTCTTTATTGCAATTTCTGTTTAATTAAGATTTTATTATCCCCTGCTATGTTAATAGCTTTCTAAACCCTGCAAGAGCCTCCTGTATGTGATTAAAGTTCAATTTTGAGATTGAGATACAATTATTTAAGGTAAATTAGTTTTTTGTCAATCATAGCCAGGGGAGGTGTGGCTGGGGCTGCATAAACAGAAACAAAGTCATTTAACTCCTAAATGACAGTGAATTGAGCAGTGAAATTGCAGGGGAACGATCTATACACTAAAACTGCTTTACTTAAAGTAATTTAGGTGACTATAGTGTTCCTTTAAGCAAAAGTTTATTAAAGCTCTTTATACTTTGCTTTACATTGTCAAGTACATTACTTTTACCATTTATAACTACTTAAGGACGGCGGGAGTTCTATGCCGTCCTTTTTTTTGGGCGGTCCTAAACGCCGGAGGGTGGCATAGAACATCCCTGCCGTCCAGGGGACTTACTGGGTCCCTGCCGATCCCGTGACGGCGGTTGTGACCCGGGAGCTGCCTCGATTGAGAAGATGTCTTTTCACTGGGACATTAAGTCCACGTACATTAAGGTACATATCTTCACGGTGGTTGTCTGGGTTGAAATTCGGTGGATTGTGTAAAGTGTTTCATTATTGTGGAGGCCACCGCTCTCCCCAGCCTGAACAAGCCGAGATGTGGAACCCGCAGTACTCTTAGTATCATCCCCGTAGGTCCAGCGGAATAGGGAAAATATCCATGACCATATTCTCCATACCAATGGGTGTTTTTTTTTTTTGTTGGTTTCGTGTTTTTTTTTTTTGGTTAATGGATCCCAAAAACGTCTGCGTTTGTGGGGTCTTGCTATGGGCCTTTCTTGGACATGTGATCAGATGCTATTCGATCTCCTGCTATCCCCCCATACCACTTGACCACCTTTCATATATTTACGTTACCTTGACCCGGTAAGTTTTGGTCATCCAGGAGTGTAGTAACGAGGAGTGCTAGGATATATACTCTCTTAGTCCGAAATATCCTATCTTTTCCTCGCCTTCTTCCACTTCGGCGACACTCTGGTTTTGTCCCTCTCTGAGCTGGGTTGATCTAGTGGTGCAATGTCCCAGGATGGCAGTATGTGGTCTCCGTCCTCGGTGTAGCAATGATAATGGTTTTTCCTTCTCTGGATACCAGGAGCTTGGTGGGATACCCCCACCTGTAGGGGAGATGATGCTCTCTCAGCTGCGTGGTGATCGCTCCGGAATTCCCACCGGCGCTTCAGGGTATATGCCGAGACATCCGCAAAGATTGTCGTCCATCTATAGGTAGCAGGCAGTTCGTTGCGCTGTTTGCAGTGATAACAGCCTCTTTGGCATGAAAATAGTGCATCCGGATCAGCACATCTCGAGGTGTGTACGGTGGTAGGAATTTCAGGTTGGCGGTGCGGTGGATTCTATCAAGGAGGAACAGGTCGTGGGGTAAGTCCGGTACTTATTCTCACAGTAGGCCCGTGACATGGGCTGTAAGGTCTTCTGTACCCACACTTTTGGTGATGCCCCTTATGCGCGGGTTATTCCGGCAGGTACGATCCTCCATGTCCGCTAGCTTAACATCCTGTTCATCCAGTCTGGAGGTTAGGCCTTCTACTTTGCTCGCCAGAGTGTTGTGCGCCTCCGCCAATTCCACCAACTGACCCTCTACATGTGAGGTGCGGCTGCCCAGATCGTGCAGGTCTTTGCAGAGATCTTTCATGGCTGTATCCAATTTTGATAGGATTTTGTTGGACATCTCGTCCATGAGGCTTTTCAGTGAGCTGTGAATCAGCGTGGTGTCTTGTTCTGCAGACTGTGAGGTGAGCCCGTGCTCCTCATCTGCACCATCTTGGGCCTTTTCTATCTGCTGCAATGCTCGCCCTTGACCGGATGTGGAGGCAAAGAAATTTGCTCCCCCCCCCCCCACTCCTTTTCCCCTTAGGCTGTGACATTGCTAGAAGATTTTTGTACAATCGTGCTGTAATTGATCATTAACAGCCCTTAAAGATACAGATCTGCAAGCACATGCATCCGCTTCATTCCGAGTCCAGGACACGCCCCCTTGTTAAGTATATTTTAAAAAGTAGTTTCTACATTGTCTTATGTCTATTGTTGTGATTAAAATGAAACCAAACACATGATTTTTTTTAAAAATCAAGAAATTACAGAGCCGCTTTAAAGGGACACTATAGTCAACAGGCTATAATTCTCCTTATAGAGCTGCAATGATTCAATGCATCGCTATGGGTAGGTGCTGATTGGCAAAAATGGCGTTTGGCCCCAACTCCTTGCTGATTTTAGCCAATCCAATGCTTTCCCCATGGAGGCATGGCCAGCGCCGGTGGACCCACGCAGAGCTGGAAATAAAGTGAGTTTTACTAACTTTTATGGGGGGGGACAAACCACCTAAATGGTGGTTTTTGCACTATAGGGTCAGGAATACATGTTTGTCTTCCTGACCCTTTAATGTTCCTTTAACATACTGGAAAATAAATAAAATAGCTTTAGGAGCTGCTCATATATATTTTATATAACATATAATAGAATCAAATATAATTATTAGTTGCAGTGGTCTACCGCTAGGCTTTTTAAAAAGTTACTCTACGCACTATGACCACTTCAATGATTTGAATGACACACCACAACACCCCAAGCTTGCCCATGACATAGGTCTGGGGTAAAAGTGCAAAAAAAATAAAATAATAATAATAAAAATAAATAATATATATATATATATATATATATATATATATATATATATATATATATATATATATATATATATATATATATATCTATATCTATCTCAATCACTATTTGTCTGCACTAGACCAAAAATAAGGATAAAATAAAAAATCCCTCTTAACATCACCACATTCAACTCGAATATCAAAAGCTGCCACAATATTTTTTACTACATTAAGACAATTTATAAATGGCATGCTTTAGGTTACCCCAGCGGCTCCCAAACTGGGTGCCGTATTACACTAATTTTCTCTCCTGCTCTAGGTGGAATTCTGGCAGGGAAAATGGCAACTCACTTAAGATAGAATTTTTGACTACATGTAAGCACATACTGCATTTACATTTCATGGACTTTAAATCCTTTCCCCCAGCTTGAGTTTATAAGCCAAAGGGCAGAGGGTAGGTGTGACTGTAGAAAGTCTAGGTTGATTACACTTCCCATCTCACCTTTGGCGGATTTATCCACCAATTTATATAAAATATCTTTAGCTGTAAACCTGGTACAGAAAAAATGTTTACATCAGTGTAACTGTCACAGCGTATTTGTTCCAGACACTTTACAAGACTTGTCTGCAACTTAGAGTAGCTGACTTCCCCAATTTCTCCAAATGGCTTGAGGTATATCTTTTCTAGAGAATACCCTTAACATTCTGACAATGCTTAACAGGAGGCATGCTTATTCATTTTTGGATTAGTATTAATATTTTTTGGATATGAGTCTTGACTCCTAGTAGAGAGCAAGGCTTCTGAGTGCTAATTGCCAGTTAAAATATCAAAGGGGCCCAAGGTCTGCTAAGCAAAAGTCAAATTCAATGCAGCCAATAAGTCTGTACCCAAAAGACATTCATGTGTACGTTTCCACAAAGTTACACACATGGCCAGAGAAATGCAAGAATTTTATTTGCACCTTTTCCTGTGATCTTATACATAACATATTTGATGTAGCAGACAAATTAACCCTCCCTGTGCTGTGAACAGTCATACCATTCCTATTAGGTAACCATTTCATGTATCCATTAAACTTATCACATTTGTTAACAATATTTCCACAGCATGACTCATGCTCCCTGTTCATGACAGTCATGGTGCTTGGAGTCAGTATGCACAGGGTTTAGTTTAAAACAATGCACAAAGAGATTTTGTATTATTTATACTGCAAGAGTGTTTTGCTTAGATACTGTTTCAAGAATTCTGACAGATCCAATCTGAACATACAGGTACATTCAATCTTGCTGAATTATGTCCATAAGAACAATATGAAAACATAAGAGTTGTAAAGCATGGTCCCTTAACTTACCAACATATCCTCACAGCATGCTGTTGATGGGTTCTTTCGAGAAAACCCCAGAAAGACATCTGTAGAATCTACCCTTTGTTTGAAAATAATCTCATATCTATAAATAGCACAAATAGACATTAGTGAACACAATACACTCTGTGATTATAATATGATTCTAAACATTATAGAAATGTAACATACTCTGGTTGTACTCTTTGGTCAAATATGTCATTTATTTCTTCTGTAACTTCTGCTTTGTCCCAGATTTCCTTACTGTTCTTCTGTGTATTTATTGCTGTGATTAACATACAAAACAAACACAAGACAGAAACATGCATTTCATGATTAGGATAATCACATGGCACCCTTTTATCAGTTTTTCTTTTTTTAAATCTCAAACCGTGCTGTGTTATCTCCACTTGATAAAGCCTTGTAGGTGAAACGCTTTGTGGATATTTTAATATTGTTTATTAATAAAGATATTTTGGCTAGTTTCATATTGTGAGTGTGCCATTTTACTTTTTTATCTGTTACTATTTTATATTTTTTACTTTCTACTGCCTGGCATCCTATTTTATTGTTCCATTGAGGACTACTCAAAAGAATCCAAGGCGGGGATTATACCACTTACACCCTATTTACTGAGCAGTCTGCCTGCTTAACCAAACGTAAGTACTACATTGTTATTACATACTTCTGGCCTTTTTTTAAACAGTGAGCACTATTGTGGTTTCTTTTTATTTTATTGTCTTTATATTGCTGTGACATCCGCCTAACAAAATTTCTTCACGTATACCGTAAATAGGGATTATACCACTGTATGCTATTCATACTAGAGCTGGTTATAAGCTCTAAAAAATGTGAGTAGGACTATATAAAACCTTTTATTCATTGCTATTTTTTCTGGGAAATATTGCACTATTAGTTTTTCTCCAGATTCCAAGAATACTCTGATCTGGCACTTCTACAGAAGAAACCTTAACAGGACTGTGGTGGTTTCTTCTGGCAGGTTTTTACGTAGCCTTTATATTTGACATTTTCTTTATTAACCTCTTAAGACCGGAGGGCGTACTATTACACCATATTTTAGGTGGCTCTAAACGCCGCCGGGCGTAATAGTACGCCCTCCGTTTTTTTCTTACTTACCCGTTCGCCGGCGATCCCACGCCAGCGACCGCGGTTGGGGGGACTCCCAGGGAGCCCCCCGCAGCAAATCCTCCGTCCTGCAGCCCCCCCCGGCCATGTGAGAGTGAGGTCCTTGCAAAGACCTCACAATCACATGGCCGGGATAGCTGGCTGCTGCATTGACAGCAGGGGGGCTGCCTGTAATGACAGGTAGTCCCCCTGCTGGCTGGAAATAAAATAAAATTAAAAGTGTAAAAAAAAAAAAAATTATATACTTATATCATATATATATATATATATATATATATATATATATATATATATATATATATATATATATATATATATATATATATATATATATATATACACACACACACACACACACACACACACACACACACACACATACATACACACTCGTACACTGTCTAGGTGTATTTTACTATTAATATATATATTAATCAAATTACACGTAGACTGATACCGATTAAATATATATATATATATAAATAATTATTGTTATATATATATATATATATAAAAAATATAAAAAAAATTAAATACATTAAAAAAAAAATTTAAAAAATATATAGATGTGTGTTATTTATATCAAAATACATGTAGAACAAAATAATATATATAAAAATTATATACTTATATCATATATATATATATATATATATATATATATATATATATACACACACACACACACACACACACACCCCTATATATAAATGAAAATATTTAAAAAATATATATATTTATATATACATATATATATACACACACATACGTATATATATTAAATTCCCTTTACTTTCGGCATGGGTTGTCAGGCAGGTCCCGCTAATTGTAATTAATTAAGATACCTAATTATGTAAAAATATTACATAAATATATATGTAGAATATATTTTATATATATATATATATATATATACACACACATACATATATATTAATTCTACATATATATTTATGTAATATTTTTACATAATTAGGTATCTTAATTAATTACAATTAGCGGGACCTGCCTGACAACCTATGCCGAAAGTAAAGGGAATTTAATTTGCTAGCACTATATTTAACCCTCTAACTTTCCAAGACACCATAAAACCTGTACATGGGGGGTACTGTTCTACTCGGGAGACTTCGCTGAACACAAATATTAGTGTTTCAAAACAGTAAAATGTATTACAATGATGATATCGCCAGTAAAAGTTTTTTGCATTTTTCACGCACAAACAGCACTTACACGGACGATATTATTGCTGCGATACTTTTTACTGTTTTGAAAACACAAATATTTGTGTTCAGCGAAGTCTCCCGAGTACAACAGTACCCCTCATGTACAGGTTTTATGGTGTTTTCAAAAGTTACAGCATCAAATATAAGGCTTGCGTTTCATTTTTTTCACATTAAAATTCGCCAGATTGGTTACGGTGCCTTTGAGACCCTATGGTAGCCCAAGAATGAAAATGACCCCTATGATGGCATACCATTTGCAATAGTAGACAACCCAAGGTATTGCAAACGGGTTATGTCCAGTCTTTTTTAGTAGCCACTTAGTCACAAACACTGGCCAAAATTGGCGTTTTTTGCATTTTTCACACAAACAAATACTAACGCTAGCTTTGGCCAGTGTTTGTGACCAAATGGCTACTAAAAAAGACTGGACATACCCAATTTGCAATACCTTGGGTTGTCTACTATTGCAAATGGTATGCCATTGTGGGTGTAAATTTCATTCCTGGGCTACTATAAAGTCCCAAAGGCAATGTAACCAATCTGGCGAATTTCAATTTCAAATGTAACTTGCTATATTTGACCCTGTAACTTCCCAAAACGCCATAAAACCTGTACATAGGGGGTACTGTTTTTGAGACTGAATACAAATATGTGTATTTTATTGCAGTAAAAGCAAACAGTATTATGACATTGACAGTTAAAATGTCATGTAGAACTAAAAAAATCTTATTTTCTCCCATTTTTTTCATATTAAATTATGTTTCATAGCTAAATATTTGATATTAAATGAAAGCCCTGTTTCCCCTGAATAAAATGATATATAATAAGGGTGGGTGCATTTAATATGAAAGAGGTGAATTACGGTTGGACAGACATGTAGCGCAAATGCCAGGTTTTGTTTACATTTTGTTTTGTTCACAACGTGTACATTTGGCTCCGTCCTTAAGGGGTTAATATTTACGTTTTTTTTCTCCATAACAATATTATTCTGTTTTTTAATCTTCCGTGTATTTTTACCTATATATGGTCCATACCCTCTTGGTGCAACTTCCCTTCCTCCTTTTTTGAACCATTCTGTGTAATGCATCCTTCTGATTTTTGATTGGGACATGTGCTTTCTACTGCTACAAGGTGGGTATGTGTTTATATGTTTATACTGAAGGTATATACTCCTAATGCTAAAGTGTTATAGCAACTGTTTAGATTATTACACCTCCTCTAAATTAAATAAATAGATTTACCCACCTTATTTCCCCTGGAGAACTGGTCTCACACTGGTCTCCCCACCTCCGCTAGCTGAGACCATCAGAGGAAAGCATTGGGACGCTAGTGCACATGAGAGGCAAATCAATGCACTGTTCCAAATGAGCATTTCCTCATAGAGATGAACTGACTTCAAAGTATATATGTGGGGATCATTCAGCGTCTCCATAAAAAGTGTAGAGATACTGAATGTCGGTCCTCCAATCTTTGCAGGATAGAATCCAAGTCCGTCTAGTGGCTGTCGAAATGAAGCCAGTGTTTTTTTCAGAAAAGGAAGCCTTTACACGGCTCAGCCTGCAGGGACAGTCACTTTGCACCAGAACCACTACAATAAGCTGTAGTGGTTCTGGTGCATGTAATGTCCCTTTAATTTAACGTTGTTCCTCCAGTTATTTGCAATTGTTCAGAAACTGGCTTCAAGGCCAATGCAGGTCGTAATCATAGATCTGCCATGGCTAATTTCATTTTCATTTTTTATTATAATTTTTAAGATTAAACAAGTATTAAACAGTAATAGTCGTTTCATCATAAGATAAACATCAAAATATGAATATTACATTACAGTGCATACAAAGCTACATAAAAAGACATACAACATAAAAAATATATCAGGTCAGCCATCGGGATCTAGGAGGTGGACAGAGTCAGTGTTGCTTCTTTAAAATAATCATTTAGAGCTAGAGCCACTTTCGGAATGTTATTATCCGTGTTTTATCTTACAAATGCATCTATGCCAGGGTTATTGATTTAAATAAGTAATAGATAGTTTATTCTTTGTAATAGTCAAACCATTTCCACCAAATCTTATTGCAAGAACTGATATTGTTATCCTTAAAATACACTGCCTTTTCCATTAGACCTTGATATTGAATCTGGGTTTTGATCTCTGTTATAGAGGGAGATATATTCTCTTTCCATTTCCTAGCAATGCACAGTTTGACAGCCATCAAGACATGTATAGTCAAATATTGAGAGAATTTATCAATTTTTGGGAAGTCTAAATGGAAGAAGAATCTTTCTGGAGATAGCGTAATATTCAATTTTAAATCAATAAAAAGTTTAGATATTTCCAATTTAAGAAACTGGCTTCAAGGCCAATGCAGGTTGTAATCATAGATCTTGTTAGTTTCTCCACAATTCCCCTTTAGTGACTATACCAGCTAGTAATTTTGTACATTACAGTGTAATCTTGGGAGTTTCTGTATTTTCACATTACATGCACAATAAATATTATGTACCAAGGGTTACAAGTAAAAAAAAAATTGTGCTAAGAAACATTATTTTAAGGATTATATACACAATCCAAAATACAGTAATAGTGATTATCAGCACCTCATATAGCATAATAGCCCAGAAAAAACACTCAAACATACATAAAAATGCTGTGCTGTGTATTTAAAACAAACTGCAGAGTTTGTGAAAAATCACAATACTTATATTATTATCGAATACAAATTATACTTTGTACGTACAATACTTTAGGTATTGTGATTTTCACAAATGCTTTCTTTAATGTACATTAGCTAATTAATCACACCTTGCTGTTATACCTGCTGGATGTAGATTATTTGTAGGTCCAATATCTCCGGGTCCAGATAGTCCTGAAGATGAGAAGGAATCCTACATAGAGACAAGCATTTAAAAGAATTGCTCAAGATATAGCCACATTTACCTTATTTGGGCAAGTTTTTATTATAATCTATCCTTAGCATTCTAAGGTAATCGCCTCTGTTAAGACTGAACAAAAATCCACATTTACAACTTCTCGTCTATTTATTGTATGCAGGGGTGCTCTCAGGGTGCCGTGGAGAGATTTGTTTTATGACAAACCATTTCTAAATGACACAACAAAAATCCAGAGGATGACACTCAGAGACGATGAGCAAATAACCACATTGTACTGAGCTGTGGCTTAGGGACACTGTAGTCACCAAAACAATTTTAACTTAATGAAGCAGTTTTTGCGTATAGATCATGCAGTCTCTTTCTCAATTATCTGGCATTTATGAGTTAAATCACTTTATTTATACAGACCTAAACACAACTCCCTGCATATAACTTGCACATGCATGGGCATGATCTATACATCAAAACTTCTATATTAAGCTAAAGTTGTTATGGTGCCTATAGTGTTCATTTTGGCATATTATTATTTTATTATTTATATAGCGCCAGCAAGTTCCTTAGTGCTGTACAATGGATATGAACTACGTATAGCCAGGAAGCAGATCCAGAGCTGAAGTAGGACAACATTTCTAATTTTGCTTGTCTGACTATAAAGTTGGCAGAGCACCAAGAGATCTGTAGGTGTAGGAAGCTGTCTACAACAACTGTTGGCCACCTCTGGCATAAGTGTTTGCTCAGGGTCTAATAGCGGTTCACAATTTTGTACGTTCACTGCAGGTCCCCTCTCCCTCCCACCTCCCAATCCCCGTTTGCTGAAAGGGTGAAAGACCCAATGCGCATGGAGACAAGGAGAGGCGCTAGGCAGACCCTAGGTAAGAAGTTAAACTGTTCAAAAACAATGTGTCTCCTTAAAATTGAGGGCGCCATATTGTTACTGCCAAATCTGGGTATATGCCCCTTGATACCAACCAGTACCTTGCCCTTTACAAGAGGCAACGAAGGTCTAATTTTTATTTTATTTTATCATCTTCCATGTTGTAAACTTGTTTGATTTCTCATGATGATGAATTCTCTTGTGTATGTGTATATATATATATATATATATAAAAATAAAAGGAAAATCTCTTGCACTCACGCTACAGTAGTCCCTTGTTTGCCGGGTGCTAAGCCAGGGCTTAGTTATCCAGAAATCCAAAAAGGTGCCAGCACTCACAGAATTAAAAAGTTTTAATCTTTATTTGTTCATATTTAAAAAAATAATCAACGTTTCAGTCCTCTGTATGGGACTTTCTTCAGGATCAATACACTGCCCCGGAGTATTAGAGAGGATAGAAGGCATAAAGCCGTTCCTTTCAAAATACCCCCAGAGGTATACCCATAGGAATAATATTAACTCATAAGGCCTAGGATGAGTGATGTAAATATAGGTAGGAAATAAATAAAAAACGATCTTTATTAAGTTACATATGTTCGAGTCTATGGACTCTTTAACGCAAAATCAAAAAATAGAAAAGAAAAAGTGTGCAAGTGATTTAAAAAGGGCAGACTCATGTAGCTTATATAAAATGTAAAAAGTAAATGTATAAGCTAGATAATGTAAGTGAGACACTGTTCATGTGGCATCCATCTAGGAATCATAGGCAAAGTATAAGATTATAATTATAGAGAAGAAAAGAATCTTGATGTATTGTCTAGAGGTAAGCATACAATTGCTCGGGGGCCACTAAAGGCTGTGGAGTATAGGTTAGGGATTAGTGTCTAAAGTAAAGTGCAGCTTATTAGGCAGAGGGAAATTAGTATAGTTTCCCTTGTGTCAAAGGTATGCAGTACCCTTAATATAAACACTGTTATCCCAAAGAAAAGAACAAAAACTGCTGTTTCCACCAGTAAACGTGGGACCCAGATGAGAATCAATATCTGGGACAGATACAACTTAAGATGTAACAAACCCTCACATCAAAACGTATATGGTGCCCCTAGTATGACATAGGTATCCCAAAATAGAATCAGATTATATCCAAATTTAGGATTCTTGATAATAAATAAAAAATCTTTTAGGATTCTACAGAAAGGTGATTGTTAAGGCGCAATAAGAGTCTTAACCATAATCTCTATTTAAATCAAGAGCCGGAGAGCGTCTAAATAGACCAACATGATTGTGAAAAGAAGGGTATTTCTATAGCCTATATCATATATCGGAAGCCCAGAGTAAAGCTATACAAAATAGCAAAGTGCAGTGTATGCTACCTATCTAGAGTGATTCCCAGAATCTAACTAAAGAGCTACATGAACCGTTGCATGGAAAGAGCTGCCCCATTTAAAAAGAAGAAGCGTCAGGACTCGACGCGCGTTTCGGCGCTCTCAGGCGCCTTTTTCAAGAGTGAACTTTGCAAGGTAACCAGCCCGCCTTTTAAAGGGAGGGGAGACACGCCTCCGGTAAATAAGTCATGAAAAGATTACGTCATCTGGACGGTGGCTCGTCGGTCTAAATCCACGAGCGAAAAACAGTTGACCGCTCATGTCTCCGGGATAGAAGGGGATATGGATAATCCCTTATTTTTATCGTTAATGGGTAACTTGATGTATTTTAAAAGATCTATGTGAAATTGTAGCAATATATTATTTTTGATACAGACTATCCAGTAAAAAGGGAGAGATAGAGACAAGTTATGATACCAAGTATCAACATAACATGTAACCAAAATGTATACAAATAGATGCCCTGAGAATTCAGAGAAATCCTAATTTGATGAAGCTGAAAGTATTGTATCAAATAAAAGCTCACTAAGAGTTTAAAATGATATGTATATATAATATACCTATGTATTGAATCAGCAGAATATCAGTATAGGGCTCTTTATTTTTGTTTTTGTGTGTTATGTTGTCCTTTTCTTTGTCCCGCCCTGCCATTATAACATTATTATTTTATTTCACAGAGAGAAAAGGGAGGTCTGTATTATACTAGGATTTAATTAAATCCTTCAAGAAATAGCCTTTTGAGTTTAAATTTAAACTTAAGTTTTACCCGTTAGTCATGTGTGACAGAAGATATATATTTTTATATAGTTTTTGTTATTAATTTATGTGGGAAAATATGGTTTTGGATTTTAAGAGGAGGCATGTCCTATAAGGTGAATGGTACAGATTAAAATTTATATTTATTAGAGGATTAGAAAAAGTGTTCTTACAAGAAGGGTGAAAATGAGAATCCTTCATTGAGTCCCCTAGGGCTCAAAGTTTTTAATCTATAAATCCAAAAGGATTCCCTTTGCCTTAGAAATTTATCATAGTCACCTCTTCTGGCACTTTTTTTCACGAGTTCAAGACCACAAAAGCGTAGTCCTTTTGAGTCTCCATTATGGCATTCCCTTAGATGCTTAGAAATAGGGGTATCCATTGGATTTTTTGGAGATCTTACATGTTCCTGGATACGTTTCTTAAATGGCCTGAAAGTCTTACCGACATATTTTAGGTTACACTGACAAGTGAGTAAATATACCAAACCGCTAGTATTGCAGTTGAAAAAGGAAGTGATTGTAAACTCCTCTATATCCTCACTGTCTTTCACCTTTTTAGAGTCTTTTTTGATAAATTTAAGGTGACACATCTACCACATCCAAAACTGCCTGTTATGGGGCTCTGAAGCCATGTGGTAGGTTGTTTCAATTGTAGGTGACTTGGAGACAAGATATCCCGTAGGTTTCAATTGTAGGTGACTTGGAGACAAGATATCCCGTGCTGTAATAGCTGCATTAGGGGTTAGTCTCTCTTTTAAATGCTCATCGCCGGTAAGTAATGGCCAAAAACGTTGAAGGTACTCTTTTACCTTACTCCAGCCAGCGTCATAGGTGCCTATAAGTCGAATAATATTTGAATCCTTTTGTGTTGTGGTTTTAGACTCATTTAGCAGGGTACTCCGATCAGATGCTAATGCTCTCTTATAGGCCTGTTTTAGGCATCTGTTAGGGTAACCTTTTTCCCTAAAGTGTGTTCTAAGACTTTTTGCTTTTAGGTTAAATTCCTCAATGGAGCTAGAGTTACGTCTAACTGAGATATTGACCTACAGGGATACCTCTTCTGAGGGTTTGAGGATGAAAGCTAGCCCATCTAAGAAGATTATTGGACGCTGACTGTTTCTTGTATAATGTAGTCTGTATGGTATTGCGGTCTGTAATTGAGATCTTTAAATCAAGGAAGTTGAGGCTTTGTCCCCCAAACTCGCACGTGAATCTTAGATTTTCATCTAGAATCTTAACAAACTCAAAAAAGTCTTCCTTATTTCCCTGCCAAATTAGTAAGACGTCGTCAATATAGCGACGCCATAGGAAAATGGAAGGGAGGTACTTTGCAGTGACTTCAGATTGTGCAATGTTTTCCTCCCACCACCCCAGGTGAAGGTAAGCATACGATGGGGCACAAGCCGTCCCCATCACAGTACCCCTCACCTGGTGGTAGAATTTATTCTTAAAGATAAAGAAATTATGAGTCAGTATCAATTAAAGAAGTTTCAAACAGAAGTTTGTATGGGGGTTATGTTGTTCACCCCTTTGTTCCAAGAAATGTTTTGTGTGTCTTATCCCATTCTCGTGAGGGATAGAGGAATATAGTGCCTCAATATCTAGGCTACACAAATTAGCTGACAGAGGAACCTTTAAATCAGAGAGGATGGCAAGAGTTTGCTTTGTGTCTTTTAGATAAGAGGGAAATCCCTCAACGAAAGGTCTTAGAATTTGATCAATATAAATGCTGCCGTTTTGGGTCATATTTTCAATGCCTGATACAATGGGGCGTCCCAGAGGGGTTTCAAGGTTCTTATGAACATTTGGCAGGCAGTAGAAAGTTGCTATCTTAGGGTGACGGTTAAGGATGTATTCAAACTCGTCACCTGATAGCAACCCCTCACTGCGGCCTAGGTCCAGAATCTCTTTATATTCTATAAGAAAACCGTCCGGAAGGTCGGACTTCAAGATTTTATATGTTGTTTTATCTTCTAGGACCTTCATTACCATTTTGGTATAATTATTCAAGTTCATAACCAGGATGTTACCCCCTTTATCTGCTGGCTTAATAATTAACTCATCATTATCTTTAAGGGATTTCATAGCTCTCTTTTCTGGTTTGGACAAATTCATATTTGTAAAGAACTCGAGAGATCTAATATTGATCTTATCAAATTCGTCTTTCATTGTCTCTAAAAAGAGATCAATATTCCTGTAATTGCCAAGATATGGGGTAAATCGACTCTTTGGTTTGAGGTCAGTGTAAATAGGAGGATTAACCTCATGATTCTCCTTCCACAGTTCCATCAGGGTTATCAGACAGTCATATTCAATAGTTGACATTCCATGTGCTTTAGCTTTTTTCTCCTTATTAATCTGATGGAACTTGATTAAAATCCAAAACCATATTTTTCCCACATAAATTAATAACAAAAACTATATAAAAAATATATATCTTCTGTCCCACATGACTAACGGGTAAAACTCAAGTTTAAATTTAAACTCAAAAGGCTATTTCTTGAAGGATTTCAATTAAATCCTAGTATAATACAGACCTCTTTTCTCTCTGTGAAATAAAATAATAAAAAATAATAATTTTATAATGGCAAGGACAGGACAGAGAATAGGACAACGTAACCCACAAAAACAAAAATAAAGAGCCCTATACTGATATTCTGCTGATTCAATACATAGGTATATTACATATACCTATCATTTTAAACTCTTAGTGAGCTTTTATTTGATACAATACTTTCAGCTTCATCAAATTAGAATTTCTCTGAATTGCCAGGGCATCTATTTGAATACATTTTGGTTACATGTTATGTTGATACTTGGAATCATAACTTGTCTCTGTCTCTCCCTTTTTACTGGATAGTCTGTATCAAAAATAATATATCGCTACAATTTCACATAGATCTTTTAAAATACATCAAGGTACCCATTAACGATAGAAATAAGGGATTAGCCATATCCCCTTCTATCCGGCAGACATGAGTGGTTAACTGTTTTTCGCTCGCGGATTTAGCCCGACGAGCCACCGTCCAGATGACGTCATCTTTTCATGACGTATTTACCGGAGGCGTCTCCCCTCCCTTTAAAAGGTGGGCTGGTTACCTTGCATAGTTCACTCTTGAAAAAGGCGCCTGAGAGCGCCGAAACGCGCGTCGAGTCCTGACGCTTCTTTTTAAATGGGGCAGCTCTTTCCATGCAACGGTTCATGTAGCTCTTTAGTTAGATTCTGGGAATCACTCTAGATAGGTAGCATACACTGCACTTTGCTATTTTGTATAGCTTTACTCTGGGCTTCCGATATATGATATAGGCTATAGAAATACCCTTCTTTTCACAATCATGTTGGTCTATTTAGACGCTCTCCGGCTCTTGATTTAAATAGAGATTATGGAGGAGACTCTTATTTCTCCTTAACAATCACCTTTCTGTAGAATCCTAAAAGATTTTTTATTTATTATCAAGAATCCTAAATTTGGATATAATCTGATTCTATTTTGGGATACCTATGTCATACTAGGGGCACTATATACTTTTGATGTGAGGGTTTGTTACATCTTAAGTTTTATCTGTCCCAGATATTGATTCTCATCTGGGTCCCACGTTTACTGGTGGAAACAGCAGTTTTTGTTCTTTTCTTTGGGATAACAGTGTTATATTAATGGTACTGCATACCTTTGACACGAGGGAACGATACTAATTTCCCTCTGCCTAATAAGCTGCACTTTACTTTAGACACTAATCCCTAACCTATACTCCACAGCCTTTAGTGGCCCCCGAGCAATTGTATGCTTACCTCTATACAATACATCAAGATTCTTCTATTCTCAACAATTATAATCTTATGCTTTGCCTTTGATTCCTAGGTGGATGCCACATGAACAGTGTCTCACTTACATTATCTAGCTTATACATTTACTTTAAAATTAATTCATGTATGTCTAAATATTTTATATAAGCTACTTGAGTCGGCCCTTTTTAAATCACTTGCACACCTTTTCTTTTCTATTTTTTGATTTTGCGTTAATGAGTCCATAGACTCGAACATATATAACTTAATAAAGATCGTTTTTTATTTATTTCCTACCTATATTTACATCACTCATCCTAGGCCTTATGAGTTAATATTATTCCTATGGGTATACCTCTGGGGGTATTTTGAAAGGAACGGCTTTATGCCTTCTATCCTCTCTAATACTCCGAGGCATTTCTTCTTTTCTATATCATTTGGGTACATGCCCATCTATACCCACATAGTCCTATTTTGAACTTTGGGATTCCGTTTTCTCTGATCCCATCAGTTCCTTTTTCTTTTCAGGTTATTGTTCTAGTTTATCAGAGCTCGTGTATCATGTAACCGGTTGCTTTGGCTGTCAGGCTCTGCCCCTTTCTTTGTATATTTTTATCTTGTTCAAGTGACATTCCTAATAAAAAAGTAATTTAAAGAGAATAAAATGGAGGGCGCAAGCTCATTCCTGGGCAATAACCACTACAGCGGTTTGTAGTGGTTCTGGTGCTTTGAGTTCTTCTAGATTTTGTATGCTAACAGTATGATTTCTGAAGAATTTGGGATTGTTTTGCAGGACTACAAGTGCCAAGTTTGAGTAATTATATTGCTGAAATTATTTGTCTCTTGCTCATTGTGCCTTGAGTTTAGCAATCACATCTCATTGATGAAGCCCACCAAGGTTGAAAAGATCTCCTGAGATTACTCGATATGCACTATTACTTTTTAGGGAGATAGAATGTGTTTGCCATAATGTTGTCACTCTACCACCAAATGCTATAATACCCCCGACCTTCTGCTACTCCTGACCTCTTCACAGAAAAGCCTGCTGCTTGATGCCAAAAATATCTTGGCACCCTGACTTTCTTCTGCATTAAGTAGATGGTTTTTACTAAGACTACCCTTGGTCCACCTTCTTTTATACCATGATCCTTCAGTTTCCTTTAATCTTAACTATTTCATTACCCCTCAAACTACACTGTGAAAAGATGTCTAGCTAATAGTGTTCTATAAACGTATGAAATGAGGACCAGGTTTTGCAAATGTCTTCAGGAGAATCGTTGGAGATTTCGGCCCAGGATGTAGACATAGCCCTAGTTGAATGGACTCTAATAGGAAAAGGAACTTTGCAAGATTTGCAAGCCAATTTTATAGCCTCTGTACGTCATCTAGCCAGAGTGGGTTTTAAAGATCCTTGACTCATTAGCTTGCCTTGGAAATTTACGAATAGATGATCCGAGGCTCTAAATTCTGCAGTAAATATGAAGAGCTCTGCACACAATGAGCATGTGCCACTTTCGTTCCTGATCTTATGTTCCGGAACTGCAGAATGATGGTAGTACAATAGGTTCATTAAGAGATTTCCTTGAAATAACTTTTGCCAAAAGGGAAGGTTTAGGATGCAATACAACCATATGCTGATAAAAAACAAACAAAAAAACCCAGTGAATTCTGATAAAGACGATATGACCTGAATCTCCCCAATCCTCCTTGCCGAGGTAATTGCTACTAGGAAAAGCATTTTTAGAAACAGTAGTCTGAGCGACACCTTCTCCACAAGTTCAAATGGATCTTTACACAAAGACCGAAGTACTAATGATAAATACCAGGAGGGGAACTGAGACTTACAAGGGGGTCTTCTTAGTAAAATGGACTTTAAAAAAGTCTTATCAGTAGAGAAGAAACAAAATCCTGAAGTCAAAAATGTCTAAGTGCCAAAGTGTGGACCTTCAAAGTAGATACACTAAGACCAGCTTCAAACGTGTCTTGCAAAAACTGGAGAATAATCTTGATAGATGGGGTACACTGAATATATACATTACAAATACACCAATGGAGGACGTTGCTCCAGATTCTTAGGTAGATCTTCTAGTAGAGTTAAGAATAGTACTGAACAACTTTTTCGGTATTCCTTTATCTTGTAGAATTAGCCTTGCAACATCCAAACCATAAATTTAAACATTTGAAGCGTTCTTTCTGGAAGAAGGAGATCCTCCAAAAGATGATCCAAGACGGGCAGTTCCCAAGATTGAAGTGGACGATGAAGTGATATAGTTTTGGAATCTACAATGAAAAACCCAGGAATTGGGTCTTTTTGTCGGGCGAAGCTGTGACTTCTTTAGATTGATGATCCTATGGTTCTCTGAGAATATGCATTGTGACCTGCAGATTCTCTTCCAACCGTCTTCTTGATTCTGCTTTGATTAGCCAGTCATCTAATTTTCTTAATGGTAATAATTCTTGGTGCTGAGGCGAATTGGAAATGGAGAATTCCTGTACCGGAGTGAATTGCAAACCTCCTTTGAGCTAGGAGGGTAGCCCCACCCTATCTCCATGATGAACAGCCAATGTCATGTGATCAGCAGTCATCTTGGTATCATACCGCGCAGGTGCATATATCTTGTGCTTAACATAAGCTCCAGAAAATTGTAACAGACTGAATAGTGTCCTCCCAGAACTTCTGGTATAGAATAAATTTGTTTACATTTTTAAGTCAGGACTGGTCTGACAGATTGATCCTGTTTGGGTACCAAAAAAATCCTTGAATGCACTCCTTTTCTTTATTGTAGTTTTTGAACATTTTATATGACTCCTTTTCTTACTATGGCCACCATTTCTGATAACATAGCTTCCCTTTTATTCTGTGAAGGGAAGAATGACAGAATGTCTTGGTTTCTTTGAGATTTTGATAGTGTACCCGTCTTTTGTTACACCTAAAATCCATGGGTTTGCAGTTGTCTCCTCCTAAGCCTTGTAAAATTGTTACAGACAACCTCCGACTTTGGCATCAGAAACGCTCTCTCTTTTCCTGCCTGTTAGAGTTCTTGTCAAGAAACGTGTTGTCTCTAGCCGGCCTCTGAAAAAAAAAAAAAAACACAATTCCTATCATACCTCACAGTTCTTTGAGGACAGTATTGAAACCTTCTGTAACTAAACGAATATCTGTTATGCCGTGGTAAGGCTTTTTTTGGTTTCTGACCATTTGCTTAATCATTTCTTCCAACTGTGAACCAAACAATTTTCCACTTTCTAGTGGTAGTTCAAACAATGCTGTATCTGTGGACCATGAACAAAGCCACAATGCTCTTCTAGCCACCGATGCTAAAATTATTTGCCAAATGGATGTTGTGCAAAACTTGAATATCCTTTTACGCACCTTCAAGAAGACAATTTGCAATCACCTAAAGCCACAATTTCTGAGCCTTCATGACAGAGACACCTGTTACTGTAGCCATCCTCGGGAACCTGCTGCTTGGAATACTCTTCTACAAGATGTTTCTGCTCTTCTATCTATTGGGTTTTTTAACCCAGAAACTTCACTGATCAGCAGGGTTGTTTTTTTTGGATAGTTGTGCGACCTGTGTGTCTACTTTAGGTAGATCTTCCCTGCTCAATTCTTCTTGCAATCAAACTAGTTCCTTAAAATGTTTGGAGATGAATGCCCTCTTTTCTGGATTTTTCCATTCCCTATATACTAGTTCCATGAGTTTAGGTTCTATAGGAAAACCTCTGATTTTCCTTTTTGTCGAACTATCTTCAGATAATACTGCTGAAACCTCTAATTAACTTTTTAATTTGTTCCGTAGATAAACCGTCCTCCAAACTAGAAGCTTCACTGGAAAGTGATGAGTATGACGTGTCTGAGCATTTTCCAGATGATAACTCAGACACAGAAAGTGATCTTTCCCTCTTATGCTTTTTTGAATGCTTTTCTTGTGTTGGAGTAGGAACTTTCGTTGTCTCTTTAAAAGACTCAAAGTTTTGTGCTAGGTTATCCTGGAACCAGTGGAGGAAATCCTGCATATCCTTCGGCTTAGTTTTTTCTAATATATCTAAAGCGCAGCTGTTACACATTTTCTTTCTGCAACCATCTGGTAGTGGAATAGCGTATACTGCACAAGCATTATGCTTGGATTTAAACACAGCTTTTCTCGGTACAGGTGCAGTAATTTTCTCCTTTTATATATCCTTAGAAGACGTTGTGCTAGACATCTGCAACAAAATAACCACTTTAAGTAAAAAAAATTTTGTTTTTGTTTTTAAATAAAATCAACAGATCCCTTTAAAGAAAAGATAATGATATCTTACCTTAAAGGCCTCTGAATTGTGTGAAGGGGCTGGTGACACGGTAGACCCTCCAAAGAACCTTCCATGCTTGTCCTGAGGGTATGCACAGCATTTACAGGCACTAAAATCCAACTTAGCGCCAAATTGTCAACGTTCCGAATGTGCAATAGTGCATTCAGAACTTCGGTGGAAAGCAAGGCCACCCAGGCGTGCGTTCCATAGCCGTGTGCAAGTGCCAGGCTTGCAACTCAATTGGCGGACCACCAAGGAACGCCTCTAACCTTAGCCAGCTTCCATATGTCATAACAAGGATGCATGTCCATTTGCTCCGTAACAGTTCTCGAAGCAGGGCTCTCAGCTCACCTCCCAAGGACCTATCGGCCAGGTCCCCCAAGCAGCAACCTGTGCACCTCACCAAACTTACATTACAGACAGTAGTACGTCCCGAATGGGACAAGAAAGAATACTGGAGATCCTGGGGGTAAGTCCATGTTAAAGGGGAAAGTAGGAGGGACTAGTCAAATTTATATTAAATTTATTTTAGACAGTTTGTCCATAAGAGGAATACAACCCACAGGTACTGGCACTATATGTTAGGAAACATATAATGTTGCCTCTTAATAAATCACTGGTAAGACCACCCCTTGAATATGCTGAGCAATTCTGGGCACCTGTTCTAAAGAAGGATATTATGGCACTAGAACAGTGTTTCCCAACCCAGTCCTCAAGGCACACCTACCAGTCCAGGATTTAGGGATTACCCAGTTGTGTCTAAGGTGTTTTTACAAAGAAGAAAAAAAACACCTTAGACACAACTGGGTAATCCCTAAATCCTGGACAGGTAGGTGTGCCTTGAGGACTGGGTTGGGAAACACTGCACTAGAAAAAGTGCAGAGGTTGGCAACAAAATTCATACAAGGAATGGGGCATTTTAGTTATGAAGAGAGGTTAACAAATTTTAATTTCTTCCATTTGAAAAAACAGCACCTCAGAGGTGCAAATATATCCAGGGCCAACACAAACCATTTTCTGGAAATCTATTCACAAACAGGACTGTACATAGGACACGAGGTCACGCATTTAGACTGGAAGAAAGGAGATTTAATCTAAGGCAAAGGAAAGACTCTTTACAGTAAGAACAATAAGGATGGGGAATTCTCTGCCTGAAGAAGTGGTTTTATCAGAGTCCATAAAGATGTCTAAACAGCAATTGGATAAATACTTGCAAAAACATAATATTCATGCAAATAATTTTTAATTATTGGGGTAAAAGCTTCTTGATCCAAGGAGATATCTGACGGCCATTCTGGAGTCAAGAAGGATTTTTTCCCTAGTTTGTTGCACAATTGGAAGCGCTTCAGACTGGGGTTTTTGCCTTCTTTTGGATCAACAGCAAAAACAAATGTGAGAAAGGCTTAGCTTTATGGACGCATGTATCTTTTCAACTATGTAACTTTGTAACCTCCTGCAATCTTTTTGAGTCATCTATCCATTATTACATTTAGATTATAAATTCAAGCGGTATCTTGCAAAATGGATGTTAACATTACTCACGTTACAATCAATCTGTTCTTCGTCTATAGGGTTGTTAAGCAGGGAACACAAAGCTTCAATCGAATGCGTGGAGGAGAATTCACTTAAGAGCATGTCCATAGTTAGTGTGTAGTGCTATTAAATAAAAAATATAACTGGAAACAGAGTTTGTTCACAGAGTATTAATAAACATCAAAATATCACACATAGAAACAATGTAAATGTTCCAAATAATTTGTATTACTTGTGATAACATATAATTTGCAAAATAAGGTAATTCAAGTAAACAGTTTAAATCTTACTCGGCTACATAAAATCACCTATCTCAGCATACAAATACTGGGATTTACGTAAAACAAGAGGGTAGATGTAGCACCTTGATTGTCCTTACGAGCTCATGTAACACCAAAAGAGGGAATATATAGGGACTATCTTTAGTCTCTGTAGTTTCCATTTTTTGTTGTTACATGAGTTTTAACGAAACTCAAGGTGCTACGCCTACCCTTTTGTTTTACTTGAATTTTACCGGAGAAGAGAGACATCAGATTTGATTACTAAGCTGCTGACCAGAACTGTATCAGTATTATTCGATCGTTGTATTTTTGCTTTGTTTTTCCCAAATATTGGGATTTAGTTACACCATACCGAGGTCATACCGAGTTAAGCCCATCACTACATCACAGTAAACCAATATCGGTGGTTCCTGTGCTAATGTTACCATGTCAGATAAATATGCTTACTGCACACAATATGGCTAGATGATGTAACTATATCCACATAAGGTAGGAGATTTTAACCCCTTAAGGACGGAGCCAATTGTACAAGTTATGATTAGTGATGTCCCGAACGGTTCGCCGTGGACTACAGTCAGCAGACACATTCCAGCCAATCAGCAGCAGACCCTCCCTCCCAGATCCTCCCACCTCCTGGACAGCTCACTAAGAATGCAGCTTCAAAATGGATGCTGTCCAGGAGTTGGGAGGATCTGGGAGGGAGGGTCTGCTGCTGATTGGCTGGAATGTGTCTGCTGACTGGAGTCCGCGGCGAACCGTTCGGGACATCACTAGTTGTGATCAAAACAAAACGTAAACAAAACCTGGAATTTGCGCTACATGTGGTTCAACCATATTTCACCTTTTTCATATTAAATGTACCCACACTTATTATATATCATTTTGTTCAGGAGAAACAGTGCTTTCATTTCATATCACATATTTATATATACACACAAACAACATAATTTTTTTTCAAGTTTTTTTTAAATGCATACCATTTGTAAAAGCAGACAACCCAGGGTATTCAAAATGGAGTTTTGTTAGTAGCCACTAAGTCACAAACCCTGGCCAAAGTTAGCGTTTATATTTTTTTTTTTTTGCATTTTTCACAAATAAACTTCCCTTTCACTGATGATATAATACAAGATTTGACCAATTTCTGTATTTGCAAATTAAAATTTGCCAGATTGGCTATGTTGCCTCTGAGACTGTATGGCAGTCCAGAAATGAAAGTTAACCCCAGGGTATTCAAAATGGGGTATGTCTGGTGTTTATAGTAGCCACTCAGTCACAAACGCTGGTCAAAGTTAGCATTCATATTTGTTTTTTTGCATCTTTTACACAGAAACTGCACGTTATTTGGTGATATAATCGTCGTGATAAGTTTCACTGTGTTGAACCACTCATATGTGTTCAGTGAAGTCTCCCAAGTACAATAGTACCCCACATGTCCAGGTTTTATGGTGTTTTGGAAAGTTACAGGGATAAACATATGACTTGTAAATGAAATTCTCTGGACTCGCTGCCTAGGTTGTCAGGCTGGTCCCTCAAATTATAAATAATAAAATGACTTACCAGTATGTAAAAAGATTACATAAATATACACGTAGAATTTAAATATATATACATATATATGTATTCAAATCATACATGTATATTTAAGTAATTATATCTATTTATATGTATATATTTATGTTTAGATATTTATACATATAAATATATATATATTTATATAATTTCATTCTAAGTGTATTTTGATAACAATATATATTAATATCAAAATACTTTTAGAATGAAATTGCATGTATATATAGTTTTACTTTTTAAATTATTTAATTAATTTAATATTGTACTGATATATATATATATATATATATATATTAAAAAAAAATGTATTTTTCCCTGATTGCTTGACTAACATTTTCGTAATCTTTTTTCACCAGTAGGGGGACTGGCTGTCAGTTTAGGCAGTCCCCCTGCAGGCAGCTGCATAGGCAGCCATGCATGCCATGTGATCGCTCTTTCAGGGGGTCAAAATTGCCGAGGGGGGACTGCCTGGGGTGTCAGGCAGTCCCCCAGAAGCGGATTGCGGCAGAGGTGAGTACACCTTGGGCGCTAGGGCTATGCCGCCGTAATGGCTTTAAAGCTCATTATAATGGGGACGACATAGAACGCCATAATGGCGCTAACGGGTTAAGTAGCCTTAAGTTAATCCGTCAGATTTTTTGCAATTCGGCTCAGAGAGCCTGAACATCTCTTCCTCTGCCATGAGGACTCCTGCCACCACCACTATTAGTAGTATTCAGCCTCAGGATAGTGGGATGAGCAGCATGTCTGTTACAACCAATTTAATACCCAGGAGGCAATTTTTTTTCCCTCATCCATTTCCTTCATGATGCAATACCTTGTGCTGCTACTTCCACTGGTAATGCAACTCCTTCTACCACAAGTTTTATACTTTCTCGGAGCCCCCAAGCCAACAAAGCTTGGGGATCCCTAGTCACTGGAGGGTGGGTTACTTTATTTTTACAATTAGCCCAGACCTGATGACTAAATTTATAAAATATAAATTGAATGCATCAGAATACATGTAGTGTATAAAGATAAACAAAAAGATGACAATTGAAGGGATACTAGAGGCACCCAAACAACTTTGGTTTAATGAAGCAGTTTTGGTGTAAAGATGATGTCCGTGCAGTTGAGGTGCTCTATTCTCTGCCATTTAGGAGTTAAATCACTTTGTTGCATCGCCAGCCACACCTCCATGCATGTGACTTACCTAGCCTCCTTGAGCACTTCCTGCAAAGAGAGATCTAATGTTTTAACTTTCTTTATTACATTCTGTTTAATTTAACATTTTATCTCTTTTAAATATCTGTTAATAGCTTACATGACCCTTAAAAGGAACACAATAGTCACCAAAATAACTACAGCTTGAGTAGAATCATTCCCTTCAGGCTTTTTGCAGTAAACACAGAGAAAATTCAGCGTTTAGATTACAGCCTAGTGATAACTCCACTGGTCACTCCTCAGATGGTTGCTAGATGTGCTTCCTGGAGCAGTGCTGCACAGTGAGCAGCACTGCCATTCAGTGTCTCCACCATCTGCATGCAAACACTGAACTTTCCTCATAGAAATGCACTGATTCAATACATCTTTGAGGAGGTTCCGATTGGCCAGGGTTGTGTTTGACTGGTTCTGCCCCTGATCTGCCTCCTTTATAGTCTGAGCCAATCCTATGAAAAAGCACTGTGATTGGCTCAGAGAATCACTTCAAATGATGTCAGCCAGCAGGCAGATGAGGGGCTGAGGTGGCAGCTGCTGACTTGAATACAAGTAAGATTTTACTATATTGGGGGAAAGAATGGGGATCCAGTGGGAATTAGGTGGTGGTTTTAACACTATAGGGAATTGTAAACCTGTTGTCAAATAACAAAATTTCCTTAAATCACTCCCATATACATTGAATACATTATATATCACAAAGATATGTGATTTATTTGATGTATAATTTAGAGATTTACTAATTTCTCCTCCGTTCCAGCGCTGCCATCTTTGAGCTTCGTTACTCTTTATGTAACACCCCTCCTTTGGGCTAACCTCTGCTTCGCCTCTGGCATTCAGTGATTTGCACTGCTTGGGTTTCATTGCCAGCGTCTGAAAGGAGTGACGTCACGGCGCTAAAAGCACTAACTAGGGCAAGCACAGCGCAGGTAAGTTTCCATAACAAGAAAATGCTCTATGGTTGCTATGCTTGGGAAAGCATATGGTTTTTCTTCAAATATCTGTACATTTGATAGCAAAACTGCTAGCACACTGTATAAACAGAATGTTATGCTCAGTCTCATGAGGTGTTTGGGGCATGATAGGTACCCTTTAACATAGAAAGAAACATCTAAAATTGATAAGTAGAGCCCGTAAGAAGCTCACCTGGTTAAAGAACAAAGATACTCTAAATTCTGAAAACAATCAAAAGACATAGTGGATTTAAAGCTGAAAATCTTTGTACTTTAGTTCCAAAAGTGGCTTTGCGACGCTCAGTGGTCCCGCTAACTATAACTATAATGTAAACATTTTTAAAAAGGAACTATTCATAAATGCTATGAGAATAATTTACATGGTATACTATATTAAGAAGATTGGGCTTCAAAGGATTTAAAGTGAGCTAAGCTTTTAATTGGTGTAATTTTCACTCACTGAAATAATTAAAGGGTGAAAATATCTGTCATGTATCAATGTTTACACATGTTGTGACAGTTGCATGCCGTTTTGTTGAAACACTAATATATATTGTTTTGCCTTTGAACTTGTTAACCTATCAGCTTACTGTTTTGAGTTTGCATCCTTCCTAATATTCTATACAGTATTGACAAAACCTCTGAAACACAATAAGCGCACCCCCCCCACTGCTTACTGGATAAATATGGGTAAAATATCGTTCCTTATTTTAAATATTTTGCTGTTTGTATAGTAAAATAATTACAAAACCAACAACTAGGAAGGCTAAAACAGACATTTCACAAAAATAAAAACCTTTAGATATATTTATATAAAAAAAAGATACTACCTTCTTGTATGTTCAAGAGCTCAACGACGTTTCTAAGGTTTCTATGGTAACGTCCACTTCTTAAAACCCGCTAAGCTGTCCCGCGATCCGCCTGATTCGGGATGGGTTTGTACACATTAATTATAAAACAAACACTGTAATGGAGAACTGGACTGAATGAGATGAAAGTGTATGCTACACTAAGATATATATATATATATATATATATATTTCTAAATCTCTCTACACTCTCTACTGAAGGCTTTACTCGAGTTACCTAAAGACATTGACGAAGGGGCTTTTAATAAAACCACGTGACTACCCTCCGATTTTATTATTTATTTTTTTGGCCTGGTCGTTGCGTAAAAATACGCATCACGTAAACAAGCGTTGAGTTCTACTCACAAAAGAGTATGACTCAAACTGCGGTCGCTGAGCCGACGTCTCAAATGAAAACGATTTACGTACACTGTCAACTTTATGCATCGTGTTTAGAACTCAGTGGAAATACTCGACATTGAAAGAAAGCTGTTTTCCGAGTCTGCGCTTGTACATGTTGGTGTGTGCTGTACTGTTTGGCGCCTGCTTGAAAAGAAGTTACTACTTTTGCCTTAGATTGGGTGTTCCCTACAGTGTCTTGTAGTTTGCGGCAAGTATGTGAACCACATGGCATTTGTACGACAACCTGTATTTTATTTTTGTTAAGGACTGGAAGTGTGATATGATTCGGTTCCATTGGGTACATTTCACTTATGCATACATCTCGTGTAAATGTGCACTAATAATTAGTTTACTCGTTGAAATCTGAACGCTTGGGAACTCAACCTGAATTATATGCTAAAGTGTGACATTTTGGAAATTCAAAGTGATTTTTAAATTAGTTGGAGTTCAAATCTTTTCTAAGGCTTAGCAAATTTCCGTACATCTGTTTGGGCCTAAAATTTAAAACTGACCCTGAATTCTCAATACTTCCCAGATTTTAATGAGTACATCTAAAGTTTCACACTTTTTTTTTTTTTTTTAATTTGGCCTGAACGACTCACAGCAAATATTATCAGTAATTTTGTATTGTAATTGCAACATGGTTGTTGTTCACAAAATAATGCATTGTTGGTAAATTTAAAATCTTAACCCCTTAAGGACAGGGCTTCAAAAGCTTGTCTTTCACTTAATGACAACGGCATTTTTTTCATTTTTTGCTGTTTGCGTTCAACAGCAATTTGCATTTTACTAATTTGTTGCACCAACACATATTATACATCGTTTTTTAAAGGACAGAAAGGGCTTTAATTTGATGTCACACACACACACACACACACACACACACACATATATGCTTATTTATTATAAAAATACAGAAAAATGTTAAAAAAAAGAAAATTTTGTGGGTTTTTTGTTTTTTTACGGTTTTTGCAATAATGTTTGCATAATTAGTGCAGGTTAAGAAAAGTAATTAAAAATAAATTAATTTAGTTGTTCTGATTTACAGAATATATAATGTGTCTGGGATTTTAATTTTTTTTTTTTTTTGGTAGTTACAGGTCACAAAGCACAAGGAGTAAAATAGACTTTTAATGTGGAGCGATTTTAGAATTTGGTATGTTTGTCTTGTAAGCTTAATAGCCATAAAAGAAAACAAAATTGCCACACAAAAGTATATATTTATATAAAGTAGACATCACGGGCTATTTACCTAAGGTTGTTTTGACACTTTCTACGTAGCCATTTCACCGCCAACCTCTGCCAAATATTGGAGTAAAATTATGGGGTTTTTTTTTTTTGGTTTTTGGCACACAACCTTATAACAAAGAAATTCTCGTGTATATTTTGTAAAGTTGGTGTGTGCTATTCCTGTACAAAGTTTTATTTTGTGTTTAGTTACATCTGCTGAGTAAAATGACACCCCCATTGTATGTCTTTGGCACTATTTTGTGAAGTTACAGTGCCATACTGGAGACCTGTCCTTTTCAGTATTCACAGTAGAATTTTGAGATGGATTTAATGAGCCTTAGCTTCCATTTGGGCTATTATAACAGTTTGACTGTTCAAAAAACCCCCCACAAAGGTCTACCATTTGTAAAAGTAGACGCTCTAGGGTATCTCATAAGGTGCATATTGTGCCTTAACATACCCCCATTTTTTCACCAATATATGCCAAAGTATGTGGTAAATTATTTTGTGCATTTTTTACATACGGATTGCATTTTTGCTGGGCGTTTTGTATATTTCATATGTGCCACTAAGTTCAAACCTCCCAAATTATGCTCAACGAAGTCTTCTGAGTAAAAAGACACTCCCAATGAATGTCTTTGGCACTATTTCGTGAAGCTACGGTGTCATATAGGAGACCAAGCCATATCCCTTTTTACCAAACTTTTTTAAACAAATTTAAACAAAATATTGACGCTGGGCCTATGTGCAATTTCCAAGCATCTTCGCAGGCTTTAAATTCAAACTACCCCACAAAGGCCTACCATTTCTTAAAGTGGACACCCCAGGGTGTTTCAAAAGGTATATTTTGAACCTTAGTGTGGGATCATTTTTCCGCTAGCTTGTACCAGATGTAGTGGTAATAAGCGTTTTTTCTGCCTTTTTGACATACAAAGTGAGTTTGCACAGTATATTTTGCAAACCTTATGTGTGCTACGACTGTATAATACTTCATATGTTGCTCAGCTATGTTGGCTGAGTACAGCAATACCCCCGTATGTACCTTTGCCAGGTATGTGTGGACATTGGAGGGGCACATTTGAGACACAGCCATTCCAGTTTTTTTCAAACTTAGAATTTTTATGCTGTGCATATGTCCCATTTTAGAGTATTTTACCAGGCTATATAATCCAAATACCCCATAAAGCCATACCATTTCTTAAAGAAGACATCCCAGGGTATTTCAAAAGGCATATTTTGAACCTTAGCGTATGATCATTTTTCCGCTAGCTTGTACCAAGTGTAGTGGTAATAAGCATTTTTTCTGCCTTTTTGATATACAAAGTGAGTTTGCGCAGCATATTTTGCAAACCTTATGTGTGCTATGACTGTATAATACTTCATATGTTGCTCAGCTATGTCGGCTGAGTACAGCAATACCCCCGTATGTACCTTTGCCAGGTATATGTGGATGTTGAAGGGGCGCATTTGAGACACAGCCATTCAGTTTTTTTCTAACTTTGAAGTTTTACGCTGTGTCCATGTTCCAATTTGGAGTAATTTAGACGGTTGGTTATTGAAACTTCCCCACAAACACATACTATTTATTAAAGAATACACTCTG
Source organism: Pelobates cultripes (assembly GCA_933207985.1). Classification (NCBI taxonomy): domain Eukaryota; kingdom Metazoa; phylum Chordata; class Amphibia; order Anura; family Pelobatidae; genus Pelobates; species Pelobates cultripes. The sequence continues at coordinate 111,423,733 of OW240920.1, read as the reverse complement.
GGGTAATTCAAAAGGCATATTTTTAACCTTGGCGTGGGATAATTTTTTCTCTAGTTTGTTCCAGGTGTCGTGGTAATGAGCGTTTTTAAAATGTATTTTTTAACTTTTTTACTTTTAAAAACTAGTTTTTAAACTTTTGTTTTGCTTATTAATTTTTTAAACTTTCTTAAAACTTTTTTACAGATTTAACATTTTTCTAAGCTTTTTTTTTTTTTTTTACCGTTAACCCCTAACTAGCAGTAAGCAGCACTAGCAGTAAATTCCCCATTTTCCCATAACTCCCACCCACCCCAGGTAGCAAAAATATATAGTTATAAAATATTAAATTGAACCCCTGAGGGTTAAAAAATAAATAAGTTAATCCTCAGGGGTTAAAAAAAAATTAGATCACAGTATAATACTGTGATCTGTATTTGATCGCTGTAGGCAGTGATCGACTGGCAGGGAAGGGGTTCATTTTTATTTGGACTAGGTAAAGGTGTTTTTTTTTTAAATTTTTTTACTTAAACGTTATTAACTTTTTTAAGCTTAATTTTTAACTTTTTAAAGTTTATTTTAAAACTTTTTTTAACGTTAACACCTAGTTAGCCTAACGCCAAATCCCCCAATTCCCCACTAACTTCCACCCACCCCAGCTAGCTAAATATATAATTTTAATTACTTAAATAAATTTAACCCCTGAGGGGTTAAAAAAAAAAAAAAAATTAACCCTCAGGGATTAAAAAAAAATCAGATCATTGTAAAATGTAATCCCTGCCAACTGATCACTGTAGTCAGTGATCAATTGGCAGGGAGGGGGTTAATTTTTTTTATTAAAATGGGTAAAGGGGGGTGGGACTTTAAGTTAACTTTATTTTTATTTTTCCTACAGGGGGCAGGATGAGCACTGTTCCAGCTCCCTGCACTTCACACAGAACCCGGAAGTGCAGGGAGCCGGTAGGTAAGTATGCAGAGCACATGTGCTCGCTCCGACTTGCGGTCAGAGCGAGCACATGTGATGGGCAGCCTGACCGGGTGCTCCCGGTTTGCCTCTAATACAGAGGCAGACCGGAGCACCATTAACCCTGCGGCGATCCGGGGTTAATTAAGGGTCTCCCCTCTGTGACGGACCTCGTCTGTCACCCGTCCTTAAGAGGTTAAGGACGGAGCCAAATGTACACGTTGTGAACGAAACAAAATGTAAACAAAACCTGGCATTTGCACTATATGTCTGTCCAACCGTAATTCACCTCTTTCATATTAAATGCACCCACCCTTATTATATATCATTTTATTCAGGGGAAACAGGGCTTTCATTTAATATCAAATATTTAGCTATGAAACATAATTTAATATGAACAAAATGGGAGAAAATAAGATTTTGGCCATAATTTGTGACTATACGGCTACTAAAAAAGACTGGATTGCAAATGGTTTGACATAATGGGAGTAATTCCCATTCTTGGGCTGCCATACTGGCAACATAGGTTCAGCAAATCTATGTTGCCTCCCCCCAAAAAGTCAAATTTTTCACATTGGGCATTTCCTCCTTGTCATTTCCGTTTATTCTCCTACTGCCAATCTCATTTGTCCATCCTCATACCCCTTTTTGCACGTGTGTGTGTGTGTGTGTGTGTATATGTATATGTGTATATATATATATATATATATATATGTATATGTGTGTATATGTGTGTGTGTGTGTGTGTGTGTGTGTGTATGTATATATATATATATATATATATATATATATATATATATATATATATATATATATATATATATATATAATTTTTTTTTTTATATATTAGTGTATGGTGTGGGAGGGATTCCTGCTCTTTAATTTTAAAATGCTTCTCTCTCTTTCCTTCATCCCTTCATAATTATAGCCATAGATAACTAAATTTTCTTTGATTTCAGGTTGTTATTATGAGTGGCTTTAACTTCGGATCGGCAGCCGCCACGGGGGGTTTTAGCTTTGGAACACCGAAAACCAATGCTTCAACAACCAACTCTGGCTTTTCATTTGGTGCAGGGGGAACTGCACCCTCTGGTGGCTTCAGTTTTGGTAATACAACACAGAATCCTGTTTCTTTAGCAGGGCAGCAATCTGTACCTTTCTCTTTCTCTACCCCAGCTTCTACTGGAGGCACAACATCTGGATTCAGCTTTGGAGCACATGCAAGTTCTGCCCCAGCTCCTGCTGCTGGAATCCTTGCATTTGGGTAAGTTAATCCCTTTTTAATATGAGGCAAAGGCCTATCAAAGTACAATATCAAAAATAATTTAAATGTTGGAGGCAAAGGCACTAACCAACCTAGATGTTTTTGTTTTATGGAGTTTTTACTGTTTCCAAGTTTGATTTTGGCAGAATGATGTGGTTGACCTTGACAGACCACAACCCACATGAAGGTGTGTGTGTGTGTGTGTGTGTATGTATATGTATATATATGTGTGTGTGTGTGTGTGTGTGTGTATATGTGTGTATATGTGTATATATATATATATATATATATATATATTTATTTATTTATTTATTTATTTTGTAGTCGGGGCAATATAGTCGTATACAGAAATCTAGCATATAATAACCATAACATCAATGACATGGAACCAGTCGGTTGCGGTGTGCCAGAACCGACAAAGCAGTAGGCCTATAATAAAAGTGGGCTACTTTAGAGGGTGTTTATGAATTGAGGGAGTGGTGGAAGGGGTGACTCACCAGACCAGCAACGGTAAGGTGAGAGTGGATTGGCAGCCCTTTTAAAGGGGATTCAAGCCTCTTCCACAACTACAGGCCAAGCCTTCAAATTTGTAGTCGGGGCAATATAGTCGTATACATAAATCTAGCATATTATAACCATAACATCAATGAGTTGGAACCAGTCGGTTGCGGTGTGCCGGAACCGACAAAGCAGTAGGCCTGTAATAAAAGTGGGCAAAAGAAAATACCATAAGACGTAATATGGTTAACCAACTTTATTTATTTAGATAGGTCACAGAAAGCTTGTCTTATTTCTTTAACGGTATTAGGTATGTAGAGGGTGTAGGCTGAGGATTTCCAGCGACCCATAGCCTTGATAATATGAGTGGGTACGTGATTAGCAGATGCTACCCCAATTCAGAAAGAGTGACCTGAGAAATGATTGGGGTTTAGGCTGAGTTTAGTCAACAGTAGTCGTACATAAAGCATGAATTTAGTTGTAGTAAGAATGTTTCCATGTAGTTCGAACAAAGGTTGTAGAGGTTGTTTGTGGAGTGAAAGTAAATAAGCGTCAAAAACTTGTACGGGGCACCATTTGTTATGAGAAGGATACAAGGGGATTTCAATAGTATGACCTACGGTGCTGGTTTTAGATTGTTTTAAAAATAGTAACTAATGGTCGTTATGTTTTTGCAAGTCCATAGTTCTTAGGTAGTCGGAGGTTGTAATGGTCCTAGTCGTGAATTTGTTGGGACGGTGGAACCCATAAAAAGCTAAATATATAGCTGTCTTTGTTACGGTATTAGTTATGGGTTCGAAAGGAGAAGAATCTAATTGATTAGTGAATGGAATATGTTGTCTTTGAGGGGACTTGTGCGTCCAATTTTTTAATGCCTTTTAAGTACTGTCTTAATTTGAAACCTGTAGCATTGGGTTGTTGGATAAGCATGTGGTGCTGAATGCCCGTAAGGTACAGTTTTATAGTGTTGAATGATAATTTAAGGTTGATGTGGCAAAAAGTGAAACCCAATATTGATTCTAACGTGAACATGTTGTGGAATTCAGTGATGAATTTCTTGAATACGCGAAAAGCCATGTCGTATGTGTTCCTAGTGTTTACTGAAAGTGCGAGGTGAGAAATGTGACGTGCGTGATCTAACAAAGCCTCAAATCCATGATCATGTCTCGGAAAAGTGGAGCAGGAGTTGCCAGTCTGGAACCGGAGGGTAGTGTCGTAAAGAAATCATGAAAACGAAATCGAGACAAGTGATTAGCACCAGTGTTTGTGCACCCCGGAACGAACGTGAATACATGTGATAAAGAATTGACAGGTGGCCGCTACCCATGTGAGTCATCTTAGGAGTCTCATAATTACCAGGGATGCTGACCGCCCTTTATTGACAATATGGCATGTAGCCATATTATCTGAGTAGCACCTAACCGTGTGACCGGACCAATGTGGTCCCCAGGCAATGGCCGCCGCCACGATTGGGTACAGGTCAAATAAAGCTGAGGTCTCTGTGAATTTGGGCAGTGATTTGACTTCGGTCAGCCATGGTCCCCAAAGCCATTGTTCTCCCCAGATGGCTGCAAAACCTGTTTGCTGCGGCATCTGTCCACAGTGTAGGTGAAGCGTCAGAGTGGGGTGGTATAAACATTGTTCGCCCGTTCCAATAGGTGAGGAAAAAATATGTAAATCAGAGGTTGCATGGTTGTCTGAGTTGAATTGTGGAAATAGGGATAGTAGATATGAAAGATCTACCTTGTGGAATGATCCTCATTGCAAAGTTGAGCGACCCCAGCAGTGATTGCAGTTCTTTCCGGGTGCAACACCCTTGCAGTAGGTATTGTTCGATGCTTGCCAGGGTATGCTCACTTTTGTCCTGAGGGAGGCTAGCCTGCATGTGTACAGTCTCTAGTTGTATCCACAAAAATTGCATGTTGGTGTCTGGACCCAACGTCTTGTGCGGGGAGACTGGAATAGTGAAGGATTCAAACAAAGCCAACATGTGTTTCAAACTACTAGGGGGAGTGTGTTGTTCTCGAACGTGAGGAAATCATCCAGACCGTGAATAACCAACATTAAACATTAAGTAATAACCGACACAAAGCCTCTGCTAATGTGTCAAAAATACGGGTGAAGAAATAATATAACCCTTGCCATTTAATGCCGTGAAGGTGCCAAAGGGAAGGGTGCATGGGAAGTACTTAACCATGCCCCTGTGCCTGCTTTAATGATGGAACCAATGACATGGTCAATAGTGGCATAATGTAGTGAAAATTCTTCGGAAGGTATGAGTGAGTTTAGGCTGGGGACCGTGGAGGAATGTGGTGCAGATAAATCAATGATCAGTTTAGGTTTGATTGAGTTTTTCCCCGTGACAACCCCAATAGGGTTGGTTCTCCAAGATGTGAAGGGTGGTGAAGAATGGGCCCAACAAAACCCTTTCTTCACCTCGGTCATGATAAGTTTATTTACCAACTGTGGGTCATCTAATGTGGATAGTAGGTTGTCACATTCCAGCGTGCCTGTTGGTGAATGTATCAATCCCTCAGTCAGTCCCGTTATAAGGTAGTTACTGAAATGGCGTGATGGGTGTAGTTGTAACAAAGTGGTGAATAATCTTAGATTCACGCACGTGACATATGGTTTAGGAAATGCTTTATTTGGGCACATTGTCTTTGAATGGGCCCTGAAACAGTGTGAACATACATGCATTAACCTGCAAGAGGTTTTGTTCAATTTCTGCCGAATTCGGGCAGAAATTGGTGCTATGTGTTGCCGATGCACGCAAAAGCTGGGGGCCTGAGGCCTGCAAAGTGCCTGCAGATTAGCTCAGTGTCCAATTTGTTCCAATTTATGCTTAAATTGAACTGAGCCAGAGCCGCAGCCACTGTTGCAGAGAAGGAACGGTGGTAATAGTAAAAAGTGGTACCACCGTATTTGTGCCCCAGATCCACCATCTTGTGCATGTATGCATCCAACTCTGCTCTTTTCTCAGGGTAAACTGAGCAGTAGACATCTCTATAAATCCCAAACCCCAGCACAAATTCATGGATGGACAATTTCTTATTCAGCCGGTGGTGTCTAGCCCTTAGTACTACTGAAGTATCCCCGTATGCAAAGGTCCTGTTCTCTAGGACATCCTGGGAGGCAATGAGACCAGGTTAACGTCCTTTCCTTCCAGAATGTCCTTTTTAATGTGAGATGGGACCATATGCGAAGGATTAATTGATTCTATAACCGCAATAGATTCAAAGGAATTACCGGGCATAGTATTAATGAGAGGATGACTGGTAACCGTAGTATTGGAAGTGGACTGATGAGCACCACCAGCCTCCAATTTATCCAGCCTGTCACTAATTGTGCCAATGGATGCCATTAGAGAAGTCCTCATGGCATGGAAAGCTGGTAATTGAGTCCCACTAGGGCCTTCCCCTGCCTCGGAGTTGTCGGTGGTAGTGTTCAGTAATCTAAACAACTCCGCCTTCCTTGCAGTAGCTGGGAAAGGGATGCAGCGTCTTCTGAGTTCTGCTGTGAGACGTGGGATGGTCCATGATTTAAGGGACAAAGGGCTATTCACATCTGTACCAGGAACAGGGGTACCAGGCCTAGCGGGTGTGCTGGGTAGTGAAAGTTCCTCAGGGATATCAGGCGTTTGTGACATAACTGAAAAATATAAAAGTGGCTTAATCAGTCATCTTGTAACGAATTTGGGTGGGTACTGGTGAGGCTAGCTAAATACCAAGCAGTGAAACAATTATGCTTTGTGAGTGTGACAAATGAGTCCCTGCTAGTTGCCAAGCATCCTGAGAGGCACTATCTATGCGTGGCGCTCAAAGGGGAAAAAATGAGGCCACCGAACGTTGTGGCGGGGTGTTGGCCACTCGATGTCAATTAAAGCATAAGAAAGAATGGGAGTGACAGTTGAGGCCCTCTCTTTGCAACAGTGCGAGGCGGCTAGCTATGATTTTGGCCCGAGGGACGTATACCTCAGAGGATGAGGATGTTGGCCTCGCGGGACCACTAGCCTATGGATTAACACCAGAAAATATATTCCTAATTGGGTCACGTAACCTAGGACCAGTTCCAATCTAAACATAGAAAGAAGTGGGTTCTGGCGTAGTACCTGATATGTGAGTCAGGCCGAGCTGTCAATGTAGAGGTAAACAGCGACTATAAAAGTATTGAGGTTTGACCTGTGGACATGAGATTTGACATATAAATGTCTGAGTGTAAGGTATTAGTTGGGCCAGATCGTGGGCCCTGAAAAAAAGAACCTACCCGACACTATGCAGAGGGTAGATTTAAACGGAAGAAGACGGCTTCTGTGCTTGTAAAAGCTGCCGTCTGACGTTCAAGAACCTAAAAGAGTAAATTACACACTTAACTAATTTAATATGTATCATTCGCCCCAAGATTGAATCATAATTAAATTCCAACCAACCTAGAAAGTAAATACAATTTGACACAGATGTCAGGAATCTCAATTCCTAAGTACGAACCCCCTGGTATGAACCTGTGGGAAAATGTCAGGAAAATCAGAGCACAACATCCAAGCTTGGACTTGTCACCAGTGGGGTACCTCAGGGATCTGTACTTGGACCCATTCTCTTTAATATTTTTATTAGAGATATTGCAGAAGGTCTTGATGGTAAGGTATGTCTTTTTGCTGATGATACTAAGATATGCAACAGGGTTGATGTGCCAGGAGGGATAAGCCAAATGGCAAATGATTTAGGTAAACTAGAAAAATGGTCAGAGCTGTGGTAGCTGACATTTAATGTGGATAAGTGCAAGATAATGCATCTTGGATGTAAAAACCCAAGGGCAGAGTACAGAATAATTGATAGCGTCCTAACCTCAACATATGAGGAAAGGGATTTAGGGGTGATTATTTCTGATGACTTAAAGGTAGGCAGACAATGTAATAGAGCCTCAGGAAATGCAAGCAGAATGCTTGGTTGTATAGGGAGAGGTATTAGCAGTAGAAAGAGGGAAGTGCTCATGCCATTATACAGAACACTGGTGAGACCTCACTTGGAGTATTGTACACAGTACTGGAGACCGTATCTTCAGAAGGATATTGATACTTTAGAGAGGGTTCAGAGAAGGACTACTAAACTGGTTCATGGATTGCGGGATAAAGCTTACCAGGAAAGGTTAAAGGATCTTAACATGTATAGCTTGGAGGAAAGACAAGACAGGGGATATGATAGAAACATTTAAATACATAAAGGGAATCAACACAGTAAAGGAGGAGACTATATTTAAAAGAAGAAAAACTACCACAATAAGAGGACATAGTCTTAAATTAGATGGACAAAGGTTTAAAAATAATATCAGGAAGTATTACTTTACTGGTAGGTAGTGGATGCATGGAATAGCCTTCCAGCTGAAGTGGTAGAGGTTAACACAGTAAAGGAGTTTAAGCATGCGTGGGATAGGCATAAGGCCTAACCATGAGTAGTTCACTGGTTTTGCATATTTTCCTAAGTTTTGTTCCAAGCTGTTGTATACAGCAAACACAGACTAGAAGGAATCCATGTTTAAAATGGAATGAGGCAAAAATGCGATTCTATGTTAAGCTAATTTGCATATGCCCACCCAGAATCCTTTTCAGTAGCAACATCACTGCAGATTTGTGATTTCTGTGGGAAGAGCAAGTCTCATGGCTTGACTGGAGTGCAGATTTTTGTTAAAGGACCACTCTAGGCACCCAGACCACTTCAGCTTAATGAAGTGGTCTGGGTGCCAGGTGCCTCTAGGATTAACCCCTTTTTTAAATAAACATAGCAGTTTCAGAGAAACTACTATGTTTATAATAGGGTTAATCCAGCCTCCAAATCCTCTAGTGGCTGTGTCATTGACAGCCGCTAGAGGTGCTTGCGTGCTTCTCACTGTGAAAAATCACAGTGAGAAGACGCAAGCGTCCATAGGAAAGCATTGTAAATGGGAGAGGAGGAGGGGAGCTCACCGCCCGGCGCTGGAAAAAAGTTAAGTTTTAACCCTTTCCTCTCCCCAGAGCCAGGCGGGAGGGGGTCCCTGAGGGCGGGGGCACCCTCAGGGCACTATAGTGCCAGGAAAACGAGTATGTTTTCCTGGCACTATAGTGGTCATTTTAAACATTGTAATGCATTCTATAGTGAATAAACCTGTGAATCATGGGGGGGAAAAGTGAGGAGGGCAAAATTCACATAGGGAAAAACTCAAATTTCTGTAGATGTCACAAATTGTTTACACAGTGGAAAGGTCCCATTATTGTATTTATTTTATAGTGTTAAGCGTTGACGTTCTCAGAAAGTAAATCCAAAGTTAGGAAAGCACTCAACAAATGCAAGTGACAGATGAAAGGCGGCTATATAATCTGTCACAATCTTGGTCAAGAGATTTGATGGCATTAATAAATGTTTCTCCAATGTAGGAGATGCTAGACTGTTCTTAGAAATGTGATGTTTTTCTACTATGCTCCATGTACACCTTGCCTTGTGGGAAACCTTGTCCCAGAAATGCGAACCGGACAGCAAGAGCAGGCAAACCCAAACAGCCATCTTAGTATGTTGTCACGCCATGCCCAATTACTGAAAATTAATCAATTTGTCAGGCTTATTCACTAAAGTGTGAATTGTCAATATTTCATAATTTTCTTTAAGGGAATACAAACCTGTATTCCTGACACTAGCGTTCTAAAAACACTGGTTTAGGTGTCTGGCCTTATTTACAAATCTGCATGGATTTTGTTGTGGCTGGCTCCGCCTCCTTGTCTAATATTATCAAACGTATGATGAATTATTGCATTTCTGTGAGGAACGTTCAGCTCCTCCATGCAGACCGTGTAGGCACTGAGTGTAGGTGCTGACCCAGGAAGCACCTCTAGTGGCCAGCTGAGTGAGTGTTCCAAGGCAGCTGTAGTTGTTTATGTGCATATAGTGTCTCATTAAACATAGCAGAAACAAGTGCAAGAGTGAGAAAGCTTAAAGATGCTGCCAAAAGAAAAATGTGCCTCTCACAATTCCAAATATGCACACTATATACCAAAACAGTGTCTTTGGCGCAAATAATAAAAGCAAGCAAATGGCTACTTTGGCGAATAACTCCAGGAAACTGGCTAATTTTGGTTGAACTGCCATCAAATCTGATTCTTTGTATGTTGGATTGTGTTCTGTGCACTTTATAGAAACTTCAAAACTTGGTACTCGTAAGATTTTCTGAAGCTGCAATATAAATCAGACCCGAGTTAAGTGGCCCCCTAGTGGGCAATGCTTTTTTAGCAAAAATTTCCTTGAATTCCTGCCTTCATATTTCTTAATACTATAAAAATACTATGTTATTTTTTTGATTTGTCTATTTCTTATGTTTCTCCATATACATATAATTTGCCAGTGCTTTTATTCCCATTTTATACAAGAATGGCTTAAGGTCATTTTTTTTTTTTTTTTTTTTTAAATCACACGTTTACACTTAATGGTGTACACAAATTTACTCTTTATTATTTGCGCCACAGACACTTTAAACATAGATGTGATTATTTCCAGTTCAGATATTTAGCCTAAATTGTGATATTCTATTTGATTTTCCAACAAATCATATTTTGTGACCTAACCATATAGTTTTAGACAGTGTATGCAATTCAGCAATATTTGTGGTTTATTTTTAATTTTTCTGTTTAATTGACGTTTTAATCCTTTTTTTTTTTTTTTTTTTTAAGATTTAATACAGTTGCATCCATTGAAAAATGTGAATGGCACTCTAGCTCTAATAAATGTACCTTCTTCTTACAGGAACAGTGCCCCTAAGCTCAACATAGGATCAGGACCCCAAGCAGCTGTTGTGGCAGCTACAGTAAGTAGCACCGTCCAACCTTCACAGACTACAGGGGGTTTCTCCTTTGGATTGAACCCTACAAATACTGTGCCAGCAACATCCACTGCTGCGGGGGGGTTCTCTTTAAGTGGAACAGCATCAAACAACCCCAGTAATGCTTTTGGACAGACAACAGCCCAAACAGGGCTCTCCTTTGGGACCCCTGTTTCCACTGCTGTGGTGTCAGCAGCCACAAGCACTCAGGCTGCAACAAACTTCAGTCAAGGATTACCAGCTGCAGGTAACATACATTTTGATCACGCTGTTTACACGGTCCTCATTCATTCCGTTACTTATTTATTTTTCCCTCCTCTTTATTTTCTTCTTCTTACCCATTGTTTGAACATGTTCCTCCTTTCCTTACAAGCTCACCAGGTTTATTTTTCTTTCACAGCCACCAGTTCAGGTTTTGGATTACCCTCTGGTGTCGCTTCCTCCAACATTCCTGCCTCGGCTACTTTAACACATTCTCTGGCTATTGGATCAACACTGGGTACCAATCTGAACTCCGGAGAGAAGCCATCAGAAAATACCTCAGGTAGTATTTGGTGTAGATATCTATGTACTGAATGTAAAGAACATAGTGGAGACCCCACATGAAAATGTTTTTTAACTTTCAAGTAACTCACTTTTGTAAATAAAGCTGCTTAGTTGTCTTATTGGGTGGATTGTAAAATGACTTTAAACACAGACTTGAACAACGTGGCATAGAATTCCTTCTTGGTACAGCATTCTCCCCTGGGCTCTTAGTGCTCAGCTCTCTCTTGCGCACCTCAGTGGTGCCGGAGCCGGAATATGACATCACTCAGGCATCACTTAGAGACGCACGAGGGAGCTGAGGATTATAGCTCCATCGCCATCTGCCTGAACTGTGCGCCTGTCTCCCCGACCGCCTGCCAGCCCAGCCAGTAGCAACCCCACTGGACAACAGTGAAAAATACACCAAAATGTAAGCAAAACAAAATTGTTAGTGTGTCTGTCAAAGAGTGTGTTTCAGTGTGTGTATGTGTGTGTATATATGTGTGTGTGTGTGTCACCAAGGTTTTAAAAGGAGGCTCCATCCCTAAGGTCCTCAGTCTTTTTCCTGTCCTACAGCCCTTAGGACGTGAGCAATTTGTTCCCTTTACTTACGGACATGTATATTGTTTTATCTTCATTACTTTATTTGCTTACATGGATAAGTGCTGTGTTTAGCCTGTTTTAAAGCTGTTTCGCTGGTTTCTTATAGAATTTAACAGTGCACATTTTTTCTTAATACTTTACCACAGGTAATATTTAGTTATTATTAATTGTCAGGTTTCTGATTCTTCACCAGGATCTGGTTATGAGGAGAAAACAGTGGAAGGAATCGGTTATGCACTGACTTTCTCCAGAAGGTTGTCGCTTCAGCATGACCTATCATTGTGCAGCCACATGACATGCGGGCAGGGCTTACAAAGTAAGTTCCAGAGGCCTTAGGGGTAAGAAAAGAGGCCAGGCTTTACCCTGTGGAGGAAGTTATTTCCATCCCCAGAACTACACCACCTAAGTTGCACACTTATGGATCATAGGTGGACGCAGACCTGTCCAAAATTTTATGCCTACCATTGCAGGAGGCAAGCCAGCTGTAATTTCTGCTGCTGTTTCTACAAACATGAAATATGTGATTAAAGATCTAAAGGCTACTATGGAGATAGATATTAAAAGCCAAGATTGAAGAGGAAGTCTTCAGGTTACAACTGACTTCTTCACAGAACTTCCCTAGATGTAACTAGGATATTCTCTGGATCAAATGGCTTTATCTATAGCAGCTAAGAAAGCATTATGGTTCTCTTTCTGGGATGATGACTCATCCTCCTCTACACCATTCTATTTGAAGGGGTGGTGCTGTTTGGGAAAATTCTGGAAATTCCATTGAAAAGGCGAATGAGGGCTGCAAGATATTGGTACCTTAGGATGGAAGTTCCAAGGATCCCAGCTCCTCATAGTCTGACCGGAGAACCTCCAGTGGCCAGTATTTGAGATACATGGAGCTACTGGCCCTGCAGGGAATACTCCAGAGGTTACTCATGGCAGTTGGTAAACCTGCCTTTCAAGGTTCTAATGGAGCTATAACGCAGTCATTTTGCTCTTCAGCAATGAACATTTCTCCTCCAGTACTAGGAGCCTCATTTTTCTGATCACACATACCTGGGCTCGTCATACTCTGGAGGCTTGAGTGGTATCCATGGTCCAGATTGATATAGACTGGAATTTTTTCGGGCACAGGAGTCTCCATACCAACAGGAGTATTAAGACCAATGAATCAAAAGGTAAAGCAATGAAGGAAGAGGCCTTCTGGACGAAGAGGTGATTTTTTTTTTCTTTTTTTGGGTCCCAGAACAAGAGCAGTTCCAGGGACAAGTTCGCCTCTCTTCTGGTGCTAAGAGGAAAAGCACATGAAAGCCTACACTGGACCTAAGAGGGGCCAACAAGAGGCTGAATGTTAGAGTCTTCGGAATGAGTCAATCAGATCCATATCTCAAGCAATCTGGAAGGATAATTTCCTTACCTCTATATATCTCAAGGATGCTTACTTTCAGTCCATTCTGCAGAGATCTTCGGCATTAGCTCAGAAGAGAACTTCCATGTTAGTGCCCTACCATTTGGCCTTAATGCGGCCCCAAGAATCTTTCTATGTGCTTATAGTATTATTGAGAGTCCAGAACTCCACCTGGTTCAGTTATCTGGAGGATCTACGTCTGATAGCCTTGGACCCTCAGAAGGCAGGCACACATAGGTATACAGTTCTTTCATAACTCCTAAAGTTTGGCTGCTTGATGAATATCAAGAAAAGCAGTTTCAGACCAGCTTAGTGGTTGACATTCCCGAGTGTAAAATTCTAGGCTCTGCTTTTCCCTATCTCTGGAACAGTTCCACAGATTGTAAAGGTTTTCTCTCCCAGTTTCTTCATTTCTGCTTGGTAACAGCAAGAAAATAGATGCAACTACTAGGAATCCTGGCTTCCACCTGCAGATTTGTCAGATGGGCCCAATGGCATCTCTGGATTACTTACAGATCCTTCCTATCTTGGTCTAACGAGAGAGAGATTATTGGAGCCAGCCACTAACTATGTCCCCATCAGTGGAGTTGCACCTTACCCTGGCAGCTGAAAGAGGGATTAGATCTGAGTTTCCCGTGAACAGAACCTCATTGGTCAATTATTAGCTCGAATTCCAGTTTTTTATAAGATTGGTTGCACAGTGTTTGGACCATGTTGCACAATATTTCCATTCATTTGTATGGAATTAAAAGTCATTTTCAAGGCTCTTCTTCACTTCAGAGGCTTGCTGAAGAACGAGTGGGTCCAAATTTGCTCAAATATCAATGCAACTGTATCCTATATCTACCAAGATGGGTCTCACAGATACATATTGATGGAATTCCAGCCCATAATGATCAGGGCACAGAAGAACAACCAGTTGCTCAGAATACCATGGCTGTTTGCTGGAGCCGAATAACTCTGGACAAGGTGGATTGGCAACCATGTCCTGACGTATCCTCATGGTTGATGCAGATTGTCTGATACCCTACATAGATCTGAGGGCCATTTCTTGGAACTACCAGGTCCAGAAGTATTTTTTACATGCTAGGACCAGAATGCTCAGGTTCAGGATACACTGGCTCAAATTTTGAATTTTAGTCTGATGTACATATTTTCCTGTTTTCGACCTTCTTAAAAAGACAATGCAAAAGGCGACAGTGTAAGACCGTGTCGACTCTAATTCCTATGATGAATAAGATGATTCTGGAACCTTCAAGGGAAATTCCTGTACGTCCAGACCTATTACAAGGCCCCATGACACACCAGGATCCTCAAGTTCTGGTGTTGATGCGGGAGTCCATATTAGTATAGGCATCCCTGAGACTCATTGAGATCCTCTTACAATCCTATACAGGCATTACTAAGCATGACATGCTTTTGTCTGTTGGAATTACTCCTCGTTCAGGCCTTGAAAGGTTCTGTGTTATAACACTCTAGAGGAGCACTTAGCTGCACTTTGCTTCATATAAGCATTGATTGAAATCATGCCTCCACTGAGTGTGGTGAAGCCAATATGTGACGTACCACTGGTCACGCGGGCCCTGACTGAACCATTATTCGAACCTCTAGACGGAGCTTCCATTGAGCGTTGATGCCCTTGGTGTTTTGCTTCATGTAAGCAACAATTGAACTCAAGCCTCCGCTGAGGGTGTTGAAACCAATATGTGACGTACCACTGGTCTCACAGACTCTAACTGAACTTCTAGCAGGAGCTTCCTTGATGTTAGCCCAGACGTTGCTGTTGCTGGTGACTGGTACCTCAGCAGGGTGAATGTGTGCACTTAGCTGCACTTTGCTTCATATAGGCATTGATTGAAATCATGCCTCCACTGAGTGTGGTGAAGCCAATATTTGACGTACCACTGGTCTCACGGGCCCTGACTGAACCATTATTCAAACCTCTAGAAGGAGCTTCCATGGTGGTAGCACAGAAAGTGCTGGTGGTTGATACCCCAGCAAGGGAAATGGTTGAACTCCAGGCTTGATCCTGTGTACCCCCATTCACTGAATTTCAACAGGATATGGTTGTCTTGCGTGTAGCACCAGTGATCCTGCCTAAAGGGAGAGCCTTTCAATGCTGTTCTCTACCTCTAGCAAAGGATTTGGGACATTCTCCACTAGTGCTGTTACAGCATCTCGTGGGCTTCCATGGCAATGGTCTCTGCTGAAACTTTGTAAAGTTGGCATTTGGACCTCTTTGAACTAGTTTGTCCTGCATTACATATTGGACATTGAAGCAATTAATGAGGCACAACTTGGACATCACGTCCGTTCTCTACCTGTGCTGGAGGGTATCAGGGCACTCTCCTCTCATGCTGTTGTAGCATCATGGGTTGCCATGGCAATGGTTTCTGCTGACGCTTTTTGTAAGCTAGCATTTGAACCTCTTTAGACATGTTTGTCTGGCATTTCATACTGTTCATTAAAACAGTCTATGATGCACAATTTGGTACTCAAGTACTTAACTCAGTTCATTCATCTATCTATGTTGAATTATTCTGATAATTTGATTGACTATTCTGTCCCTCCCTTTGTAAGCTTGGGTATTCCCCATGTGTATATGCTGCCATGATTAGCCAGGAAAGTGGAAAATTTATTCATACTTACCGTAATTTTCTTTTCCTGGCTATTATTCATGGCAGCATATACTTCCCACCCATTAATGTCACTATTTAGGTACTGTAGAGCTTGTAAACTGACTGAGGACCTTAGGGATGGAGCCTCCTTTTAAAACCTTGGTGGTTTTCCTGTCCTATCGGCTGTAGGGGAAGAGCTAACCCATGTGTATATGCTGCCATGAATAATAGCCAGGAAAAGAAAATTACGGTATGTATGAATAAATTTTCCACTGTGTGTGTGTGTATATATATATGTGTATATGTGTGTGTGTGTGTGTATGTGTGTGTGTGTGTGTATATGTGTGTGTGTGTGTGTATATATATATATATATATATAGTGTGTGTGTATATATATTGTAACAAACCACCTCTTTTACAGGTAGGATTGTCACAGATCTTGCAGTAACCACAGCCTTCTAGGGTATACAAAGTCCAGGACACATTCAGCTCGGTTTTCCTTTTTATTCAATAAGAAACCGGTGCTGTAAATAATAACAAAAACAAACAAAATCCCTTGCTCTTACTTGAGCTCTTACTAGACATGAATTACTATCTGCAATTGGGTGGCTTTCCCACTTACCAATTTTCCAAACAAAAGAAATGGCTTTGCAATAAACACACTTGTGTTTCACTCTCCTAGCTGTCTTTTCCTCCCTCACTCTGCAGCAGGCTGCCCTCTTCTTTTAAAGGCCTGTCTACTAATTGACTAGCTACAGGTGAGTGCCAATTAACTAACTCGTAAGTCAGATCCAAATAGTGGTCTGTTACACAGCAACTAATGCTGTTGGAGCATTGGCCCACCCTGTTCTCCAAATACTCCGCCCCAGGGACCCATACCATGTTTTGCAGAGCATCAGCTATGCATATTGCAAACTTTAACATCTCTCCCTGGGGCATTTAACTGAAAAATCCTCTGGTTGCTGTTTAGCAAATCAGGTCTGATGTATCTCCCATCAACCACTATTCCACCTTTACGCTCACACTATATATATATATATATATATATATATATATATATATATATATATATATATATATATATATATATATATATATATATATATATATATATATTAATGTGTGTGTATATATATATATTAATGTGTGTGTATATATATATATTAATGTGTGTGTATATATATATATTAATGTGTGTGTATATATATATATTAATGTGTGTGTGTATATATATATATTAATGTGTGTGTGTATATATATATATTAATGTGTGTGTGTATATATATATATTAATGTGT
>OW240920.1:111375617-111406649 GCA_933207985.1 Pelobates cultripes | reverse complement strand
GTGTTGTGGAGAGAGGCACTGAGGCCAGTGGTGTTGT
The DNA here is from genome assembly GCA_933207985.1 of Pelobates cultripes. NCBI lineage: Eukaryota > Metazoa > Chordata > Amphibia > Anura > Pelobatidae > Pelobates > Pelobates cultripes. Next base: position 111,406,612 of record OW240920.1, on the reverse strand, counting down.
GGAGAGAGGCACTGAGGCCAGTGGTGTTGTGGAGAGAGGCACTGAGGCTAGTGGTGTTGTGGAGAGAGGCACTAAAGACTAGTGGTGTTGTAGAGAGAGGCACTGAGGCTAGTGGTGTTGTGGAGAGAGGCACTGAGGCTAGTGGTGTTGTGGAGAGAGGCACTGAGGCTAGTGGTGGTGTGGAGAGAGGCACTGAGGCTAGTGGTGGTGTGGAGAGAGGCACTGAGACTAGTGGTGTTGTGGAGACCGGCTTGGAGACTATGGTGAGGCCTAATAGAAAGCAGTTGTTGTTGGGGGATTCCATTATAAGAGGTGTGGAGATGGACAATGGTGGTCTTGTGAGGTGTCTTCCCGGAGCTACTGCTCACAGAGACAGGAGACGCATCTGTAATATTGTTAAGCAAGCAAAGCAGGAAGGGGAATTGGATGTACTTGTCCATCTAGGGACAAATGACTTGGCTTGCAATGAGGTTTCAGAGGTTAAGGAAGTTTTTAGTGTTTTTGCCAATGATATACGGCAGGCTGCTTCCACACTGTCATTCTCTGAAGTTCTGCCTGTGCATAACACTCAGAACGACAGGCGGATGCGTATTAGGGACTTTAATTTGTGGCTTGGTGAATGGTGTCGGAGCAAGGATTTGGCTTTATTTTTCATGGTAGCTCTGTTTGAAATGGATATAAGCTGTACAAAAAAGATGGTTTGCATCTTTCTCAAAAGGGAACAAATGTTCTCAGTGAGCAGTTCAGAGGTTTTGCTAGGATGTATTAAAACTAGGAGGGGGGGGCAAAAGGGTGATAAAACATCAATCCAATTGTCCCCAAAACAAGGACAGAAGGTGCCTGTAGCAAGTGTGTTAAAAAATGATAAGCTTAGAGTCATGTCTACAAATGCTCGCATTTTAGGGAATAAGATCCATGAACTTGTGGCAATAATGGCAACTGATAGTGTAGATTTAGTCGCTGTTACTGAGACATGGTACAATGAGAAAATGACTGGGACATAGCAATACCAGGGTACTCTTTATATAGGAAAGATAGGGAAGGCAAGAAAGGGGGAGGGGTGGCCTTGTATGTGAAGGATAGCATAAAATCTAGCCTAATAAAAGTTAGTGAGGCAAACATAGAGTCCGCTTGGGCTACGTTAGAATTTGGTAATCACACAGTAACTCGTGTAGGTGTGATTTATAGGCCCCCAGGACAAATTGAAGAGTTAGATTATCTACTAGTTGAGGAAATAGCTAAAATGACAATGAAGGGGGAAGTTATCATCATGGGTGACTAATCTTCCTGATGTAAATTGGAAAACAAAATTAGCTACTTGTGCCAGGAGCACACATATTCTAAACTCCCTACTGGGATTGTCTCTAAAACAAGTTGTTGAGGAGCCAACTCGTGAAGAGGCCATACTAGATTTAGTGTTAACAAATGGAGATTTGGTATCAGATGTTACTGTAGGTGAAAGTTTAGGATCCAGTGATCATCAGTCAGTGTGGTTTAATATAAGAACAGAGACTGAGTCACACCACACAAAAACAAAAGTTTTAGACTTTAGAAAAACAGACTTTTCTAAAATTAGAATATGGGTAGAGGAGTCATTATCAGACTGGAGCAATTAAAATGGAGTCCAAGAAAAATGGGATTATTTAAAAGTTGCTCTATTGAAGGCAACAGAAAATTGCATTAGGCTGGTCAGTAAAAGCAAAAAATTCAAGAAACCACTGTGGTACTCCGCAGATGTGGCCAAAATAGTTAAAAACAAAAAGTTAGCATTTAGGAATTATAAAAAAAACCAGATTGAGGGAGACAAAATGATCTATAAGATTAGGCAGAAAGAGGCTAAGCAAGTTATAAGAGCTTCCAAATCACACACAGAAGAGAAAATAGCACAGTCAGTAAAAAAGGGGGATAAAACATTTTTGAGATACATAAATGAGAAAAGAAAAATAAAACAAGGATTAGTTAGATTAAAAACAAAAGAAGGAAGGTATGTAGAAGAGGATAAAGGCCAGGCTGACTGCCTCAATGAATATTTTTGTTCTGTATTTACAGAAGAAAATGAAGGAAAGGGACCTCAGTTGAGAAAAAGGATAAATGAGTCATTTATTACACGTGAGTTTACAGAGGAAGAGGTTCTATTTCAACTGTCAAAAGTAAAGACAAATAAGTCAATGGGACCTGATGGAATACACCCAAAGCTATTAAAAGAGCTTAGTGGTGTACTAGCAAAACCATTAATAGATTTATTTAACCAATCATTGTTAACAGGAGTAGTCCCAGAAGATTGGAAGTTAGCGAATGTTGTGCCCATTTACAAGAAAGGTAATAGGGAGGAGTCGGGCCACTATAGGCCAGTAAGCCTTACTTCAGTAGTGGGGAAAGTGATGGAAACCATGTTAAAGGATAGGATTGATGAACATCTAAAAACACATGGATTTCAAGATCAGAGACAACATAGGTTTACTTCAGGGAGATCATGCCAAACTAATCTCATTGATTTTTTTGATTGGGTAACTAAAATTATAGATCAGGGTGGTGCAGTAGACATTGCTTACCTAGATTTCAGTAAGGCTTTTGACACTGTTGCACATAGAAGACTTATCAATAAACTGCAATCTTTAAGTTTGGATTCAAATATTGTTGAATGGGTAAGGCAGTGGCTGAGTAACAGGCAACAGAGGGTTGTAGTTAATGGAATATATTCGAAGCTTGGACTTGTCACCAGTGGGGTACCTCAGGGATCTGTACTTGGACCCATTCTCTTTAATATTTTTATTAGTGATATTGCAGAAGGTCTTGATGGTAAGGTATCTCTTTTTGCTGATGATACTAAGATATGTAACAGGTTGATGTTCCAGGAGGGATAAGCCAAATGACAAATGATTTAGGTAAACTAGAAAAATGGTCAGAATTGTGGCAACTGACATTTAATGTGGATAAGTGCAAGATAATGCATCTTGGACGTAAAAACCCATGGGCAGAGTACAGAATATTTGATAGAGTCCTAACCTCAACATATGAGGAAAGGGATTTAGGGGTGATTATTTCTGATGACTTAAAGGTAGGCAGACAATGTAATAGAGCAGCAGGAAATACTAGCAGAATGCTTGGTTGTATAGGAGAGGTATTAGCAGTAGAAAGAGGGAAGTGCTCATGCCATTGTACAGAACACTGGTGAGACCTCACTTGGAGTATTGTACACAGTACTGGAGACCGTATCTTCAGAAGGATATTGATACCTTAGAGAGGGTTCAGAGAAGGGCTACTAAACTGGTTCATGGATTGCGGGATAAAACTTACCAGGAAAGGTTAAAGATCTTAACATGTATAGCTTGGAGGAAAGACGAGACAGGGGGGATATGATAGAAACATTTAAATATATAAAGGGAATCAACACAGTAAAGGAGGAGACTATATTTAAAAGAAGAAAACTACCACAACAAGAGGACATAGTCTTAAATTAGAGGGACAAAGGTTTAAAAATAATATCAGGAAGTATTACTTTACTGAGAGGGTAGTGGATGCATGGAATAGCCTTCCAGCTGAAGTGGTAGAGGTTAACACAGTAAAGGAGTTTAAGCATGCATGGGATAGGCATAAGGCTATCCTAACTATAAGATAAGGCTAGGGACTAATGAAAGTTTTTAGAAAATTGGGCAGACTAGATGGGCCGAATGGTTCTTATCTGCCGTCACATTCTATGTTTCTATTATATCTATCTCTAGATCTTTGTTAAGAAGTCTTTCGGACGAATAGTAAAAATTCGGACCAAGTCTCCCAAGTGGTCATCCACAGGAATTTCATATTGCCAGCTATTGTGGGCAAGTGAAACATATAATCCAGGAACTTGAAGATGGCAGTGCTTAGGGCATAGAAGAAAAAATTAAACCGGAAAAAAAAATTAAATGGGGGACCTTTAAAGGGTTGATTTAAAGGGTTGAAAGAGGGCACTTTAAGTGCTGAATAGGCATATTCAGTTAACAAGGATACCACCACTTTTCAATTGAAATGCTGGTTAAAATTTGAAATCCCTCCCTGCACTGTGTACTAAACTTTACTTTAAAGGGACACTATAGTCACCAGAACAACTACAAATTAATGTAGTTGTTCTGGTGTGTATAATAGCTCCTTTCAGGCATTTTCATGCAAACACTGCCTTTTCAGAGAAAAGGTAGTGTTTACATTGCCCTTATGGACACCTCCAAGTGGCCACTGGAGGGGCTTCCTGGCTCAGGGCTGCACAGTAAGCACCCCTGCTGTTCAGTGTCCCCACGCCCTACATTGAGACGCTGAATTATCCTCATAGAGATGCATTGATTCAATGCATCTCTTTGAGGTGGTGCTGATTGGCCAAAACGGCGTTTGGCCCCACAGTCTTGCCAATTTTAGCCAATCCAATACTTTCCCTATGGGAAAGCATTGGATTGGCTTAAAATAAGCAATTTTGATGTCACCAACAGGGCAGGGCTAGCCCTGGCGGACCTGTGGAGAGCTGACAAACTGAGTTTTAACCCATTCTGATGGGGTTAAGGTGGTGGCAGGGCAAGCTACCTAAATGGTGGGTTTTCACTATAGCGTCAGGAATACAGGTTTGTGTTCCTGACCCTATAGTAATCCTTTAATCACCTAGTGCTCACAAAACTGGACAGGAAGGACACAAGGCTAAAGTGACAGGTATTTATAGATTAGACATGTGCATTTGGTTGGAAATATCACAACATGGCAGAAAATTACAGCCATTTGGTCCAAAAAAAAAAGGAAGGAAAATTGCTGTTCTTTAAATGTCAGAATTACTGAACAGCTCAAAGACTGAATGCCGTTCAAATTACATTTCGTTATTTAAACGTGCAGCTTGAAATTCACGCAATCACAGTGCAGCAAACATGATGTCTGAACATGTTCTGACAAATCCTATGACTACAATCAGAAATCGTCATGAAGTGCTATTTTGAGATTCAAAATATCTTGCAAAATTAGATCAATTTTGAACTTTAAAGGGAGGCCTTTTGAAATATGTGGAGATGACTGACAAGTTCTCATTTCATGTTGTTACTGGAAGACTGAAAGTGAGGCAAAAATATGATCTAGGAGTGTGGGATAGCACAGTACCAAAGGGAAAATGGTTATTGTGTATAAGCTGCTGTAGCCAACTGCAAGCGAAATATAGCTGTCCATAGTATCCATTCCCAAAGCGCATCTTGGTTATGGGGGCCCACTAGTGCAGCCCAAATCTATTGAAAGAGCATCCAAAGTACACACGTTTCTGGACCCCTGTCCCTTTGTTACTCTGCTTTGGAGTAAAAGTGAGGTGATGTGAGCCGAAGTTGAGCACTGTTGAATTGCAGTCTTTATGCAGGCCAACTAGTTACTGAAGCTGATCACACTACGGACTAGTCCATCAGAGAGAATTATTTAAATCACTGGAGACTCTCCTTTCTCCAACATATTTGCAGTTATCATATTAAAGGTACTAATGTAGTGAAATGTGTCAAACAAAGATAGTCTCTTAATGGGTAGGGGAAGGCTGACTGTTGCTGAATTGTTGGATAGTGTTTAGTTTTAGCCCTGTGTAAAGCCGAACACCTCATTATGGGGTTTTTTTTTTTTTTTTGCAGGTGTAAAACTTATCTAAGTTTGAACACTGAGACATAGAAATAACAGCAGCATTGTGTTGAGTTGTTGGATTGAATTGTGTTCTTCTGGTAGTGTGCAGTCAATCCCTGAGAGAAATTGAGCTTGGCAGTGAAACTGAATATGTATTTTTTTTTTTTTTATGACACATTTTTGTGCACCATTTTAGTTTTAAGACAGGGTTTTATTGTTTTAATGGCAGATGCTGCACTGTGAAAGCGGGGATGACTTTTTTTGGAAAAGGTTGGAATCACCAGTTAATGTTCCCTTTCGTGCCCAACCGCAGCTTGCCTGCTATCAATCAATCAGCCAGCCTGACACCACTCTTCCACCGCCCAGTTCAGTGGCAATGCTTGTTTTTAGCCCTGGCTTGTCTGACTGGCAATGTTCATGTTAAGTCAGCCATCTGTAAAACATTCCTTTTTATTTTTTTCTTATTGGAAAAAACGGGAAATAAATTGGCAAAAAAAAATGCCCACAATTGAAATTCACAATGAAAAGTTAGAAATATGGTACTTGGACAGTACCCTTTCTCATGAGTCTATGAAATGATGAATTAACCAGAGTCAAGAATAAACCAGTAGCCAAGATGGCTTTGATAACACGTAGTAATACATGAAGTACTCGCTACAATTCTACAAAATCTCAAGAATCCATATAAATGAATAAAAATGACCACATACGCCCAAATATGGACTGAGAACACGGTTTTGTTAGGTTGTAAATATGATTGATTAAACAAGAACATTTCAAACACACTCTCTTCCTCTCCCTTTTTTTTGTTGTGTTTTTTTTTTTGGGAGGGTGGAGGATAGGGGGGATTAATTTGCTATTTTCTTCTCTCATCCCTTCTCTCAATCATTCACATGCCTCATACCCTTTCACTTCCTGTTTCTCCCTTTTGTACATTGTAATATATGTTGATGTTTTACAAATAATCATGTGCATGCATGTTCTCAGGTACAAGCTTGCAGAAAATATTGATGCACAGTTGAAGCGTATGGCACAAGACCTGAAAGATGTTATAGAACATCTTAACACATCCACTGGCCCCGGAGATACCAACAATCCAGTAAGGAACATATACTTCATTGTGCTGTTAATTTCTTTCTTTTTTTTTTCTTCTCAGTGGCATTTATTCTTTTACATTTTTTGTGTCAAGATGTATTTTTATCCGTTTTACAATTTGTGAATAGGCAAATTAAATATATTTCCAGTTAACTTGACAAAAAAGGGGTACATGCACAAAAAAATCTGATTTCTAGAACATTTTCCCAAAATACTGAATTCTGTACGTGTGTGTCGTCGTCATCTTCCTTCTTTTTTATTTTAATTTTAACTAAAAACTGATGTGTTGGTCAAGGTAACATAGATTTGGGTCCTGACCTATTTAAAGGAACTTTAAGTATGTGCCAGGTTTCTCTGTTTAGGTACTTGTCCAAAAAACAATAATGCACTTGCATAAGTTTACATTTTTCATAATAAGACCAAGATTTTAATAGATTGGAACTTTTTTTTTGAGGTATAATAGCAACAACAAATTTGTAATTTCAAACTGGAATCGGGTAAATGTAAAAATAGTTTGTAACTCTTTATTTGCTGCTGGTAGAACAGTAGTGTATTCCTAACTCTGGCAGGTTCTCGTCAGTGTCTCTTGCAAGAAGAAATATTTTTTAATTTATTGCTCTATGTTGGCTATTTTTAAGCAAAACTGTGTCATATTCCATTTATTCATAAAATAAGCATATCGAACTGCTTGTTTCTTTAGGTGATACATTTATACAGTTTGTTCATTATACGCTTACATTTGAAATTATTTTTACTCTTCAGCTACAACAAATCTGCAAGATCTTAAATGCTCATATGGATTCTCTACAGTGGATTGATCAGAACTCAGGTGAGGTACAGGTGCTGTCATGTAATGAACATTACTTTTTCGCTAAAGTATATTGATTTTTGTGTGAGCTTCTGCACCAGAAAGTGCAAAATACCTCCTTACGAGAATATTTTTCATTTCTTTCCATAGCTCTTCTACAAAGAAAAGTGGAGCAGGTTACAATAGAATGTGAGAACAGGAGAAAAGAACAGGATCGAGGATTTCCTATAACATTTGACTGATTCTTGTGTGGGAGTCTAATTATAAAATTGGTTCTGTGTGGATTGAAATTAACCTGTAGGCAACATTAAATAAACATTTTTGAAACTCTTTAATTGGATGGTACTATATCTTTGTTTATATACAGAACAATATTATTGAGGAGTTATGGTACTTTAAAGAAAAGGCCATAGTACATTTTCTCTAATTCAGCTAGGCGTACATTATGTCTCTACTACTGACACACCGCTTGTTTCCTGTGCTGGGCATGCTGCCCCAACCCCTGCTGCAAATGTAGACTTTAGAGATAGGTGTGTAAACTGGATTAAAAAGAGAGTATAGATTTACAGAGTTATTCGCTAAAGTAAAATTTTAGACTGAAATAGCTGAAGTGAAAAGATATCAGATTTGGATAATTTTTCCTATTATGCTATTTGAAAAATTTAAGCAGAAATCAGAGAAAAGACAGTACAGAGACAGAAAAACATGATCATAACCCAGGGTACAAAGGGGAAGAAAATAGATGGGTTGAATAGTCAAAATAGGGCAAGCAGGAATTTAACTAAGGAATTGAGGTTTATATTGTGGAACAAGTAAAAAGGAGGAAAGGAATATAGTGTGGCAGAAATGCCTCTGCCATGTGTTCTTGGAGGGGCCTGCTCACCAGCCTTCCTGCCTCAGGACTATAGCACCATGCAATAGACTTGACTAAAATACTTTTTTAAAGAAGGTTCTGTTCGTGCACTTAGGATTATATGGTTCGTTTCCCGCACAGCCGCATAAACCAAAGACTAATTGACAGTTTGTAACACTTTCCACAGCAGTGTTCTAAGTGTTCGTCTTGGTGGACGCTGTTCGCGTGAACAACCACGAGGTTGCAGCCATCTTGTTCCTGCGAACGCAGGCAGCGGTATTTGGTTCTTTTCTGCCACTGAAACTCCCGAACAACGCTGGACTTCCTAGATCACCTGCGTTCGGTTCTACACAACTTAGAAGAGCATGGTTCAATGGAAACGTTCCCGCGAACAAGGTGAACAAGCTCCAGGATAAGAAGAGCATTGACGATGTTCGGTAGTTTGTTAGGTTTTTAAACTACCAAAATAGACCGACCGCAAGCCCTGATTCTCTGGAACTGTCTTGGGCATGAGTCCATGCATTCCGTCGGTCAAATTAGGACATCCAGGAAAATTCTGAACCGATCTGGGTGATTTTTGGATATGTTGGTCACCCAGGTCGGGGCTATCAGGGGATGTAACTTCTGTCTGGGTTTTGGGGGTTTTATAAAAATGTATGTTTTCTGTGCCTGGAGATAGTTTAATACAGTGCTTGACTCTATTATCTCTCAGGCACAGAGGAGAGATTATCTTGTTTTATGTGCGAGTGTCCTGGACCTAAGAGCCAATGTAACCGTGTGTTTTTACTGTAGTCTATTCTCAGGTCCAGTGCTCCTTGCATGGGGACCTGCATATAAGGCCAGTTGTGGCTACCAATAAATGAGTTCCAGTTTACCCTCCACACAGAGCCTCGTCTTGTGCTTGTAGGGGAAAACTTATACCAGCTATAATCCCTGCTCTTGGGATTGTTTTGTGGATTGCTATAATCACTAGCTCTTGTAAGAGCTATACTGTCTTGGAGGAGAGGTCTTCTCACTGGGAGCTGGATCCAGGAGTTTGGTCCAGGGTGAGAAGGGACAGCGAGACCCCAGCCAAGCTGCGGTGGCAAAGGGGATGCAGGGCTTATGGTATTTGGCAATAGCTAGGAAGCAGCGATTGGCGAAGGCAAATATAGGACATAAATTTTGCTTAATAAGCTTTCTAAACTATTCGATACTGTTAGAAAAACTTTCCAAATTCTGTAATGCTAAACTTCAAATAGCCTTCAGTGGTGACTTTTTTTTTTTTTTTTTTCGATAAATAATTTGGAAACTTTTTTTTTTCTAACTGTAATTATTTGAAAAACTTATTCATTCAAGATCAGTGTGTCATTTCGATAAATATACAATGACATATACTTTATATCGCTTGTTAAAAGGCACCCTGTGAGCCAGGAATATTTCTTAAATTGTATGAAAAGACTCCAAATCTCTTCACTATAAGCTCGATCTTTAAAATCTTTGAATCAATTTTTTACTTTGTTGGATAAAAACACTTTGTTGGATATCTATAGTTTCTTTTCATCCTAGTAAGTTGGCTTTTAGGTATGTTATCCAGCCCTGGACTGTAGTGGAAACTGTTGGTCTGGATGTAGCTATTAACATCTACAGTCCATGTTGCCACTACAGTCCGTGGCTGGATAACGTGTATAAAAGCTAGGTTGATGCAACCTTAAGAGAGTCCTCACAGACAGCATTTTAGAAACCCCAGGAGAAAATTTAAAGAGATTTTTTTTTTTAGATGCATACCAAGGGTTTTTAAACTGTAACGCCTGCTTAAAGACTGGGGGAAAAGAAAAAGCAAATGGCCGTTCATATGATATTAGAGATGGTATTACTTGCAGTTCCCGCAATGTGATATACATGCTCATCTGCCCGTGTGGATTGAACGACATAGGCCGCATTCAATGAGAATGTGGCACATGAGAATTGAAAAGCATGTGTATAACATTAAAAGGAAGTTCGCACTACACTTTATGGGTATTCAAAAAAATAAGGGGAGATTTGAGAGGCGGCGACTTGAACCAAAAATTAGGACGGGCAGAAATGAAATGGATTTATGTACTGAACACCATGGTTCCGAATGGCTTAAACAATGATTTCTAAATGTCATTTTTTTAAAAGTTATGACAAAAAAAAAAAAGATTTTGTTTGTCTAGAAATGTTTTCAGATCTACTACTGAGGATGTGAAACAGCTTGATTTTTATTCATGAGTTTTTATATATGTGGTTATATTAAGATTTATATTTATTTTCTAATCTGTCTAGGTTTCATATTTAAGAGCGCACATACATTTTTTTTTTTATTATTGTGAGTTTATCGCTCATTAAGTCGCTTACCCGTGAATGATGCTCCTTTTATGTTTACTATCTATTTTATCTGTGTGTACCTTTGTTAAATATATTTTGTTTTTAACAAAATAGTTTAAGAAATTTTATAATTACTTTAAGTCATGAGCCACCTTTTTTTTCTTTCTTTTTTTTTATATTTATGGTGTTTTGTGTATTTTTAAACATTTGCCCACTCTGTTTACCTGCCCCCTCCTTGTTTTTTGCAAGTTTTAATATTCCTCTTTAGATAAACTGAATGCATATAACTACATATACACTACAATTTAGAATTTCTCTCCTTTTCTTTATAAATATTCACTTTATTCCTGACATTGAAAGCACAAGCTTAATCTTAGAACCTGCACCTATTCACTTTTAGAAGACATGATTCATTGAAAATATTTTTTATTAATGTACTGTATATAAATTTTTTCTTCCCGTTTTGAATGTACCTTTCTAATATTTGTTTGAATAGTTTCAAACAAATATTAGAAAGGATAAATGGAAACTATTCAAACAAATATTAGAAAGGTACATTTCTCAGTATGTACAATTGGGTAATAAATATAAAAGAAACAAATTAAAACCAATATGGCTTAGTGGAGAAGTAAACAAGAGACTAAAAATAAGAAAATGGCATTTAAATCAGACAAATCAGAGGCATCCTATTTAAGATATAAGGAAGCCAATAATGCTTGCAAAAAGGCAATTAAAGTGGCTAAACTAGAAAATGAGACATTGATAGCTAAAGAATGAAAAACCAACCCCAAAATTTTTTTCAAGTACATCAATTCTAAAAAAACAAAAAATGATAATGTAGGTACACTGGAAACAGAATTGGGTTTATTAGCTAATGAAGACCAGGAAAAAGCAGAAAATTTAAATAACTATTTTTCTTCAGTATATATTAATGAGGATCCTATGGCAAGAGATATGCAAATGATTGCTGCAAACAACTTGTGATTGGATAACTCGAGACAAGGTGCTACAGCTATTAAAGAAAATTAATGTAAATAAAGCTCCGGGGCCTGACGGTATTCACCCACGAGTACTTAAACCCTTAAGGACACAACTTCTGAAATAAAAGGGAATCATGGCGGAATATTTCCGTCATGTTTCCTTAAGGGGTTAAGGAGCTAAGTGGGGAAATAAGTGAACCTCTGTATTTAATTTTCAAGATTCTTTTGTTTCAGGTTTTTTACCGGAGGATTGGAGGAAGGCAGATGTTGTTCCTATATTTAAAAAGGGTTCAAAATCATTGCCTGGAAATTATAGACCTGTGCGCTTAACTTCTGTAACTGGGAAAATATTTGAACGGCTATTAAGGGATAATATTCAGGAATTCATTGGGAAGAACTTTATTAGCAATAATCAGCATGGTTTTATGAAACATAGGTCATGTCAAACTAACCTAATTGCATTCTACGAAGAACTAAGTAGAAGTATAGACCAGGGTGTTGCAGTGGATGTGATATACTTGGATTTTGCCAAGGCATTTGATACGGTTCCTCACAATAGGTTAGTCTTCAAACTAAAAGAAATTGGTCTAGATGAATATTCTTGTTCTTTAGTAGAACATTGGCTTAAGGATAGAGTACAACAAGTAGTCAATAATGGTAAATTTTCAGGCTGGACAAAAGTGGTAAGTGGTGTCCCTCAGGGTTCTGTTTTGGGACCATTTCTATTTAACATATTTTTAAATGATCTTGACATAGGCCTTGAAAGCCATGTATCGGTGTTTGCAGATGACACAAAACTTTGTAAAGTAATAAAATGTGAGCAGGATATTGCTTTGCTGCAGCGAGATTTGGGGACTGGGCACTAAAATTGCAGATGAAATTTAACGTTGAGAAATACAAAGTTATGCACTTCTGGGTTAAGAATGCAACTTACACACTAAATGGTAGTGAATTCGGGATACCACACATGAAAAGGATTTGGGAATTGTTATAGATAACAAGTTAGGCAGCAATATGCAATGTCACTCTTCAGTTGCTAAGGACAGTAAGGGTTTGTCATGTATAAATAGGGGCATAAATTCTCGGGATGAAAATATAATTCTGCCTCTTTATAAATCGCTGGTACGACCACACCTTGAATATGCTGTGCAATTTTGGGCGCCTGTTCTAAAGAAATATCATGGCACTGGAGAGGGTCCAGAGACGAGCTACAAAATTGATAAAAGGAATGGAGCATTTTAGTTATGAAGAAAGGTTAAAATTAAATCTGTTTAGTTTGGAAAAACAGAGCCTCAGAGGGGATGTGATAACATACAAATATATGCGGGGCCAGTTCAAACCTTTATCTGGAAATCTATTCATAAACAGGGCTATACATAGGACACGAGGTCACACATTTAGGCTGGAAGAAATGAGATTTCATCTAAGGCAAAGAAAAGTTTTTTTTTTTTTTTTTTAACAGTAGGAGCAACAAGGATATGGAATTCTCTGCCTGAAGAGGTGGTTTTGTCAGTCACTACAGAGGTTTAAACTGCAATTTGATAAATACTTACAAAAACATAACATACAGGGATATAATTTCTAATTAGTGGGGTAATAGCTGCTTGATCCAAGGAGACATCTGACTGCTATTTTGGGGTCAAGAAGAAATTTTTTCCTAGTTTGTTGCAAAATTGGAAGCGCTTCAGACTAGGTTTTTTGCCTTCTTTTAGATCAACAGCAAAATGTGAGGAAGGCTGAACTTGATAGACGCAAGTCTCTTTTCAGCTATGTAATTATGAGTATGAGGTATCAAAAAAATCTTCATGGATGCATGTTTTGTTTTATTGATTTTTTAATTTTTCATTAACATATATAAATTGTAATGATCATTCTAGATGCTGCTAGATCCATAAATACTATCCCAGCTGCATTATCAACGGCAACCCCGGGTAATTCTCCAGTTCCACTGAAAGTCCCGGAGGTCATTAACCCATCACATATGGTTCCAGCTCACCTCCAGAAAGACATCCTGGAGGGCAAGGATGTTAAAACCTTGTGTCTCGCTCCTTATTGCCTCCCAGGAAGTCATTGAGGATGAACAGGACATATGCAGATGAGGATATTTAAGTGGTGCTTAAACTGAGACATCCGAGGTTGAATAAGAAATTCTTTACCTGAATTCATACTGGCTTTCAGTATCTATAGGGATGTGTAATATTCCGTTTATCCTGAGAAAAGAGAGGCACTGGATGTGTAAATGCATAATGTGGTGGAGCTGGGGTACAAGTACGGTGGTATGGCATTCTATGATTACCACCGTTCTTTTTTGGCAAAAGTGGCTGTAGCTCTGACTCACTTTAACTTCAAAAATACAAAAACAGCGTTCCAACGTGTAGCCCAAATATATGCCAAATCACTCTAAAAACACCCGTGTGGTAACCTCTCTATCCACACAACAAATAGCATAAAATCATATACATACAAATGGGTGGAATGATGCAATTCAGGGTTAAAGATGGTATCATGTAGGTCAATGAAATAACTGTAGAGATAAAATCATATACAAGCACCTAGTGCAATACTGTACAATACAATATATGTAAACAGTAAATATGTGATTTAGTACTCACAAAGGAGGAGCCAACAAGTAATGGCTCAATAAGAGTGCCTGTGGGATGATTGGAAGGGATCCCACTCCCTTTCTAGATGTCTTTCTGGGTTCAAGGGTCTTCCAATAATGCTAAAAGAAATGTCCACTCCAATAAAATATTGGGGACTAAATTCTTTTAATAGTAAGTAATAGAAATAGTAGATAGTAAAATACAAATATATAAAAGTAAATAAGAACTTAACATAGCACTATAATAAGTGCATATAAAGTCCAAACAAATTGCAAAACACGTTTCGCCCAGCTCATGGGCTTCCTCAGTTGCTAGTAATGTCCATAACACAGTGTAGATTTATACCTGTCCAGAAAAATAGTTGTTTCCGGGTTCGCGCCGTTTTTTCACTTCCGGTCGCGTCCTAATGACGTATTTCCGGTCCGCGGCTTGTTAGCTAGGTCCTCATTGGAACGCATATGCGTTCCACACATTCAATAAACTTTACTCTCTAGTCAAAGAACAAAAGTCCATATTTGTACAGGCTCTGTTTTTTCCCTTGAGCCATAGACAATATACATGCTAGATGATAGATACATTTGGTATGGGGTAAAAGGAGTAAAGGAACCTCCATATCTAATAAAAGGGAATCTTATAAACCTTATTAAAAATCAATAAGAATTATATCATTTAAAAGTTGTGTATGGAATTGTGTATAAAATTAACACATATTTAGATAAAAGACACCATAATACAAACAAGACGAAAATAACAAATATAAAAACATCTATTATAACTAAGCAAAAAAAAAAAACATGTTATAAAAAGTGGCAGATTTCAAAATCTTAGTTAAGACCATTGGGTATAAGAGTATTAAAATTAAAAATAAATTTCATTTCTTCTTTCCCTAGCTTGTTAATATAATTTCCTCCTCTCCAATCCCTTTGAACTGATTTTATTGCACAAAAAAAATAGACCCGTGGGGTCTTGGTGGTGTTGGGTTTTAAAGTGTTGGGAAACAGAATGTGTGTCAAGACCCTTTTTAATATTACGGACATGTTCCGCAATTCTTACATTTAAAGGTCGTATAGTTCTCCCTATGTAGAGGAGATTGCATGGACATTTCAGGACATAAATAATTCCCTTAGAGTGACAGGTAAGGTGATCTCTTATTTTGGATGACCGTCCTATTATGTCACTTATGTCCACGAAATGTCTTTTTTATTATTCGTGCCTCTGCATGGTAGACATTCCCCATAACCATAAAAACCTATCAAATTCTCAATAAAATGCTTAGATTTCGTTGTCTCTAAATTACTTTTAACTAACATATTTCTAAGGTTATTTGTGCCTCTATAGATCATTCTTGGTTTGGGAGGTAAAATATCTTTCAATACAGGGTCATCTCTTAGAATGTGCCAATGTTTATTAATGACTCGTTGTATTCTTCTTGTGTTTCCACTATATTTGCTGATAAAAGGGACTTCCTCAGACTTATATGTCTTGTTTTTAGATTTATATTTCAACAATTTATTTCTTTCCAAAAGCCTAATTTCTTCCATATCTTTTTTTAGAGCTTCTTCTTCATAACCTTTCTCTATGAATTGTTTTTTTATATATTCAGCCTGTTTAATATATTCTTCTTCTTCTTTGCAGTTCCTCCTGATCCTTTTGAATTGCCCTTTAGGGGCATTTGTGAGCCAAGGGGTATGGTGACAACTTGTTCGATCAATATAACTATTTGAGTCCACCGGTTTAAAATAATTTCTAGTGTAGATACTAGATTCTTTTATATAGATGTTAAGATCCAAGAAATTAATATCAACGTTACTCACACTACTAGACAATTTAATGCCCCAATCGTTAGTATTGAGAAACTCAAAAAAACATGTCAATTCATAGCTACTGCCTTTCCAGATAAAAAATATATCATCTATATATCTGCGGTAGGACACCAAGTTAGCCCTCCAGCCATGGCCACTGGAAATGAAAGATTCTTCCCAGTATGCCATAAATAAGTTGGCATAACTGGGGGCAAACTTGGTGCCCATAGCTGTACCGCAGATCTGTAAATAAAAATGGTCTTGAAACCAAAAAAAATTATTGGTTAAAATAAGTAAAATACCTTCTAAAATGAACTCTATTTGTTCTTTTTTAAAAGATGATTTTTCTAAAAAATACTTTGCAGCTTCAAGTCCCTTTTCATTATGCTATATAGGGAGCTAACGTCACATGTAACTAACAAGTTACCTTCCTGCCATTCAGTCTGTTCTAATATTTGGAGCATCTGGATGGTATCTTTGAGGTAATACGGATTTTTCACTACTAGAGGTTGCAGCATAATGTCTATATATTCTGATATCCGTGTGGATACAGAATCAATACCTGATATTATAGGCCTACCTGGTGGGTTTTGTTGATCCTTATGTACTTTAGGTAGGTGGTAAAATACTGGTACTTTGGGATAGTTGATAGATAAATAGTTAGCTTCTTTTTCATTAATGATTTTTTGTTCCTTTCCTTTTATAATATATTCCTCAAATTTTTTCTTTATTTCTCCCATAGGATTCGATGGTAGTTGCTGGTACGTTAGTGGATCTAAAATAATTTTCTCTGCTTCTTTTATATAGTGCTCTTTATTGAAAATGACGATTCCTCCCCCCTTGTCTGCTGGTTTTATGACAATCTCATTACTTTTCCCCATCTCCTTTATTGCTCTTTGTTCTTTCCAAGATACATTCTGCTGATAGTTGGTGATTTTCTTAATTTTACTCACTTCCTTCATAACTATGATCTCGAAGGCCTTCATTTGATCAGAGATCATTTGTCTTGGAAAAAAGGTTGACCTATTCTTGAGATCAGAGTGTATGAAGGTATCATCTTGGATAGGGGTTAGCATATCTTTTTTACCATGAAAAAATTTCTTTAAAGATAGTTTTCTAATAAAATGATTAAGATCAATAAAAAAATCAAACGAATTAAAATCCGATGTCGGTGCAAATTTAAGACCATTTTTAAGAATTTGCTCCTGTTCTACTGTAAAATCTTTCTGTGTGAGATTAAAAATTCCCTTTATGTTCATTTCCTGTTTCGTTTCTCCCTGTAAAGAGGTTCCTCCTCTTCTTCTTCTTCTATAGTTCTCTGTCTTTTCCCAGGGGATTCTTGAGGGAGAATCCTCTGGGACCACTGTAATCTGTTGTTGGTTGGGTCCTTCTGAAAAAAATGAAGAGGAAGAGGATGCTGTCCCTACTGGGGTTAACTCAGACCTCGGTTGTGTGTGTTTCTTAGCAATAAGTGTGCTTCTTGAATCTTTATTTCTCCTATTTTGGAATGTTTTCTCCTCATTTACAATAGGTTTCCTTGGTGTTCCATTTTTTACTACTGAGCTATAGCTTCTTCTATCATCATTATATAATTGGCTTCTTGGTCTTTGAATATTCGATTCTCGGTCCTTATTATGGCGTTGTCCTTTGTTATTAGGTTCCCACTGTGTGTTGGTATATTTTCGTGGAGATCTCTCTCTATAATCCCCCGTACTTCTAGGTACAAATTTGTCATATCCAGAATGTCGTCTCATTTTATCATTCCTATTTCTATAGGGACTTCTTTCTCTTATATTTCCATTTTTTTTCTGCTTTCTCACATTTCCTGTTTTATAATCATTGACATCTCTAAGATATTTTCTTTTTTTGGTATCTATGACTATATTTTAAATTTTGTCTATTTTGACTCTAATATCTTTAACTATATTGTTAAAAATTTCAGGACTAGTGTTTTCAATGAGATTTTCTTTCCACTTAATGATTTCTTCATTAAGTTTGGGCATACTTTCTTCCCTCCTAGCTACAATGTAGCCCATAAGGCTGAAAGAAAAACCATCCAGCATTTGATTCCAACCTGTCATAAAGTGTGGATCATCTCTATCTGAGGTTGGTTCTTTTGTGAATCTTAGCCCTCGTGGAGTAATTCTTTCATTAACGTATTTGTTTAATGTTGCTATCTCCCATTTAGTTTTCATCTCCTTAATTAGTGTTTTTTCCAAATTATATTTACTTTTATCTACATTGTTGTAGTCTTGTGTTAGGGTACTGTCTTTTCTCCCTATAAAACACATATCAATATCAATGCGGTAATTCCTATTCTCTAAGAATGTCATTGATAATTAAAACACGCTTCACTCAGTGAGAGGATACAATGACAATCAAAAATACAAAAACAGAGTTCCAACGTGTAGCCCAAATATATGCCAAATCACTCTAAAAACACCTGTGTGGTAACCTCTCTATCCACACAACAAATAGCATAAAATCATATACATACAAATGGGTGGAATGATGCAATTCAGGGTTAAAGATGGTATCATGTAGGTCAATGAAATAACTGTGGAGATAAAATCATATACAAGCACCTAGTGCAATACTGTACAATACAATATATGTAAACAGTAAATATGTGATTTAGTACTCACAAAGGAGGAGCCAACAAGTAATGGCTCAATAAGAGTGCCTGTGGGATGATTGGAAGGGATCCCACTCCCTTTCTGGATGTCTTTCTGGGTTCAAGGGTCTTCCAATAATGCTAAAAGAAATGTCCACTCCAATAAAATATTGGGGACTAAATTCTTTTAATAGTAAGTAATAGAAATAGTAGATAGTAAAATACAAATATATAAAAGTAAATAAGAACTTAACATAGCACTATAATAAGTGCATATAAAGTCCAAACAAATTGCAAAACGCGTTTCGCCCAGCTCATGGGCTTCCTCAGTTGCTAGTAATGTCCATACACAACTTTTATTGAATGTGTGGAACGCATATGCGTTCCAATGAGGACCTAGCTAACAAGCCGCGGACCGGAAATACGTCATTAGGACGCGACCGGAAGTGAAAAACCAGCGCGAACCCGGAAACAACTTTTTCTGGACAGGTATAAATCTACACTGTGTTATGGACATTACTAGCAACTGAGGAAGCCCATGAGCTGGGCGAAACGCGTTTTGCAATTTGTTTGGACTTTCTATGCACTTATTACAGTGCTATGTTAAGTTCTTATTTACTTTTATATATTTGTATTTTACTATCTACTATTTCTATTACTTACTATTAAAAGAATTTAGTCCCCAATATTTTATTGGAGTGGACATTTCTTTTAGCATTATTGGAATACCCTTGAACCCAGAAAGACATCCAGAAAGGGAGTGGGATCCCTTCCAATCATCCCACAGGCACTCTTATTGAGCCATTACTTGTTGGCTCCTCCTTTGTGAGTACTAAATCACATATTTACTGTTTACATATATTGTATTGTACAGTATTGCACTAGGTGCTTGTATATGATTTTATCTCCACAGTTATTTCACTTTAACTTCAGTATGGATTGGAGTAGACTGGACACTTAGTTATTCTGCAGACACGTTGCAGGCCTCAGGACCCTGGCCTATTGTCCTTCCCACCCCCAACCATGGGCATCATGTGGGGGCTAAGTGTAAAAACACCTCCCAGGTGACTAGGGGTCAAAAGACCCTAGTCACCCCTACCACTCAAAATTAGATAAAGCCCTACCTACCCCTCACCCTAACAATAGTGAGGGGGAGACAATAAAACTAAATACCTGTCAAACAAAATACCATTTGATATCATATTTTTCCTAAAACCTTTTTTCAGCCCACAAAAAGGCCAAATAAAAACAAATAATGCCAGTCAAACCTATAAAAAAAAAAAAACCCTGATGCCCCCCCAAAAAAACACCCGCTGGAAAAAATAACCCCCAACGCAAAAAAAAATATTCTACCTTCACCCAGGGAGGGCATGGTACCTTCCCAAGTCCTTCGATTTGTCTAAGAGCACCCTGGTTGGTTTAAGCCAAGCAATCAGACCATTTACAGTGTGTGTGTGTGTATGTGTGTGTATGTGTGAAGAATCACCCTCCATGCATTCAGTACTTTCCCTCCGTGTTCGTGGAATCCACTACCTTTTATTGTTAGTTGTTCGGTACTTTAATTCGTCAAAATCCCTTGTTCGGTAAAATAGCTATTTTACCGAACGAGAACCACCTTGGGTAGCAATTAGAACATAGAATCCTGTGTTATTACACAAAACCGCTCCTGGGTGGCCGCCATTTCGGGACACGAACACGTGGCGAGAACAATGAATGGCGGCCATCTTAAACTCCCAAATGGCCAGCCAGCGGGACTTTGGTGACAAGCACCTGGAACTATTTTCGGCATGGCTCTCCAGCAATCCCCGGTCCCCCATGGAAGTCCTGTCTGACTCATTGCCACGAATTGTACATGAATGGCGTTCGGGAGTTTCAATCTACCGAATGAGGGGAGCACTCTCATGTAACCAGCTACATTACATCTATGGGGTTTTGGTGAAATTTTCAACCGAACGATGACTGTCTCGCACCACTAATTTCATGGAACTCTGAATCGGCTACAACCTCGTGGCGAGCCGGTCAAACTTCCACACGGTGTAACTCCCAAACTACCGAATGGTTTCCCAAATTTGGATATGTTGCTCACATCACCCTCAGCTACCCAGGGATATGGATATGTTATGCTTAAAGTATGTTTCTAATAATTGTGAAAACTGTAACTTTTCTGGCCACTAGATAATTGACTTTGATAAGTTGCTCAAACCCAATTATCTAGCCTGGCCCAGAGTAGGAGTTATGTACTGTATAAATTGTGTACCCTGTTTCTCAGTAGATTAGACTTGTTCCAGCATTAAGGCTTGGCTCATGTGTGGATTAGTCGGCGATACCAGCGATTCATTACTCTGTGGATTCCTTGGCGATTTTATTTTATTGGAAGAAGGGAATGCTTGACGGAGTAAAGGATTGTACCGTCACGTGTGTGTGTTACGGTATAACCCGGGTATTGAGGGTTAATACCGAATGAGGGATTCACCTTGATACGGGAATAGCAACTCTCAAACGCTTCAATTCACTGAACTGGAAAAATACACAAAATCCTTCCCTCCTTGAAACGGGACCAGCAACTTACGAATAGTCCAATTTCCCGAATAGAGAATCAGACGAAATCCTTCTCTCCTGGAACAGGCAAACAAATAATCCAAAGTACCAATCCCCCCAAACACATGACCAAGCTCCATCTTGAGGGTAAAACAGGAATCTGATTTATTGAGGGCTAACTGCCCGGTATTTATGCAGGTCTCCCACCTGGTGGACACTCCCATAGGGGACCAGATGGAAGACTGGGACAAGTATGGTACAGTAGCCAATCACAGTGGCTCAAGCATAAACACTCCCCTTTGTACAAGCAAACCCCTCCTCTCTATTCTGGAGATAATTTGGAAGAAATCCAATTATCTCCATGGATAGAGGCAAAACGCCATTTTACATGTTACAATAAAAATACATAAAATTCAATAACTGTAAAACTACCGAATGTATTCAGTACTTATAATGTATCCCCAGATAGCCTAGATCTGAGCGCACATTATTACCGAATGGCGCTCAGATCCAATACACACTGTTTAATCGCCATGGAGCCAAAGTCTTTCACACTGTTCTTTCAGTATACGAATGGCTCCATGGGATGGCTATCTGGGTTAAGTCCATCCGTGAAATAAAAGTCCCGAATGGACCGGCGTTTGTATGCCAGATGACAAAGAAGGGAGGTCGGTGGTTTCAGCGGTGTTCGGGAGAAAAAGTGTCCGTTTTGGGTTCCATAAGATTGTTTACCGCTGTTTATTCGTGCATCCAAGATGGCCGCCTCCTCGTGATCGGCATATGAACGACGACCACCCAGCATACGGTTTCAATTAAGAGGTGTCTGTGGTTAACCACAATGTTCTAATTGAGGACAATAGGTTAACCAGCAGCACACTTCTCTTCTGGGTGGCCGCCGTTCGGCAGTTTGTTCGGTAGATTAAAAAATAAACGAACAGGGAAGTACAGGCAGGCAATTACACGGATCTACACAAATCAAACTGGATAGCAATATAGTTGTAAGACAGAGGGATCTGTCACACGGCTCTCTCCTTGTGGGAGACTCCGGCAGGCCCGGCTTGACCCTTTGGCAGGTCAAATTGGGGATGACCGGACTAGGAGGTGGTAGAGATGTCAGTTTGCCGGGACAATCCATCGGCATTCCCGTTCTGTTTACCGGGTCGGTAGCTGATGGTGAAGTTAAAGGGTTGAAGGGCTAAACACCACCGCAGCAATCTACCATTGTCTCCTGAGACCCGGTTAAGCCAGACTAGGGGATTGTGGTCCGTTATAAGAGAGAATTCCTGTCCGTACAAATAAGGGCTCAACTTTTTCAGTGCCCATACCAGGGCTAAAAACTCATTCTCCACTGCCACTTAATTTACTTCTCGAGGTCATAACTTTCGGTTTAAGTCTGCGACAGGGTGCTCTCCTCTATCCTCCCTGACTTGGCTCAGCACAAAGTTTTCTCGTGTGAACGAGAAAACGTTTGTTAGGGACAGGTGCAGCCAAGACAGGGGCATTCACAAGAGCTTGCTTCAGTGCCTGAAGCGTGGCTTCACAAGGTGGAGACCACAGGACCTGCTTAGGGAGGTTCTTCTTAGTCAGGGGCTTGGCAATAGTGCTGTAGTCAGGGACAAACTGTCGGTAGTACCCTGCTGTCCCCAAGAAGGCTAACACCTGGGTCTTAGTGATGGGTGTGGGCCAGTTAGCCACAGCCTCTACCTTGGCTGGCTCCGGTCTCTGACTCCCACACCCTACTCTGTGACCCATGTACTGTACTTCAGCCATACCTAGATGGCACTTGTCTGGTTTCAAGGTCAGGCCAGCGGCCCGAATCTTGTCCAGAACCACCCCTACATGGACTAGGTGTGACTCACTGTAGACCACAATGTCGTCCAGGTATGCACAAGCAAATTCCTGGAATCCATCGAGTAGTCTATCAACCATACGCTGGAAGGTAGCCGGAGCATTCTTCATCCCAAATGGCATGACCTTAAACTGGTACAGACCAAATGCTGACTTAGGGATAACATCCTCAGCCAGGGGAATCTGCCAATAGCCCTTACACAGGTCTATGGTGGTCAGATAGCGTCCCCTGGCAATACAGTCTAGTAACTCGTCTACCCGCGGCATCGGGTATGCGTCAGTGGTGGTCCTCTCGTTGAGCCGCCTGTAGTCCACACAGAACCGGGTGGTCCCATCTTTCTTAGGTACCAGGACTACAGGCGAAGCCCAAGGGCTATCGGAGTGTTCGATGACTCCCAGCCATGTCATCTCCTGTATCTCCTTCCGCATTCCCTCTCGGACTGATTCAGGGATACGGTAGGGGGGCTGTCGCAGGGGATTCTGTCCAGGGGTCTCTACTGTGACGGTAGTAGTCAGTATCACCGTCTAGTATTCCTTTTCCCAATAGCAGAATAACTCCAATAATCCCAAGAAGAAATATCGCTGTAATCGTCGAATAATCCACACATGAGCCAAGGCTTAATGCTGGAACAATACTGATTTTACTTGCACACAGGACACACAATTGATGTGATACAAAACTCCTCCTCTGGGCCAGGCTCCATAACAGTTTCAGCAATACACAAATCTCAATTATTTGTTGACCAGAAACATTATAATTTTTAACAATTTCAGAAAAGTACTTTCCATAACACATACAACTATAACTTTAACATCCCTGGGTAGCTGAGGATACTGGTAGTCACATATCCAAATCTCACGAATTTCCGTTCGGTAGTTACCGTGTCGTATCGTATGGAAGTTTGACCGGCTCGCCATGTGGAGGTATCCGAGCTAGAGTTCCATAAAGTCAGTAGCAAGAGCCGGTCTCTGTTCGCATCCAACTACACGAAAACCACCATTCGTATGGTACAGCTGGTTACATATGAATGTTCCCCTCGTTCGGTAGATTCTATCTACCCAATGCCAGTTTGATTCGTGGAGGGGAACGTATACATCCAGGACTTCCATGAAGACCGGGCATTCGCAAGTTTGCCTTGCCGAAAATAGTTCCAGGCAATTCATACGTACGCCCCGCTGACCGCGTTTGTGAGTTTTAAGATGGCCGCCATCCTTTGTTCTCGCCACGTGTTCGTATGCCGAATGGCGGCCACCTAGGAGCAATTAAGTTGCGGTTTTCTCCACGTTCTAAAGCTGATTGCTACCCAGGGTGGGTGGTCTCTCGTTCGGTAGACGAATACAATTTTAACACATACTTAAACAACATTTCACAAGTATTTGGACAGCAAGGAGAAGCTATAACTGAAGGCATACATGTAAGTACAGGAAATCCTTCACATCTACCTTATGTACAGCTAGGGTAGTGTAGCCGGGCTCTTGGGAGAACGTCGCCTGCTTCTTCCACAGAAGCTGCTTTGCCTGTAGGGCTTAACCGGTCCCCTGGCTGCACAAGACTAGTGAGGTCAGTCTGGGGGTCCCTCTCAGATAAATCGGGCAGAGGTAAATTCTCCAGGTCGTCTGCAGCAGGGGCACATACTCTGGTCTCTCCTGATACTCCTTCAGCATGTTCACATGAAAGGATCGCTGAATGCTCTCATCTGCACAGCTGGCTATAACATAAGTAGTATCACACACCTGAGCTAACACCTTATACGGGCCCTGCCAAGATGCTTGCATCTTGTTTGTCTTCACAGGCTTGAGCACCAAAACTTTCTGCCCAACCTGGAAGACCCGCTGCCGGGCACCTCGATCGTACCACCTCTTCTGTCTCCCCTAGGCCGCCTGGAGATTCTCCCTTACCATCAGGGACAGTTTCTCCATGCAGTCCCGGAGTTCCAGGACATATGGTACTATGGGGGTCCCCTCCTGCTCCGTCTTTCCTCCCAGTGTCCTCTAATGAGATCCAGGTGTCCGCGGACCCTTCTCCCATAGAGTAACTCAAAGGGAGAGAACCCAGTAGATTCCTGGGGCACCTCTCTGTACGCAAATAGCAGATGAGGCAAGAATCGCTCCCAGTCTCTGTCAGTAAAGGTCCTCCGCATCTGCTTGAGGGTGCCATTAAAGCGCTCGCAGAGATCATTAGTCTGTGGGTGATAAGGCCAACTGAGCAGCACCTTCCACAGCTGCTGGGTGAGCACAGCGGTAAACTGGGTTCCCTGGTCGGAGAGAATCTCCTTTGGGAACCCTACCCTAATAAAAACCTTAACCAGGGCATCAGCTACTTTCTCTGCCTCTATATTAGACCGTGCCAAGCCTAGCTTTTGGGTAATCCCCCCGCTTACCTACCCGTTGACAGATGTCACAAGTACTACAATATACCTGCACATCTCTGTTAAAATTGGGCCAGAAGAAATTTTGGGTGATCCTATGAGCTGTGCGGCGGGACCCTAGATGTCCAGCTAATGGCACATCATGCCCAATCCGCAGAATCTCTTGCCGGTATTTCGCAGGCACCACCAGCTGCAGATTCTGCGGAGGGGTAGCCCTTTTCTGGGAAGGTTTAGGGATCCTATGCAGCCTATCCCCCACCCACTCATAATGTTCCCCATCTACCCCTCTTTCCCAGCATCTGCCCTAGCCCTATACTTCTGAAGGGTCGGATCCTCCTAGGTTTCTGTAGAATATTGCATATTCTATGTTTCTATTGATTATATATGGATGTGTGTAGCGGATGGCCCTGGGCTGTCCTGAGAATTTCATGGATTTTAATGTGTTTGTGTAAAAACAGCAAGTTCTATGTATGTAATGTATTGTATTCGTCTGAATGTTAGGTAGTTTCATTCCCTTAGTTTGTTCGAATGAAACTACCGAACAGTCAGACCTCCCCTGTGTGAAGTGTGTCCTCAATTACCCGTTGCAACATTGTTGCGAACGGGTAATTGACAAGTTAAGTAGCCGTCCTTTGTTCTCGGGGGTGGCCGCCATTCGAAAAACGAACACGTGGCGGCGGCCATTTTAAAACTCCCGAACAGCGGTGTTTTGCCGTCGAGTGTCTGGAACTCAAATCGGACACTCGACTAGGCCAACACCGCTGAAACCTCCACAACCTGGTCCGTTCGTATCCTAACTACCAAACGGCCCCTCGTTCGGTAGATAGAAAGAACCGAACGAGGGGATTCAGGCGAACCCTCCCTAGCCTCTATAGCTAGAGGTTTTCGTGCCATTTATTCCCTGACTCCAGGACCGACTGCAGGGCCCATTCGCATGGAACCGCATTCGGCTATTTCAGTCAGTGCGGTCGGTCATTTTATTCCCTCCATAAATTTCCCGAACCTCTGTTCTGTTCTGATCTGGGTGATTTTTGGATATGTTGTTCACCCAGATCAGGGCTACCAGGGGATGTATGATTTAAAGTGGTACCCCTAGTGGTACATCCAGAAACGGGGGGAATTGGTGTCCTGGATAAGGGGATTATGATGCAGGCTGAGGGGAGGAGAGGTGTGGGAGGTTACCAGAGCAGGATTGGCTACTGTACTAATGAATGAAAATCCCTCCCTTGCATGGGAGCAGGCTTTAAAAGGCCACTGTCTGAATAAAGCTTTAGTTATGCTCCTGAAACTGTGTGTCGTCCAGTTATTGGGAATTGCTGTTGGGATACTGCCGTTATTTTGCCTGCTGGATACTTTACCCTATGGATTTATAATTGCTTGTTCCTGAGTCTCCCTGGGATCTAAAGTAGAGATAGGCTGTGGAATACCAGCTCTCCGCTACAATGTGTGGATTGACACAAGTAATAGATGGTATAAGTCACAAGGCTTTCTGTGTCCGAGAGCTCTGGACTGTGGATGTGGGGGTTTTGTCCTTATATGGCTAGAGTTAAATGCTGACGTTAGTATGAGCACATCTTTATAGTAACAGAGGGACATGAGGTCGCTCTCGGTCTTGGCTCTGGCTCTCTCTCTCTCTAGATGTAAAGATGTAAGGATGCAAAAGAAGTCCAGCAATTACCATCTGCTGTTGAATGTCCACTATCCTGTAACATCCTTTATTATGTTTTATTATGTATCCGTAACAAAGAATAAACCTGAAGAAACCGTAAGTCAGATTGCGTATTACTACTTTTCAATAATATAGACATATTATTGTGGCGAGCATTTGGCCCAAGACTATATATACAAAAGACGTGTATATATATATATATATCAATCAACTGAAGACAAGAAGAAATTAAGAGGATTCAACATAAACACTGTTCCAAAATTACATTTTACAGTTTCCCTCCCGTACGCCTCTGGGGTATCCCAGCCTAAGGGGGCCTGATCTAGGGTACAAGTCGGGGGAGAGAGTCTTACCTGGGTCTCAGCAGCAGGTGGTTCGATCTCGGTGGCACGGGTAGTCACAGGGTTAACATCAGCGGGACCCATCAGAGTAGGCAGAAACAAGTCATTTCCAAGGAGAACATCAGCTGGTAAATCCTTCATGACCCCCACATTTACATGTCTAGCGCCCAATCCAAATGTACCTGGGCAACAGGCAGGCGGAACACAGCGCCACCTGCCACCCTCACAGCTACAGTGTCTCCGGTGTGCTGGTTCTCGGACACCAAGTTCTTTTGGAGCAAGTTCATGGTAGCACCAGTATCTTGTAGACCACTGACCTCATTCCCATTCACTTTAACAAGTTGCTGGTGCTGTTGTCAGTTATCCCGGTGGGCAGCTTGCACGGGGTCTGCTTCATGTAGGATGCCCCAACATTCTTCCTCCTTTATGCAGTGGGCAGCAGGCTGAGGATTACATGGGTTTCCACCGGCGGGTCTCCTCCAGGACTGTGCTTGGTTTGCTGTGTTTAGTGGACACTCTGGTCTTTTGTGCCCTAGTTGCTTACATACGAAACACCGGATGGGCTGCAAGTAGTCCCGTGAGTTGAACCGGGCTGGCTGAGGGTAGTTCGTGGATGGAGGTGGTGCTGTAGGGTGGTGCGCCGGAGGTTGGTAACCGGTAGCTGCTGGCGTTACTTTGGGTCGGTACTCCACTCTGGCAGGGGTCTTGGTGGTAGCAGTGTCCAGTTTGCGGGCATCCGTATACTCATCTGCCAGGCGGGCAGCTTCATGTAGTGTGGAGGGTTTACGATTCCCGAACCCACTCTCTGACTCCTGCGGATAACTTGTCTGTAGCGGGGTAGTAGTATTATCCACAGTATCTCCGCTGGCAGACAGAATAAACAAAGTAGACAAAATCCAGGTAGCGTAGATACAATCCCTTTCTTCCAAGAACTAGACGACACATAGCTTTGAGGTCAACTGAAGTTTTAATCACAGGTCACAGTATTTATGTGGTTACAAATGTAAGGGGTTTCCCAAGTCACATTACAGGGTTTGTCCAGTAGGGGACTACATGGGGGACTGAGTTTACAGACAGATTACCCATCAAAACTGACATAATATTCCTGCTATGCAGCTAATAAACCCCTTATTACATAGCTGGGACCTGAGCGCACGATTAAGGGAACTTGCGCTAAGATCCCAACACAAAGAACTGAACGCCGTTCATTTTACATGACCAGGACCACTTGGTTTAAAACGGTTGTATTAACGGAGGGAATGAGATTCCCGAAAGAATAAAACTCCCGAACGGCTTGGAAGTCCAGCGGGGCTTGTGTTGCCGAGTAGCCGAATTTAGCCCCAGGCACTCGACGACAAAACCCCGCTGGCTCTCCGAGAACAAAGATGGCCGACGCCATGTGTTCGGTACACGAACGGCGGCCACCCGCAACATACATTAAGTAGCATGGATACACTGTTGCAAAGTACCCTATTGGAGACACACGACCTGCTGGGGGTGGTCTCCCATTCGGTACTTTGCTTGTTCCATAAACAGTGCGGTGATTCACTGTTCGTGGATAACCAAGATGAATACTAGCGGTATTCGTGTGCTGTAACACACGAATGCTTCATACATTGATCTTTTATTCGGGGAAACAAACAATACGGGCAATAGCATAAAATATACAGTTACATTCAGTAAGTGGCTAGATTTGCCACATTGTCGAAGCAATGTTCCAACAGGAATAGCTGCAGCACCTCTTCCCTTGATATGGCTTGGCACCCCGCCATCCAGTGAGCTGCTGAGCGGTGTATTCTACATGCCCACTCGGCGTAAGAATCTCCAGCTAGTTTAGCAGTGTCTCTGAACCGCCTCTGGTGTAACCGCATACCTGGAGAGCAGAGCCTCTTTTACGGCATTATAATCCCCGACTTCCTCATCCAGAATGGCCCAAAAAGCCTCACTAGCCCAGCCGGATAATTTTCCAGATAATATCGTGACCCAGTCCTCTGTGGGTACCTTGTGTAGCGCACATTGCCTCTCAAAATCAGCAAGGTACCAATCAATCTCTCTTTCTGCTTCATCGAAGGTTTTTAAAGCTGCAAAATGTACCTTTTTCTTTTCCACCGGGGTTACTGTGACTTGGGCTGCTGCAGCACCGCTTCGACGAAGTAGGGTTGGCCTCCACAGCTGCTATGACCCGGTCGATAATTTCTGTAGTCGGGTTGGGACCATAATGTGCAGTCTTATTTTAACTGCCTGGTCAAAGCTTGCCTCTTCGGGGGTTCTGTCTGGTATGCTGGGCCCATTGGTTCCTTCGGTCCCTGGTACTCCATCCTTCTCAGTCAGTATTGCAATAATCTCCCTCTTTCTGAGGTTACTGGCTTGTCGGCCCTGTTGTTCTAGCAGGTCTTTAAGGGTAGCTCTTTTCAGCCTTTCATAAGGTACTTCCATTACTCCGGATGTGTAGTTGCTCTTCTGGGTGATGAAAACCATCCCGTCGCTTGCCACCAGTTGCTACAGAATAACCCGGGTATCGAGGGTTAATACCGAATGAGGGATTCACCCTGATACCGGAATAGCAACTCACGAACGCTTCAATTCACTGAACTGGAAAAATACACAAAATCCTTCCCTCCTTGATACGGGACCAGCAACTCACGAATACTCCAATTTCCCGAATAGAGAATCAGACGAAATCCTTCTCTCTTGGAACAGACAAAAGAATAATCCAAAGTAGCAATCCCCCCAAACATGAGACCAAGCTCCGTCTTGAGGGTAAAACAGGAATCTTATTTATTGAGGGCTACCTGCCCGATATTTATGCAGGTCTACCACCTGGTGGACACTCCCATAAGGGACCAGATGGAAGACTGGGACAAGTATGGTACTTTAGCCAATCACAGTGGCTCAGGCATAAACACTCCCCTTTGTACAAGCAAACCCCTCCTCTCTATCCTGGAGATAATTTTGAAGAAATCCAATTATCTCCATGGAGAGAGGCAAAACGCCATTTTACATGTTACAATAAAAATACATAAAATTCAATAACTGTAAAACTACCGAATGTATTCAGTAAATATAATGTATCCCCAGATAGCCTAGATCTGAGCGCACATTATTACCGAATGGCGCTCAGATCTAATACACACAGTTTAATCGCCATGGAGCCAAAGTCTTTCACACTGTTCTTTCGGTATACGAATGGCTCCATGGGATGGCTATCTGGGTTAAGTCCATCCGTGAAATAAAAGTCCCGAATGGTCCGGCGTTTGTATGCCAGATGACAAAGAAGGGAGGTCGGTGGTTTCAGCGGTGTTCGGAAGAAAAAGTGTCCGTTTTGGGTTCCATAAGATTGTTTACCGCTGTTTATTCGTGCATCCAAGATGGCCGCCGCCTCGTAGTCGGCATATGAACGACGACCATCCAGCATATGGTTTCAATTAAGAGGTAAAAATAGAGAAAAAGGGGAAGAGTCTGCGCTGACTTGATTGCATTACCAGCCGGCCACCGAGCACTCCGTTCATACCAGGAAGTGTTTTGACATTGCATTACCAGCCGGCC
>OW240920.1:111364932-111375517 GCA_933207985.1 Pelobates cultripes | reverse complement strand
TTACACAAATATATATATATATATATATTTGTGTTCGGGGCAAATAGCCGTATATGGAGTAAAGTTCCAGCATAAGTGTAGGATAGTATAAAGGGAGCAAGTCGGTTGTGGTGTGCCGAGACCGACAATACGGTAGGCCTGTAAATAAAGAGGGCCCACCAAGGAGTAAGTAAGTAAAGTAAATGGAAAGAAAAGAGAAAGTGTTGAAATGAGGAGGGGGTGGGAGGGTCATTCTGATGCTGACCTCAAGCGATATGAGTCAGGTAAGGGGTGTCCCTTATATAGGGGAGTGAATTAATTTAAGCCCCTCCCACAAATACAGGCCAAATGGCCTTAATACTTGTGTAAGGGGCAAATAGCCATATATGGAGTAAGGTACCAGCATAAGCGTAGGATAGTATAAAGGGAGCAAGTCGGTTGTGGTGTGCCGAGACCGACGATACGGTAGGCCTGTAAATAAAGAGGGCAAAAAGAATAATCAAAGATTTAATACAGTCAACAATATATACAAATTAACCAGACATTTCCTTAAATGCATTACGGTATTTAATTCCTGGAAGGATTTTTGAAGGTAGGAATCTAGGACCGCAACTGGACA
This sequence comes from Pelobates cultripes, assembly GCA_933207985.1. NCBI lineage: Eukaryota > Metazoa > Chordata > Amphibia > Anura > Pelobatidae > Pelobates > Pelobates cultripes. The sequence continues at coordinate 111,374,919 of OW240920.1, read as the reverse complement.
CCATTTGTTGTGGGTAGGATAGTATGTTATCTCTACCGTTGGTGCGTGTTGACTCGTTTCGGAATGTGGTAGAGCCAATAGGTAATGATATATGTGTTTACATACGTGGGATTGTTGAAGACAATGATCTGTCTGAGTGGTGGTTATGGTAGTGGATTCTCTGGCCTGAGAAAGGCATAAAAGGCAGTGTGCATGGCTGGTAATGGCCAACTTGGTAGTATAATTGAAAGGTTGTAGCTCTAATAGGTCCGATAAGGATGGAAAAGTTGGATGGCTATTGGTAATCTCTGAGAGGAACGTGTGGGTATGGATTCCTGAAAACCTCTGAGTATATTCTTCTCTGGTATGATAGCATGAAGTTATGGTAGTTTTGGCCATAGGTTATCCTGTGTTGTTGAATGCCTGTAAAATATATAATTAATGGTGTGTGAGATGGTTTTAGTTTAAGGTGGCAAAAATGAAGCAAAACCTAGGAGAAATGTTATGACACAGGTTGAGCTATGTCGTGTTCCAATGAGATTCTTTAAAGCCAGGTGAATAGGTGCGTTCTACAAGTATGGGATGAAAGTGCTAGGTGGGATAGTGCATGCTATGCTGCATGAGTATGTCTAATCCATGATTTTGCCTCTGGAACGAAAGAGTGGCCGTGACTGTATGGGTGGCTGTAGGAAGCGTATGATGAACGTGCCTGGAATATAAATGAGACAATTGTCGGCAAGGATGTATACCCCCGCCTGGTACATGAAAGTAAAAGAAATGTGGTAAGTGGCCAACCAAGTGAGTTCCCCAGCAATACCATGATCGTATGGATGATGAGTGGCATTTGTTGATGATATGACATGTGCTTAGTTGTCTGAGTAACAACGGATTGATGACCCTGACCATGATTTACCCCATGCCACAGCAGCTGCTTTTAGCGGGAAAGGATTGCCCATTTTATGCCATGTAAGTGCCAGTTTGTAGGGTAGATGGTAGCCGTTTACTGTGTTGATGATATTGGTCTTACTTAACGAAGCTTCAACCCCTGCTTGAGTGATAGCTGTAAAGGTAGATCAATGGTGTGTATAGTAAGGAAACTCCTCGGAGGGTATGAGGGAGTTGAGACTTGGGGTAGCGAAGGTGTGTGTTGCCAATAAGTCTATGGTTAGTCTTTGTTTAAGGGAAGATTCCCTTGTGACAATACCAATGCATTTGTGTTTGGTGCCATGCTGTAAATGGTGGAGATTGGAAAACCCAAGTAAAAACCCCTCTGCAAATCTTGGCTATGAGTGTGTTTACAGCCGACGGTTCTGTTGTGCTGACTGTAAGTGAGGGCATGCTATATTCCTTGAGAGTTTATTTATGATACCTGTATGGGAGCCCTTTGAAGCTCCAGAGCCTTAGTAACTCTACTACAAGTCTGGAAGGGTGATGAGTCAGTAGTGTTGAAAATGCATTGGTGTGTACAGATGGTGAGTACGTTATTTGTAAGTTGTATTGGGACACATGGTTTGTCATGTGCCCTGAATGATTTGAACATATATGCAACAGTCTATATGCAATGCAACTATTAATACCAATTGTCTCTGGTAGTTCAGAGGTGCTGGTTTGTTTGGGAGAAAATCCCTTCTGTATGGGTACCTGCACAAATAAGCATCTCTACATATTCTAAATGCCAACACAACCAAGGGATGGTCAGTTCCCAATTTACCTAGAATCCCTGGGTCTGACCATCATAGATACATCATCATACATATATATGCCTTGTTTCCCCAATGTGCCGGGATCATATGTGCAGGGTTAACGTCTTGTACCAAGTAACCGAGTTTCGTTTGGTGCTGGTTGTACAGTAGCGTGAGGCCCAGCCTTGTGAGGGCTGTAACCGACTCGAGATTGCCAGTCTGTCGTAAATTTTTTTGCTCATGAGTTTAAGAGTGAGGCTAGCATGGCCCGGGTGTCACCTGAGTTGGTGTTGCTGGGCCTTCCCCTGCCTCCGTGTTGTCCGTTGATGTATGGAGGAGTTTGAATAACTCTGCTTTCCTTGCTGTGGCAGGGTAGGGGATTTGTCGCCTCCTTAGGTCGGAGCCACATCTCCTCTGCTTGAAGGTGTATCACTTCTAGCCGGGGTGCCAAGGAAGAGGTGATTCTTCACCATCTTTTTGAGAAATACTTAAATAACAATAAAGAGTGCAATTATTATTTGTACCCAGGGGTCTTGTACTAGCTTGCTAGCTAAGCCGTAAGGCGAAATGATTAGGCTTGGTGTTTTTTGGTGTCTGGTGAGGCCCTGCTAGTTGCCAAGTGGCTTGAGAGGCTCTATCTATGCTTGGCGCAAGGGGATTTTTTGTGGCCACCGAACGTTGTGGCAGGATGTTGGTCTCTCGATGACAGTAACCAGAAAATAGGAAGGGGAGTGACAGGTGAGGCCCTCTCTATGATACAATGCGAGGTGGCTAGCTCACGAGTGGCTCGAGGGGTGTATGCCTCAGAGTGTGAGGCGGGGTGTTGGCCTCGCGGGACCACTAACCGACGCGTAAAGCAGAGAAAACAGGGGCTAATACCTATTGGGCCATAGAACCCTAATTGCCAGTACATTACTACTATTCCAGGGAAGGTAAGAGATGAAGGTGTATCACTTCTAGCCGGGGTGCTAGGAAGAGGTGATTCTTACCATCTTTTGAGAAATACTTAAATAACAATTATATATTTGTACCCAGGGGTCTTGTACCGGCTTGCTAGCTAAGCCGTAAGGCGAAACGATTAGGCTTGGTGTTTTTTTTGGTGACTGGTGAGGCCCTGCTAGTTGCCAAGTGGCTTGAGAGGCTCTATCTATGCTTGGCTCGAGGGGATTTTGTGTGGCCACCGAACGTTGTGGCAGGATGTTGGCCTCTCGGTGACAATAACCTGAAAAATAGGAAGGGGAGTGACAGGTGAGGCCCTCTCTATGATACAAGGCGAGGCGGCTAGCTCACGAGTAGCCCGAGGGGTGTATGCCTCCGAGTGTGAGGCAGGGTGTTGGCTTCGCAGGACCACTAACTGAAGCATAATGCAGAGAAAAAAGGGGGTAATACCTATTGGGCCCTAGAACCCTAATTGCCAGTACACTATTACTATTCCAGGGAAGGTAAGAGATGGATAACTACGTGAGCATGTGTACGTACCTGGTAGTATGGTATTGAACCTGACAATCCGTATAGGTTTTTTAGGGCCTTCCCCTGCCTCCGTGTTGTCCGTTGATGTATGGAGGAGTTTGAATAACTCTGCTTTCCTTGCTGTGGCAGGGTAGGGGATTTGTCACCTCCTTAGGTCGGAGCCACATCTCCTCTGCTCGAAGGTGTATCACTTCTAGCCGGGGTGCCAGGAAGAGGTGATTCTTCACCATCTTTTTGAGAAATACTTAAATAACAATAAAGATTGCAATTATTATTTGTACCCAGGGGTCTTGTACTGGCTTGCTAGCTAAGCCGTAAGGCGAAACGATTAGGCTTGGTGTTTTTTGGTGACTGGTGAGGCCCTGCTAGTTGCCAAGTGGCTTGAGAGGCTCTATCTATGCTTGGTGCGAGGGGATTTTTTTGTGGCCACCGAACATTGTGGCAGGATGTTGGCCTCTCGGTGACAGTAACCAGAAAATAGGAATGGGAGTGACAGGTGAGGCCCTCTCTATGATACAATGCGAGGTGGCTAGCTCACGAGTGGCCCGAGGGGTGTATGCCTCCGAGTGTGAGGCGGGGTGTTGGCCTCGCGGGACCACTAACCGAAGCATAATGCAGAGAAAAAAGGGGGTAATACCTATTGGGCCCTAGAACCCTAATTGCCGGTACACTATTACTATTCCAGGGAAGGTAAGAGATGGATAACTACGTGAGCAGGTGTACGTACCTGGTAGTATGGTATTGAACCTGACAATCCTTATAGGTTTTTTTTTAGTAGTAACTGTAACCTGAATGGATAAAATCGTATGGCATAAGGAAATATGGCATAGACCAAGCTTATCTTAAAACATACAGTATATGTGAAAGTAAAGTGCCGTGATATGTAAATATTAAACATCATATCCATACTGGTTAAATATGTATCAATCTTAACCCATTAAGTGCCGTATGTATGTGAACCATATTACCAGTTACGTATATACAGATGCGTGTGCTACTGTGTAATAATATGTGTATTTATAACAGATATTGATATACTGCTTGCTATGTGAATTGTTGTATGCCTTATTGAATGGCAAGTGAACATGGAGTTGCAAAATGCAAGTGCACTGGAGATCTGCCGAGTGCCCTATAGGTGGCAGTGTAGTTGATACTGATTGGTATGTGAAATGTTGTTTGTCTGTTGACCTATAGGGGTCAGTGTTTTGGTGTTTGTAAAACCCCATGAAAATTGTCAATGTACTTGACAGACCTGTAGGTGGCAGTGTTGATAGAACCACTGTTAGTCTTAATGTGAAATGTAAATTATTGTGAATTAAACCCGAAGGTGAGCCCGTGTTGGAGTTTAATTCATGGTTTATGGTTATGTTTAAAACAATCTTATGTGTAATTTATATTGGCTGGTAATTGTATATGACATGTGAAGACCAGTAGGGGTCAGAAATGCTGATTGTATGGTAAAATACCCTTTAACCCCTGAAGGATACATGACATGTGTGACATATCATTTATTCCAGAGTTTGGTCCTTAAGGGGTTAATCCAAATGCAAGGTTAACGTGAGATTTTGAGAGTGACCTGTAGGAGTCAGTGTGGTTTATGTGAAACATTGTTTGTGAGCTATGCCCCAGCATTATAGTTGTGAAACAAACAGTGCCCGTTTGACAATATACAATAAGTGAACATAATAGCTTAATAACAGTCATTGTAACAAACCAAAGTTCTGTTCATGGGTTGTAAACACACGAAACGTGTGTGTAGTACAATAGTAAATGCATGAACTAGTACCCGTTTGGTAGAAAATTGCACGAACCGTGAGCCTGGTATGTCAGGGAAACAAAACGAAACGAGCAGTGAGATTCAAAATGCACGCACAGAATTGCCTAGTATGTTTAGGCAATTGAAACAGAATGTGTTCCCGTTTGGGAGTATGCTAATGCTCGAAATGAGCCAGTGACAGATATAAACAAGTGAATTTAAACGAATGATATGCATGAACATGCAATGGTTTTAGGACAGATTTAGACCAAATGCAGCCGTAAAGTGAGGACCTGACCCGTGCATGGTGCCGTGGGACTGATGCCTGGCGTAACGGGTAGGTCGACTTACGGTTTGTGAGTCACTTGGACACCATCCACAGCAATAGATTGAAGAAAGAAGGTGGTAGGCCGGAAAAGCCTGTGGCTGAATTCCTGACACAGCTCTGCTTAGAAAACCTCATGGAGTAATCAGGTAAAATGGCGTCTGGATGACCCGGAAGTGGAAATCATTCTGATGCTGACCTCAAGCGATATGAGTCAGGTAAGAGGTGTCCCTTATATAGGGGAGTGAATTAATTTAAGCCCCTCCCACAAATACAGGCAAAACTGCCTTAATACATATATTTATATATATATATATATATATATATATATATATATATATATATATATATATATGTATATATGTATGTATGTATGTATGTATGTATGTATGTGTTAGGTGTTTATGATAGTACAGTGTGAAATACCATAAATAAATGTAGGAAAATAAAAAGAACAAGTCGGTTGTGGTGTGCCGGAACCGACGATGAGGTAGGCCTGAGAAAGAAGAGGGCAAAAATTAAGTAATCAAATTTATTACAGACAACCAATACATATACATTTTATCAATGTGTGGTAGGCTCGCTTCCATTGTGGCGGAGTCTAGTTGGATACCCAGAAAAGTGATAACCGTGTCTGGCCCCTCTGTTTTCTTTAGGGAGATAGGTACACCTAGTTGCTCAAATAGCTTAGTGGTAGCTTTGAGACTAGTAGGAGGTGAAGTATTCTCCTCGATCAGTAGGAAATTGTCCAGGTAATGTAATACCGTAAGGAATCTGGCTATGTTTAATAGTAACCAGCATAATGCTTCGGCAAATGTGTCGAAAATAGCTGGGCTACTTTTGGACCCAAAAGTTAACCGGGAGAAAAAAATAGTAGTTCCCGGACCACTTGATGCCATGCAGGTGCCACAGTGTGGGGTGGATTGGTAGTATTTTAAAGACGTTGGTAATGTCGGTCTTACTGAGCCAGGCTCCAACCCCTGCTTGTATGATAGCGGTAATGGCGTGATCTATGGTGGTGTATTGCAGAGAGAATTCCTCAGAGGGAATGAGGGAATTAAGACTGGGGTTAACCGATGAGTGGGGTGCCAATAAGTCAATGATGAGTCTCTGTTTTTGGGAAGATTTCCCTGTGACAATACCAATGGGGTTGGTGCGCCATTCTATGAATGGAGGAGTTTTGAAAGGCCCCAATACGAAACCCTCATCTACTTCTTGGGCTATGAGGGTGTCAACCGCTGTGGGGTTGTGTTGGGCGGATTGTAGATTAGGGCATTCCAGAGTTCCGGCTGGTATGTGTAGGATACCTGTATGGAAGCCTTCTGTTAAACCAGAGATGAGAAAGTCTACTAGGTGTCTAGATGGGTGCTGAGACATAAATGCCGTGAATACTGGCATATTAATGGACGTTAGGTAAGGCTTGGAATACATTTTATTTGGACACATGGTCTTTGCATGTGCCCTAAAACATTTTGAACAGACATGCAATAGTCTACATCCACTGTAATTACAAGACCCAACATTGAAATTATTACATATCTGGAACTTGCCCAGAAACTTGATTGGGCGTCCCAGTTTGTCTCTTGACAACTTCCCTGGAACCCCAGAGGAACTAGCTCCTTGCGTGGAGGCATGTTCGTCCGCCGTGTTGGGACAAAAATTTGTAGTATGGGCTGTGGAGGAGCAGTATGCACAAGCTGGTGTTCTTAGACCTGCAAAGTGTCTGCAAAAAATGACGGTATCAATCTTTCCCCAGTTGGATCGTGTTCCATACTGGGAGAAGGCTCCAGACACTTTTGCAGAAAAAGACCTATGGTATTCATAGAAGGCTGAACCACCATATTTGTTGCCCAGGTCTACCAGCTTGTGCATATAGAGATCAAACTCCTCTCTTCTGTTGGGATAGACCGCACAGATGACATCTCTGTAAATACCAAAAGCTAGTACAAATTCAGGGATAGTCAGTTTCCTGTTCAGGCGGGCATCCCTAGATCTGACAACAACAGATACATCATCATAAGCATACGTCTTATTCTCAACAATATCCTGGGAGGCAATCAACAGGGAAGCCAGGTTGACGTCTTTACCTTCCAGGATATCCCTTTTTATGTGCTCAGGTATCAAATGAGCCGGGCTAACTTCCTGGTCATCCAGGGTGATGGCTGGTGCTTGTGAAGCAGCAGTGGGTGGCCCTGCTAGAGTAAGGTCCGTGGTGACCGACTCAAGTTTCTCCAGCCTGGAGTTGACCTTGCTCATGGACGCCATGAGTGTGGATAACATGGCATGTATGTCTCCTGGGTTGGACTGGCTAGGTCCTTCCCCGGCATCCATGTTATTTGTAGATGTGCGTAGCAGTTTGAAAAGTTCTGCTTTCCTTGCTGTAGCGGGGTAGGGGATTTGTCGTCTCCTCAATTCTGTGGTTATACGCGGGATCGTCCAGGATCTGATCGATGCTGGACTAGCTAGCTCTCCTCCTTGTGTGGGAGTGACAGCTCTAGCCAGGGTGCTAGGCAGGGAGAAATTCTCTATCCCTTCCTGAGACATACTATAAATAAATCAATTAATTAGTATATGAAACCACCAAATTGTACTGGCAGGCTAGCTAGGCCAGATGGCCGAGTGTGGATTGTTGGAAAGAACACAGACTTATAGCCTGTAGCAGCAATGTTTTTATGGTTTGCTGGCGTATGATTGAAAATAAAATGTTGATACCATGGAAATAGATATGAGTTACTCAGAAATGTTGTCATGGCTTAAATAAGACATTTGAGGGGGGCCGTGGCCTATGTACCAACAACATATGTGTATATATAATAATGGTGTGTAAGGGAAACATAAAATGTAGGATATATATATATATATATATATATATATATTACTGTGCAGGGAATGTATGATTGGTTGGATCAGTACATGTGATTCAACCCGAGTATGCATGAAAAGGAATTTAATGCCTTGTGTGTCATGGTCATAACAAAGAAATGAGGCCTGTAACTTAGGCTGAGTTAATTGAAATGAAATGGATAATTTATGAAAAACTCCTGTCAGCGTGGGAGTCCAATGATCCATACAGAAATGTTAGCTGGTTTCATGCCCTTGATGTAATAAGTGATACCTTAAAATAGCAATGAAAATGGTCTGTCTATTTAAACAAGCAACTATTTAACCGAATGTATATACATGAAATGATGAAATGTAACTCATGAAACAGGCATGAATAGCTTAAATGTATGCACTTTAATGCGAACAGCAATATTGCATGAATATAACATGAATAAGTGCCGAACAGAAAACACAACCGAAATGATAATCGTTTAAATGAAGCAAGTGAAAACAGTTGTGCGAGCTGATCGCTTCTCTAATACGCATGAATTTAACCGAACAATTTGTACGAAATGAAGCCGTGCGAAAGGCTATGTAATGCGACTGTGCAGAAAAAACGTAAAGCGAGGACCTGTGCTGTACCGTGCGCCGTGGAACCGGTCCTGGCGTGACAGGTAGGTCTGACTTACGTTTGGGACGCGATCTACGACGATGACCGTGGTAAGAAGAAGCTGGACGGATGGAAAAGGCCTGAACAGGATTCCTGGACACAGCTTGCCGCGGTAAAATCTTGTGGATACTGAAAAACCAAGATGGCATCTGAGAGAACCCAGAAGTGGATCCTCATTCAACGCTGACCTCGAACGGTGAGGAGCAAGGTAAGGGGAGTGCCTTAAGTAGGCTAGGGGTAGCAAACCAGCACCTCCCACAAATCCAGGCAAAATTATATTTGTACCCGGAATTTAATACGTAATGGATAGTATCTGAAAGGGCAAAGTTGGTTGTGGTGTGCCAAAAACAACGTACGAGTGGGCCTGTAAATGAAAGAGGGCCAACCAAGGAGAATGTAATGATAACAGGGTGTAGGTGGGTGGGGACAATCAACTGAACCGGCAGAGATGAGTAGGGGATGGGAGCTTAAGTAGGGGACTTACTCCTCCCACAAATTCAGGCCTAATGGCCTTTTTACTTGTGCTCAGAATTTAATACGTAATGGATAGTATCTGAAAGGGCAAAGTTGGTTGTGGTGTGCCGAAACCAACGTACGAGTGGGTCTGTAAATAAAAGAGGACAAAAGAGAAGTTCGAGAAAATACACACTTTATTGCCTTTTTTACATAACCAAGTTCCTGAAAGCTTTACGAAGCTATTTTTCTGGTCGCGGTATATATGTATGATATATGGAGGATTTCCAACGACCCAGTCTCTTGATGATGTGGACTGGGGTGTTTGTGCTAGAGGCTGATGAAGCGGCTCCTATGCGGAATGAGTGCCCGGAAAATGAAGCCGGATTGTAACCCAGTTTGGATAGTAGTGTCCTGACGTGTGTCGTGAATTTAGCCGTGGTAAGCGGGTGCCCTTGTAGTGAAAAGAGCGGAGAGTCTGGTAAGTGCGCATGATGGGTTGACCGTAGGTGATCTAGCGCCTTGACCGGACACCAGGCATTATCGGTAGGGAAGAGAGGAATTATGGTGGGGTGTTGTGAGTGGTTAGTTTTAGTTGATGGGATCGTAAGTAGGTAGTGATCCTCCACCTTAGTGAGGTGTGATGTTTTTAGGCTGTGCGTGATATCTCCTTGACAAACAACGGTGAACTCTCTGGGTCTGAGAAAACCGTAGAAAGCAAGATAAATAGCGGATTTGATGACCAGGTTTGTGTTGGGATCGAACGGGGATTCATCAAGGAGATTGCTAAGTGATCTAAACATAGGTCCGTCTATAGGTAGCCTTGTAG
>OW240920.1:111350566-111364832 GCA_933207985.1 Pelobates cultripes | reverse complement strand
TGGTGAGTGGAACCGAAACCTTTAATATACCTTTCAGGAACTTTTTAATGAGATATGATGACAAGAAGGGGGTGTTGTTAGGAAAATTGGTGAGGCTATGGTGCTGAACCCCGGTGAGGTAAAGTTTAATGGTGTTGTGAGAAAGTTTAAGATGTAAGTGGCAGAAAGAGGCAAAAGCCACCATGGTTTGTGTAGAGAAGTCGCCTTGTAAACCGAATTCTGCAGTGAATTTGTTAAAAATGGTAAGTGCCCTATTGTATGAGATGGCTGTGTTGGGTGATAGTGCTTGGTGAGTGAGAGTCCTAGCGTGGTGCATAAGTGTGCTTAGTCCAGGATTAGCTTGTGAAATCGTGGTGTCCTGGATGGCTGGTGGTGAGCCGTAGGGAGTGCCTGGAAGAATACCTGGAATTGAGAGCGAGAAAGAGCATCAGCGGCCGTGTTGTGGGTGCCCGGGATGTGAAAACAAAATATATGAAACTGGACGGTTGCTTCCAGCCAGGTCAGCTTGCGAATCAGCCGCTTGATGGTAAGGGACGATGAGCGCCCCTTGTTTATGATTTCGCAAGCCACCGAGTTATCAGAATAGCATTTTACTAGAGATGACCCCAGGTGTGTGCGGCCACCACGATGGGATAAACTTCGAATAGGGCTGAGGTCTCCCTGAATCCTGGCAAGGCATAAGTCTCAGCAGGCCAGTAACCCCTGAACCAGTGGTTCCCGAAGATGGCTGTGAAACCAGTGTTGGCTGCAGCATCTGTGTGGATGATGGGTGAACAAGTGGAGAGAGGGGGGATAAACAAGGAGATACCGTTCTAATCTGCCAAAAACTTCCCCCACATAGCTAAGTCAGCCTTTACGTGGAGCAGGCAAAGAAGCCTGGATATAAAAGACCTTCCCTGCGGGATGATGCGCATAGCGAAGTTAAGGGATCCCAGAAGGGACTGATGTTCCCTTCTGGTGCAAACATCATTCCGCAGGAACATGTCTATCTCCCCTCTCAAGCGGAACAGTTTGTTGTGGGGAAGGCTAGCTCGGAGGGTAACAGAGTCTAGCTCTATCCCCAAAAAGGTTAATTTAGTTGTGGGGCCGATTGTTTTTGATGGAGACAATGGTACACCAAGTGTGGAAAAAAGTGTTGTAGTACTGCTGATAGCGGTGGGTGTTTGTGTCCCTGGCTCTATCAGTAAGAAGTCGTCTAAGTAATAACAGAGTGATACCTGAGGACGTTCAGAAGCAGCCAGCAGAGCATTTCAGCGAAGATATCGAACAGTTTGGGGCTGCTTCTAGAACCGAAAGTGAGTCAAGTGGAGAAGTAGTACTTTTCTCGCCATTTAACACCGTGCAAGTGCCAGAGTGAGGGGTGCATGGGTAGTAATTTGAAAGCATTTGTGATGTCCATTTTGCTGAGCCAGGGGGGACTACCAGATGAGATGATGGATTGTATGGCATCGTCAATTGTTACATACTGAAGTGAGAATTCGTCTGCGGGTATGAGTGCGTTTATGCTGGGAACAAAAGAGGAGTGCGGTGCCGATAAATCAATAATTAGACATTTTTTATTAGAATATTTGTGTACTGCGACACCAATGGGGTTAGTGTGCCAGGTGGAAAATGGTGAGGAGGTGAAGGGGCCGATCATGAAACCGTTGGTAATTTCTGCGGAAAGGACGGTATCTGTGGAGATTGGATCTTGGCGTGCTGACAATAAATTAGGACATTCCAGTGTGCCCGTGGGGATGGCTACAATACCCGTGAAAAAACCCTGAGTGAATCCAGTGGTCAGATATTCCACCAAATGTCTGCTAGGGTGTGTCCTTAGGTAAAAAAACAGAATAGTAAAAGCTTATGGCATTATGGTTGTTTTTTAAACAAATACATCTGTAAAAAAGTAAACTAGCAAAAACAGTATCTGAATATTTCTGTGTCCATCTGACAAAACGTAACTATAGCGAGCGTTCGTCTAGTTTACTGGTGCGAAAGCGGAAGTGCACGAATAGGTAAGTATACGAAAATTGATAATGTGATAGTAAAAGGGAGCCTACCCCTACGTTTTTAGGCCCGAACGGAGGGAAATAGCCGAACGCTATTTCCCTCACAAGCTTATGTGAGCGTGCCACTCTCGTGACCGGAAGCAAAGTACCACGGCTGGTGGCAGGGCTGCAGGACGGACGGAGGATTCCACTGGACACCTCTTACTGCAGGAGACTGGAGCCGTTTGGCAGGAAGCTTGGACCGGAAGTGCTGGTTGCTATGGAGATAGACAATCAACTGAACCGGCAGAGATGAGTAGGGGCTGGGAGTTTAAGTAGGGGACTTACTCCTCCCACAAATTCAGGCCTAATGGCCTTTCTACATATATACACACACATATATATACACACACACATATATATATTTGTGTTCGGTGCTATTCTTGTAACATATCGTATGGTGTAACCATAGGTATGAACAAGTCAGTTGAAGAGTGCCGACACCGACGTATGCGGTAGGCCAGGTATAAAGAGGGCAAAAATAAGTAGTGTCTTTGCCAAAGAAAATATTTATTGCATAGAAAAACATATAAAAGAAAATGTAGTGGAGATGCAATATTACCCAGGTTATCTCCGCTTATAATCCAAGTGGGACTCAGGAACAAGTAAATAGTAAATCCACAGGCAAGGCTTCCAGCAGGTAAAATACAGCAATATCCCAACAGCAATCCCAATAACTGGACGACACACAGTTTCAGGAGCATAACTAAAAGCCTTTAATCACAGTCTCCTTATAAAGCATGCTCCCATGCAAGGGAGGGATTTACAGTAATTATTACAGTAGCCAATCCTGTCCTGGTAACCTCCCACACATCTCCTCCCCTCAGCCAGCATCATAATCCCCTTATCCAGCACACCAATTCCCCCCGTTTCTGGATGTACCCCTAAACGTAGGGGTACCTCTTTAAATCCTACATCCCCGGATACCCCTGATCTGGGTGACCAACATATCCAAAAATCACCCAGATCAGACCAGGGGTTCGGGAAAAGTATGGAGGGAATAAAATGACCGACCGCACGAACTGAGATAGCCGAATCCGGTTCCATGTGAATGGGCCCTGCGGTCGGTCCTGGCATAAGGGAATGAAATACACGAAAACCTCTAGCTATAGAGGCTAGGGAGGGTTCGCCTGAATCCCCTCGTTCGGTATTTTCTATCTACCGAACGAGGGGCCGTTCGGTAGTTTGGAACCGAACGGACCAGGGCTGTGGAGGTCTCAGCGGTGTTCGCCTACTCGAGTGTCCGATTTTAGTTCCAGACACTCGACGGCAAAACACCGCTGTTCGGGAGTTTTAAAATGGCTGCCGCCACGTGTTCGTTTGTCGAATGGCGGCCACCCCCGAGAACAAAGGACGGCTACTTACTGTTCAATTACCCGTTCGCAACAATGTTGCAACAGGTAATTGAGGACACACTTCACACAGGGGAGGTCTGGTTGTTCGGTAGTTTCATTCGAATAAACTAAGGGAATGAAACTACCGAACAATCAGAGGAATACAATTCTCTTTAATACATAGAAAACACAGCAGATACACGAATGCAGGTATATACAGTATATTTGTAGGGACGCCTGGTGCTATCCGCTACAGAAAATACCTCAAGATGACAGTTTAACAAATGCCTCCCTACTTTCTAACACAGGTTGAGGTATATACAAAGCAAAGTCTGAGGACTTCCAGCAGCCCAAAGACTTGATTACATGTACTGGAATATTTTGGCTGGAGGCTGTGGAGGCTGCCCCTATCCGAAATGAATGGCCAGAAAAGTTGCCAGCGTTCAGACCTAGTCTGGTCATTAACATGCGGACTTATTGCATGAATTTGGCTGTTGTTAAGACCTCTTTGTGTAAGACTAGCAGCGGGATGTCAGACTGCGGTGGTAATGAGTGGAGGTATGTATCCAATACTTTCACCGGGCACCATCTGTTTGCAGTAGGATAATATGTGACTGGTACCATCTTGCCCAGCTGGCTTGTTTTCGGAACTGGTAGTGACAGACATTTATGTCCGTGTATGGTAAACTCGCCAAGTCTAAGAAAACCATAATATGCCAAGTAGATGGCTGTTTTGATTACCATGTTTGTATAGTGTTCAAATGGGGCCGTGTCCAACAAGTCGGACATATCCTTAAATAGCTGCTTGTGTACCGGTAATCTTGTTGATGGAGGAGTGGTACTGGATTTCTGTACGCCTTTAAGAATGTTTTTAATGGGGTAAGAAGATAAGAAACTAGAGTTATCTGGGTATAAGGTATACATGTGGTGTTGTATGCCGGTTAAATATAATTTGATGGTGTTGTGTGACCGTTTGAGTTTAAGATGACAAAATGAAACAAAAGCTACCAATGTGCAAAAAACTGCACCAAGTTGTGTTCTATCATAAACCTCTTGTATAGTTTGAAGGCCCTATAGTAAGACCAATGCTATTCTCTCCTCGTCTTCATATAATACTGCAGAGATAGAGAGATACACAAAATAGTGTAGACAATCTACAATAAATATTAAAGAACAATATGTACAAGGAAACACTCACAAAATCAGAGCCAATTAGGAACCTGGCTCTGGTGTAGATGGCTTCAGGATCTATTTAAGGGTGATCCTAGCCCTTCTGTGGCTGGTGATGTTATTTCCAATAAATAGAAGAGGATCCAGGGGATGGAATAGTAAAAAACTAATTTATTACAAAAATATACATTAAAAAAAAACTAGATAAAATATGAAAGGATAAAATAATAAGCCAATAAGCGTTTCGCCTGTTGTGGCTTCCTCAGTCGGCTTTCTAAACTACTGTCCAGGCATTGTCCATATATAGGTCCTTAATTGATGCAATTTGCGGCTAATTCCGTTGTGGAACGCACTCATGCGTTCCATATCTTCATTTACATATATATCTCCTTCCGGCCTCGTGGGTGCGATGACGTCACTTCCGTGTTCGATTCCGAGTGGAACTGATAGTGTGTTCCACTCCTATTGCTTCCCCGTATTCACACAGCATTGCACGTAGATGGAACGCAAATATGCGTTCCAAACCTCTTCCTGGTTTTTACCAACATTGCAGTATCCCGTGTGGACGGGAATAAGGACATAATATTTAATTGTGACGATTATATTCTCAAACATAGTTATACAAAGTCCATTTATCTTTATAAATAATAACACTACAAATGTTATTAACCACCTCAATAAAACATTTTTTTTATTATTTTATCCTTTCATATTTTATCTAGTTTTTTTATGTATATTTTTGTAATAAATTTGTTTTTTACTATTCCATCCCCTGGATCCTCTTCTATTTATTGGAAATAACATCACCAGCCACAGAAGGGCTAGGATCACCCTAAAATAGATCCTGAAGCCATCTACACCAGAGCCAGGTTCCTAATTGGCTCTGATTTTGTGAGTGTTTCCTTGCACATATTGTTCTTTAATATTTATTGTAAATTGTCTACACTATTTTGGGTATCTCTCTATCTCTGCAGTATTATATTGAGAAGAGGAGAGAATAGCATTGCTCCATCCATTGTGTCTGCATTGTATGCATTTTTGTGTTGGTATAGGGGATACCACACGGGTGTTTGAGCTATTGTAGTCACTCACTGTGCCATTTGTATTTGTTGTGCCTATCATAAGACCGTTTAGTATTGCCGGACAGGGCTAGACTAGCCAAGGCGAGCCCATGCTTTGCCAGTTCTTTCAGTCCATCACCAGCTCCTGAAAATATGGTGCTGCAGTGGCTGTGGGGGAGGCCGTGGCTAACGTCTCTTTGAATGCCTGGAATTCGAAGCGAGACAATTTGTCAGCTGCAGTATTAAAGACCCCTGGTACATGAGAACACACCAAATAAAAGTGATTGCAGGCTGCCAGCCAGGTCAGTCTTCTCATGAATCTCATGATCGTTAGAGACTCCGATCGGCCTTTGTTTATGATGTGGCAGGTAGCTAGGTTGTCGGAAAAACAGCGTACCGAGCTACCTGCCAAAGACTGACCCCACACAGCCACAATGGGGTATATCTCAAATAAGGCCGAGGTGCGTGAGAAACCTTCAATGTGTTGGACCTCCTCTGGCCAATCATCCCAAAGCCACTCGTTTCCAAATATGGCCGAAAAACCCGTTGATGCTGCTGCATCTGTCCAAATGACCGGAGAGTGGACAGACAATGGAGGCAAGAACATACTTCTGCCATTCCATTGCAACATGAATTTGCGCCTCATTAGCAAATCAGCTGTAGCCTGCGCCTCCAAGCTGATACAAGTAATGTCATTTGGTATGAGAGG
Organism: Pelobates cultripes; assembly: GCA_933207985.1. Classification (NCBI taxonomy): domain Eukaryota; kingdom Metazoa; phylum Chordata; class Amphibia; order Anura; family Pelobatidae; genus Pelobates; species Pelobates cultripes. The sequence continues at coordinate 111,358,528 of OW240920.1, read as the reverse complement.
GAGGAGGCAAAGGAGTCTAGAGATAAAGGCCCTGCCGTGCGGGATGATTCGTATAGCAAAATTCAACGATCCCAACAAAGATTGCAATTCCTTCCTATTGCATGTCCTATTGACCAAAAATTTGTTAATGGATTGTAGTATGCTGTCAATTTTTTTTTTTTTCTGGAGGTAAGCTTGCTTCCATGTTTACTGAATCGAGTAGGATACCTAGGGAATTTACTAATGTGTCAGCGCCTTCTGTTTTCTTGGGGGACACTGACACCCCCAAAGAATGAAAAAATATGGCCTTTGTCAGATCACTGGGGGAAGAGGAATTATACTCCACGAACAGAAAGTCGTCCAGATAATGTATAACGGCCTGGCATCTGCAATTGTTTAACAGCAGCCAACATAAGGTTTTGGAAAAGATGTCAAATATTTTTGGGCTGCTTTTTGACCTGAACGGGAGTCTTGTGAAAAAATAATAGACACCTTTCCATTTTAAACCATGCAGATGCCATAGTGACGGGCGAATGGGTAGTAACTTGAACGCATTGACGATATCAGTTTTACTGAGCCAAGCACCTACGCCAGCTGTGATGATGATGTGTATAGCGTTGTCTATAGTGGTATGGCCAGGAGTGAGGTGCTGATAGGTGTAAAATAAGTGTTTCCCTGAGGATTTCCCAGTGACTAATCCTATGGGGTTGGTTCGCCAATTGGAAAATGGGGGCTCAAGGTCCCAATAAAAACCCATCCTCTAATTCTTTATGTAATAGAGCATCGATCATTTCCACGTTTGCAAATGCTGACTGTAAATTGTTGCATTCGTAAATGCCAGCGGGGGTATGAACCAACCCTGTATGGAATCCCTCCGTGAAACCATCTATCAAAAAGTCCACTAGGTGTTTGGATGGATGAGAGGCTAATGCGTGTGCCAAAGAACCAATCTTTACGGATGTCAACTATGGTTTAGTGTGACTTTTATTGGGACACACAGACTTAGCGTGTGCCCTAAAACAATGTGAACACACATGTAACAACCTGCAGGCACTATAGCCACATGTACCTATGTTAAAGTTATTGCAAACCTGAGACTTTCCCAGGTAAACAATAGGGTGACCAAGTTTGTCCTTGCCAGATCTGTCCAACCTGGTCTGTGGTTCGCGGAAAGTCCCAGGTGTGGACTCCGCGGAATGAGATGTTGAAGCACAAACTGCACAAGCTGTTGTCTTGAGACCGGCAAAATGTCTACAAAATAGCTCAGTATCCATGCGGCTCCAGTCAGTTTTGACGTTATACTGAGCCAATATTGCAGACGCTTTTGCCGAAAAGGATTGGTGATAGTCATAAAAGGATGACCCACCATATTTGCTTCCTAAGTCCACCAGCTTGTGCATGTAGAGGTCGAGTTCCTCTCATCTATGTGGATAAACAGAACAAATTACATCACGATATATACCAAAAGCCAAGACAAAATCAGTTATGGACAGTATCTTATTCAATCTAGGTTCCCTGGAACACAGGGCTGGTCTGCAACAAGGTAATGCTGATGGGCTTTCCAGGGTACACTCTCTGATTTCCATGGTCGCTCAAACCCATGGGTTCGAGCTGGGGGGGAGGATGTGTAAGCGTAAAAGTGGAATAGTGGTTGATGCAAGATACATCAGGCCTGATTTGCTAAACAGCAACCAGAGAATTTTCGGTTAAATGCCCCAGGGAGAGATGTTAAAGTTTGCAATATACATTGCTGATGTTCTGCAAAACATGGTATGGGTCCCTGGGGCGGAGTATTTGGAGAGCAGGGTGGGCCAATGCTCCAACAGCACTAGTTGCTGTGTAACAGACCACAATTTGAATCTGACTTACGGGTTTACTAATTGGCACTCACCTGTAGCTAGTCAATTAGCAGACAGGCCTTTAAAGGAAGAGATCAGCCTGCTGCAGAGTGAGGGAGAAAAAGCCAGCTAGGAGAGCTGAAGGAGAGAGAACAACAATTGTGTTTATTGCAAAACCATTTCTTTTTTTGTGGAAAATTGGTAAGTGGGAAAGCCACCCAATTACAGATAGTAATTCCTGTCTAGTAAGAGCTCAAGTAAGAGCAAGGGATTTTGTTTGTTTGTTATTATTTAATGCACCTGCTTTTTATAAAAAGGAAAAAAAGGAAAACTGAGCTGAATGTGTCCTGGACTTTGTATACCCTAGAAGGCTGTGGTTACTGCAAGATCTGTGACAAACCTACCTGTAAAAGAGGTGGTTTGTTACAACATATATATATTTGTGATGTCCTGAACGGTTCGCCGCGGACTCCAGTCAGCAGACACATTCCAGCCAATCAGCAGCAGACCCTCCCACCTCCTGGACAGCATCCATTTTGAAGCTGCATTCTTAGTGAGCTGTCCAGGAGGTAGGAGGGTCTGGGAGGGAGGGTCTGCTGCTGATTGGCTGGAATGTGTCTGCTGACTGGAGGCCGCAGGCGAACCGTTCACGGTGAACCGCGGTGAACCGTTTGGGACATCACTAATATATATATATACACACACACACACATATAGATATATAAAATAAGAAATACAGATAAGGTGCACTCTCAGGTCTTAACAAGTGCTTAATTTATTTTAAATGCAAATTACATGTGCAAAAAAAATTCCAGTGATAGACGTTTCGACCCCCATTGGGCCTTTTTCAAAATCAATTATACCATGTATCAAGTGAATATATATAGATAAATATTAATCAAAACTTACCAAAAGATGTGTGTGAGAAAGTCACTAGCCGTCCGAAACCCGGAAGTGAGACGGTGTAACCACGTGACCAACGTGATGACGTGTGAAATTACGACATTGCTAAGCAACAAAACTAAACAAATTGTGTACAAATGTTGCCCGGCTATACCAGACTGCGAAAATAACTCTAATGTAAAATGATCACTCTGTATAGTGATCAGTACAGAATACATACTATGGAGGACAGAATACAAGACTCTTAATATTGCACCCACATTATAGACCCAGGCAAGAGTTTTAATATATTTGCATCAAAGGGTGAGTGCCAAGTTTACTTCTTTTTTATATATATATATATATATATATATATATATATATATATATACACACACACAAACAAACACACATATATATGGATGGATTTTCCCCTGCAAAGAGCCAAAAGCTGCGTCTTTCGGTACTTTCCCTATGTGAGCAGTGTTACCCAGATAGCTATGCCATGGAGCCCATTTGTATAATGAAAGACTATGAGAAAGACTTTGGCTCCATGGCAATTGAACTGTATGTGTGTGCTCTGAGCGCCATTCAGTAATAATGTGCGCTCAGATCTGAGCTATCTGGGGATATGTTGAATGTACCTGTTTTGTGCAATGGTTGCACAGTTATATGTTTTTATGTGTTTTATTGTCTTTTGCTGCCATGTGGCTAATGGAGTTTTGCCTCTGTCCTGGAGATAATTGGATTACTTCCCCAATTATCTCCAGGATAGAAGACTCTGTGGAACAGGGTTTGGGCAGAAAAGCCATGCTGCATTTGGTCAAATAGGACTTTTCCTTAACTTTTGAACCACAGGACCAATATGATTTTGACATATGTTTGTATTTGGAGTATGCTGATTCTGAAAATGTAAGTTTTATGTGAATGTGATGCATACTTTTCAAGTTATGAATAATGTGGAAAAACTGTATTTCTCTGGCTGTGATAATTAGATTAACAATTGTGTTCAGTAATCATATCACAGCCAGAGGGGAGGATTTTGTGTGTGAGTGTCTTTCTGTAATGTACGTGTGTTATTGGTTGTTATGTAAAACCCCGTGGGCAGTACTACGTTTGTGGATTGGGAATAAAAGAGGCTGTATGTGCCAGTCCAGGGAGTTCCTGCTTAACCCTCAAAGTGCAGTGTGTCTCATTATTGGGGGAGGATTTATTGTATGCTGTTCCAGTTTGACTGCTAGTATTTGCATGGTTTTTCCTATTCGGCTGTATACAACATTCATATGCTTGAGAGAAGGTATACGCTTCTTCAAATTTCGGTGGTTGTGGTGTCGGCCAGAGTGCTTGGAGTCCTCAGGAAACGCTAGGAGCATCCTTCAACGGAGGTACCCAGTCGGGGTGCCAGGTGATCCGTATATATATATATATATATATATATATATATATATATATATATATATATATATATATATATATATATATATATACACACACACATGTAGAAAGGCCATTAGGCCTGAATTTGTGGGAGGAGTAAGTCCCCTACTTAAGCTCCCAGCCCCTACTCACCTCTGACGCTCGAGTTCAAGTGTTCTGCTCAACTTCCGTTTCCACTGACTTCCGGTTTGCTGACTTCCGGTCCGGATGTCCTATCCAGCTGCAGTCTCCGGCAGAATCCTCCGTCTGGTGCGGCGATCTGGCTTCCTAAACAGCCAAACCGTGAGTCACACTTACCCCTCATTCCGGTCTCCTCCACGCCGCTCGGGGGTCTTATCAGGGGCCACCGCACAGACTTCCACGCTCGGGCACCGCGGGGATCGGTTGGTACAACCATTAGGTACCTGAATTAGTAGGATTCGCGGTATGTAAATACCCTGTCTCTTATTCTACTCACCGGCTTCGGTTAATGTTACACTTGTTGCCTAGGTAACTGATTGTTTATTAGTGATGTCCCGAACTGTTCGCCACGGACTCATCACTGAGTAAACTTTGACAGCTCACTAAGAATGCAGCTTCACAATGGATGCTGTCCAGGAGGTGGGAGGGTCTGGGAGGGAGGGTCTGCTGCTGATTGGCTGGAAAGTGTCTGCTGACTGAGGTACAGGGTCAAAGTTTACTCAATGATGAGTCCGTGGCGAACCGTTCGGTGAACAGTTCGGGACATCACTATTGTTTATGTGTAACTGCATTAGGACAGTGTCTGTTGGCTCTCAGAATCCATGCTATGCTTTTAAACAAATTTCGTCTCAATTTCTACACATTTCTAATATATATTACGGCAAAATGCTTCTATCTGTGAAAACTTTCACACATGCTTTCCGTTGCGGCTTGTGTCAGTTTTCATATGCCAGTCAGTGGGCTGTTAGCACCACCTTGTGGTTTACGTTATTGGTTGATTCCTTTCTTCATGTTTAATAAAGGTTTATGTAGCTTGCCCAATCTAAAGAAATTAGCTGTTAAACAAGAGTTACTTTTTGACAATATTGTACCATTGCTTTTGTGCACATATTAACAGATCATTTATCTTGTTGTATATTACAGCTATATTGCCAAACCCTGGTTCTTGTCTTACAAACCAGTTCGTCCTTTTTTGTCGTATATTACAGCCAAATTACCAAGTCCTGGTTCTTGTCTTACAAACCAAGTATTGTATTTATTTCCTTCAGTTTCTATATTTTCAAGGCCTCAGGCAGCCTTCACTCTAACTTGTCACTCTGTCAAGAGCTCACGTTTGTGCTCATACGTCATGTTCACACACATCATCTGTCTCAGCTATTAGAGATAATAACTACACAATATTATATAATTTCTTGACGTACAGATATTAATCTTCGCTCTGTTAAATTTCTTTGGTCTCCACAGATCGCTCATTTGTCGTATATTACAGCTAAATTGAAAGTCCTGGTTCTTGTCTTACAAACCAGGTACTGTTTTTAATTTACTTCCGTTCATGTATTTTTCAAGGCCTCAGGCAGCCTTCACTCTAAACTTGTCACTCGGTCAGGAGCTCACATTTCGCTCATAAGTCACGCTCACACAGATCAACATCTGTCTCAAACCCCTAGGTTCTTCTACGATATCGCCAACTACCGCGCCTCTCTACTTAAATACTCAAAGGTTCAAGCTCCAGGGTATAACCACTATCAAGGTTAGTATCCACCAATTATTTAATTTTCTAAGTATCCCATAGAAGGTGCGTGAACTGGCTTACAGGGTCTGGGCTCCGGACCTAGCTTAACAAGGTTTTTCATGTCCCACAAAGCCATTTCCCACCTCAACACGGAGGTACGGCCCACGTCCAAATCATAGGTAAACACCTCATTAGTCTTTCTACAGGGCAGTAGTCAGGGCCTCACTTTCCATGGCCACACGTTTTGAACCTCTTAAATGTCATCGAGAGGCAAACATCCCGCCACCACATCTGTGGCAATGTACTTACCTCGGCCAAATCATAGATAGAGCCTCTCACCACCACTTGGCACTAGTAGGGCCTCATCTGTCACTAGTCACAGTTAAGTTTTTCACTTCAGCAATAGCCTTACAGTCCAGTTCACCTTAGGAACACCCCTCCCCCCATTTCATTCTCTCATACGCCCCTACTAAATCCAATTCATTAATTCATTTCTGGAATGTCTCAAGATCCGGCTCCCATTGACGAGTTGCCTAGCAATGAGATTCCATTTACTCCTATCAGACCTGAGTCTCCAGACGAATCTCTCACCCCCTCTACTCCTACATCCTTGAGAGCGTGGACTACTCCAAAAATTATGGCCGAACTTAGGCTTAGGGGCATCCCCTTTCCGGCTACGGCACGTAAGGCGGAACTCTACAGACTTTTGACATACCAGGCCCCTGAGCCTAGGCCAGGCACTAGCTCTCAAGGTCAACTATCTGGCGCTGGCATAGCCACCCAGGACACCCTTGTGGCAATTCTGGCCAACCTGCAGACCTTGAACGGCAGGTTAAGCAAGGTCGAGAGTGCCATAGCCTCCCCAAGTAACCTTCCTGACCTTTTAGCCCTCACCCCGGCAGTACCTATGGCACCAACTCCTGCCCCTATACTTCCTCCTTCAGCTCCTGCCTCAGATACGTCTCCTTTTTTGTCACCAGCTCACTCCATCCCAGACTCCATTAGGAAAGAAATCCTGGATGGGAAGGACGTGTGTCTGGTGTCATTGCTTATAGCCTCCCAAGACGTACTGGAGAACAGGGCTTATAACTTTGGGGATATTTCGGTGGTTCTTAAAACCAGAGACCCTAGGCTCAATTAAAAAATGATCTATTCCCAATTTTGTTTTGGCTTTCGGGATATACCGTGATGTCATCTGCTCGGTATATCCCCATAGGAGAGAGGAACTGGACCTCTATCTCCATAAAGTGGTGGATTTGGGCATCAAGTACGGGGGCTCATGTTTTTATCATTATCATAAATCGATATCAGTGAAAGCGGCGACACATCTGAAACAATTTAACATGAGAATTAACTGGTGTCAGATGGATACAGAATTATTCTGTTGCCACTTCGCTGGTCTGAGGCCCCCGTCTTGTGTCATATGTAATTCTTCAACTCACTTGGCCTGAATTTGTGCCCTTCCGTGGCTGATGTGGGAAAGCTCAGGTGTGCAACAATTTCAATGCAGGTTCCTGCAGCTTCAGTGCCTGTAGATTGTTGCACATCTGCTCTATCTGCTTCAGGGCACACACTAAGACCATGTGCCCGGCCAAGTTGTCCCCTAGCAAGTGACTAACCGATATTAATATCGACAACCTGTTCTTTTACTTGAAAACTCCTCCAAGTAGGCCTCTAGTGGAATATTTGTTAACAGGGTTCACCCAGGGCTTTCTCACGGGTCTCGTAGCCATCCCCTCAGGCACGCTTGAATGCCTCAATCTCCAATCAGCCTGCCTAGACCCAGAGGCCACAGACGCTCTCCTTTCCACAGAAATAGCACAAGGTTTCATGATCGGCCCCTTCACCTCCTCACCGTTTTCCTCATGGCGCACTAACCCCATTGGAATAGCTGTGCACAAATACTCAAATAAAAAGCGCATGATTATAGTTTTATCGGCACCGCACTCTTCTTTTGTTCCCAGCATTAACGCACTTATTCCTGCAGACGAATTCTCACTACAGTACGTAAAAATTGACGACGCTATACAAACCATAATTTCAACTGGTAGCAATGCTTGGCTTAGCAAAACAGACATAACCAATGCATTTAAATTACTGCCCATGCACCCATCACTTTGGCACTTGCACGGT
>OW240920.1:111347115-111350466 GCA_933207985.1 Pelobates cultripes | reverse complement strand
GCAGTATTTGGGGGTCTGCGCAGTATATTGGGGGGGGTCTGCACTGTATTTGGGGGTCTGCGCAGTATATGGGGGCTGTCTGTATATGGGGAGGTCTGCGCAGTATTTGGGGGTCTGCGCTATATATGGGGGTCTGCGCAGTATATGGGGGCTGTCTGTATATGGGGGGGGTCTGCACAGTATATGGGGGCTTTCTGTATATGGGGCGCAACACACTACGTGCGACCTGTGTGTTAGATGTGTACAACCCTAGTTTCACAGAAAAATATTTATTTCATAGATATCATATGCCATGGCATACTTTTTGCTATGAAACCGCAGCCATCTAGTCACTCGCCAGAGAAGGATGAGAAACTGCACCCCAGCGAGAGGGACTGCCCCACATCTGCAACCAAATCCGTCGGTCACCGGATTCAATAATCTCCGTCTCTTTGTGCATTGTGTATGTATGGTACTCCCGATTCTTATATTTAATCCGGTGTGTCTCCCACAATCTTTGTGTCTGTCTGCTGTATGTATGTGGCACGCAAGTATGCATGCACTGCGTCTGTTATGCCAGTTACTCTAACCAGTTTATTTCTTTTTGTGTGTGTCACAGCTCTGACAAGCATGTTCTCCTACGGGACACGAAGTACATGAAGAGGAATGAAGAAGCCCATGTTTGATGCTCGTCTCCAGGGTGGAGTATTTTGAATTTATAAGTAATGAAGTGGCATCTGACACATGACAAGCTGCTCCTGTTTGCACAGCAACATTGTGTACTGTGACCACTGTCTAGTTCAGAGGTAGGTAACCTTGGGCAGTCCAGATGCTGTGAATTACATCTCCCATAATGCTGGCAAACCATTATGGGAGGTGTAGTCCAAAACATCTGGGATACCGAATGCGTATGAATGAAACGTATGGTGTGTGTGAATGGACAGTAACAAGGGTTGAAGCCTTGACGTGGCGTTACTGCTCACATGTGTATTCATGTGCCAATTCAACCAATGTGAGTCACTGTAATACTTATAAGGTAACCAGAAGTACTGTGATTGTGGAGAATGAAACACCTGTATCACCTACACACTGTTTACACTGTGACCGTATCTCCTAAACACTGCTGACACTGTGACCGTATCTCCTAAACACTGCTGACACTGTGACCGTATCTCCTAAACACTGCTGACACTGTGAACGTATCTCCTAAACACTGCTGACACTGTGACCGTATCTCCTAAACACTGCTGACACTGTGACCGTATCTCCTAAACACTGCTGACATATTATTGGCTAGTAATTGTATATATGTATGTGTATATATGTATGTGTATATATATATATATATATATATATATATATGTATGTGTATATATATCTATTTGTGTTCGGGGCAAATAGCCGTATATGGAGTAAGGTTCCAGCATAAGCGTAGGATAGTATAAAGGGAGCAAGTCGGTTGTGGTGTGCCGAGACCGACGATACGGTAGGCCTGTAAATAAAGAGGGCAAAAAGAATAATCAAAGATTTAATACAGTCAACAATATATACAAATTAACCAGACATTTCCTTAAATGCATTACGGTATTTAATTCCTTGAAGGATTTTTGAAGGTAGGAATCTAGGACCGCAACTGGACACCATTTGTTGTGGGTAGGATAGTATGTTATCTCTACTGTTGGTGCGTATTGACTCGTTTCGGAATGTGGTAGAGCCAATAGGTAATGATATATGTGTTTACATACGTGGGATCGTTGAAGACAATGATCTGTCTGAGTGGTGGTTATGGTAGTGGATTCTCTGGCCTGAGAAAGGCATAAAAGGCAGTGTGCATGGCTGGTAATGGCCAACTTGGTAGTATAATTGAAAGGTTGTAGCTCTAATAGGTCCGATAAGGATGGAAAAGTTGGATGGCTATTGGTAATATCTGAGAGGAACGTGGGGGGATGGATTCCTGAAAACCTCTGAGTATATTCTTGTCTGGTATGATAGCATGAAGTTATGGTAGTTTGGCCATAGGTTATCCTGTGTTGTTGAATGCCTGTAAAATATATAATTAATGGTGTGTGAGATGGTTTTAGTTTAAGGTGGCAAAAAATGAAGCAAAACCTAGGAGAAATGTTATGACACAGGTTGAGCTATGTCGTGTTCAAATGAGATTCTTTAAAGCCAGGTGAATAGGTGCGTTCTACAAGTATGGGATGAAAGTGCTAGGTGGGATAGTGCATGCTATGCTGCATGAGTATGTCTAGTCCATGATTTTGTCTCTGGAACGAAAGAGTGGCCGTGACTGTATGGGTGGCTGTAGGAAGCGTATGAGGAACGTGCCTGGAATATAAATGAGACAATTGTCGACAAGGATGTATACCCCCGCCTGGTACATGAAAGTAAAAGAAATGTGGTAAGTGGCCAACCAAGTGAGTTCCCCAGCAATACCATGATCGTATGGATGATGAGTGGCATTTGTTGATGATATGACGTGCTTAGTTGTCTGAGTAACAACGGATTGATGACCCAGACCATGATTTACCCCATGCCACAGCAGCTGCTTTCAGCGGGGAAAGGATTGCCCATTTTATGCCATGTAAGTGCCAGTTTGTAGGGTAGATGGTAGCCGTTTACTGTGTTGATGATATTGGTCTTACTTAACGAAGCTTCAACCCCTGCTTGAGTGATAGCTGTAAAGGTAGATCAATGGTGTGTATAGTAAGGAAACTCCTCGGAGGGTATGAGGGAGTTGAGACTTGGGGTAGCGAAGGTGTGTGGTGCCAATAAGTCTATGGTTAGTCTTTGTTTAAGGGAAGATTCCCTTGTGACAATACCAATGCGTTTGTGTTTGGTGCCATGCTGTAAATGGTGGAGATTGGAAAACCCAAGTAAAAACCCCTCTGCAAATCTTGGCTATGAGTGTGTTTACAGCCGACGGTTCTGTTGTGCTGACTGTAAGTGAGGGCATGCTATATTCCTTGAGAGTTTATTGATGGGAGCCCTTTGAAGCTCCAGAGCCTTAGTAACTCTACTACAAGTCTGGAAGGGTGATGAGTCAGTAGTGTTGAAAATGCATTGGTGTGTACAGATGGTGAGTACGTTATTTGTAAGTTGTATTGGGACACATGGTTTGTCATGTGCCCTGAATGATTTGAACATGTATGCAACATTCTATATGCAATGCAACTACTAATACCAATTGTCTCTGGTAGTTCAGAGGTGCTGGTACCTGGAGCCTGAGAGTGCTCGCCCATTTGTTTGGGAGAAAATCCCTTCTGTATGGGTACCTGCACAAATAAGCATCTCTACATATTCCAAATGCCAACACAACCACGGGATGGTCAGTTCCCGATTTACCTAGAATCCCTGGGTCTGACCATCATA
>OW240920.1:111337115-111342115 GCA_933207985.1 Pelobates cultripes | reverse complement strand
ATAAGGTACGTCATGTTGCTCTCGATAAACTCTCCCACCCTACCTACCCCTTTTCGGGTAATAAACTAGATATACTGGCATACAGCATAGGAGCCTCCAGGTATGTTTTCTTGGCCTTCTACGCCTTACGTTAGTGGTCCCGCGAGGCCAACACCCATCCTCATTTCGGAGGTACGGCATCCCCTCGGGCCAATTCTTAGCTAGCCGCCTCGCTCGGTTGCATAGAGAGGGCCTCACCTGTCACTCCCATTCTGTCTTATGCTTTTACGAGTCACAGAGAGGCCATCACCCCGCCATAATGCCAATGGCCACGTACCCCACACGAGCCAAATCATAGATAGTGCCTCTCAAAGCCGCTTGGCAACTAGTAGGGCCTCACCAGTCACGTTCTAAGTAATTTTTCGGCGCTTGGCATTAGTTACACCAGCCAGTACAGTAGGACCCCAGATAACATATTATTTTTATGTTGTAGCATGTCACAAATACCCGAAGGCGGGGAAGATTTGTCCATCCCCAGCACACCGGCTAGATCAGTCACTCCATCCCGGGGGGACGACAACACGAGCCCTGCATCACTCAGGGCATGGACTATTCCTCGGATCACTGCTGAACTACGAAAGAGGAACATTCCTTTCCCAGCCACTGCTAGGAAAACAGAATTGTACAGGCTATTGAATACACAGACTGATAACTCAGGGGCGGGGGAAGGGTCCAGTGGCAGCCAGTCTTCTGATCTGCATACTGTTTTGTCCTCCGTCCTCACCTCTTTGGGCCATATTACCGATAAACTGGACAAGTTGGATGCAGATAGCCAGCAGCGGTCAGCTTCTGCATTAGGTACCCCGGTTGCTGCAGCGCGCCTGGATCCCCTACCGGGTAATATACCAAGCAGTCTAAGAAATCCGCTTATCATTAATCCGGCACACATGGTGACTGCAAACACTAAGAAAGAAATCTTGGAAGGGAAGGATATCAATCTGGTATCTCTTCTTATAGCCTCGCAAGATGTCCTTGAAAATAGAACCTACGCATATGGGGATGTGTCGGTGGTATTGAAATCTAGGGATCTTAGGTTAAATAGAAAGCAATCTATCCCCGAATTTGTCTTAGCTTTCGGGATATACAGAGATGTGATTTGCTCAGTATATCCGGAAAGGAGAGAAGAGTTGGACCTTTATCTCCACAAGCTGGTGGATTTGGGGCACACGTACGGTGGTACGTCTTTTTACGACTACCACCGTGCCTTTTCCGCGAAGGCGTCGGCCACTCTCACTCAGTTTAATCATCAAACTGATTGGGGTGTGCTTGATACAGAGCTTTTTTGTCGGTATTTTGCGGGCCTCAAAACCCCAGCTTGTGCCATTTGCTCGTCCAACTCCCACACGGCTAATCTGTGCCCTAACTCTCCCGAGGTGAATGCCGTTTTTTCCCCTGCTAATATCATGCCCACTGGGAGAACAGGCAGGGGGCTGAAAGACAAACTAGGCCATGATATAGTGTTTTTGGGAAAATCGCAAGTCTGTAACAATTTTAATACTGGCACTTGCGGATACAGTGCCTGCAGACTGCTTCACGTCTGCTCCCAATGTTTCAGGGCTCACTCAAAAGTGATGTGCCCCAATAAATTATATCCTAAGCAGTATTTATCGTCTCTTAATGTCTCCCTACTGGAAAAGCTTTTGTGTGAGCACCCATCACGACATCTCGTTGAGTTTTTGGTGGCAGAATTTACTTTGGGGTTTCACACGGGTATTATTTACATGCCTACGGGAATTTTGGAATGTAAAAACTTGCAGACAGCCCTAGCAGCTCCAGACACCATAAACTTACTCCTCCAGAAGGAAGTTGACCAAGGTTTCTTAATAGGCCCTTTCGTCTCCCCGACTTTCGTGGTTTGGAGAACTAATCCCATAGGACTGGTCACTAACAAATCCTCCAATAAGCAAAGGTTAATTCTCTATCTATCTGCTCCCCATGCATCACCTACCCCAAGTCTCAATTCTCTTATTCCATCAGAAGAATTTTCCCTCCAATATGCGACCATAGATAATGCCATCACTGCCATCCTCTCTGCCGGGGTAGGGGCATGGCTGAGTAAAACTGATATTGTAAACGCCTTTAAGTTACTCCCTATCCACCCTTCCCTGTGGCATTTACATGGTGTTAAGTGGCAAGGTTTGTATTATTTTTTCACACGCCTCACGTTTGGTTCTAAGAGCAGCCCCAGGATTTTTGATGTGTTTGCTGAGACGTTGTGCTGGATGCTGCGTAACATCTGTAAATGCCCAACCGTGATACATTACCTGGACGACTTCCTGACCATAGAAAGAAACCTGGTTCCCCCTAGTAGCCTCCTGTCCATTATGCGACTGTTCACACGACTGGGGGTACCTGTTTCACCAGCAAAGACTGAAGGTCCAGATACGATCATCAACTTCTTGGGAGTGGTACTGGACTCTGTACATATGCAGGCTAGCCTCCCCGGGGAGAAGATTAATCGCATCCTAGCAGCCATTGACCTTTACCTAGCAGGAGGCTCGTGTAATAGGAAAGAATTACAATCCCTGTTGGGTTCCCTAAATTTCGCCATGAAAATAATTCCACAGGGGAGAGCGTTCATATCCCGTTTGCTTAGGCTATTTCCCCTGTTTCACTCTGATACCACCCGCATTACGTTAGACCAGTGTTTCCCAACCCAGTCCTCAAGGCACACCTACCAGTTCAGGATTTAGGGATTACCCAGTTGTGTCTAAGGTGTTTTTTTTCTTCTTTGTAAAAACACCTTAGACACAACTGCGTAATCCCTAAATCCTGGACTGGTAGGTGTGCCTTGAGGACTGGGTTGGGAAACACTGCGTTAGACATACATGCCACCGCTGACCTACATATGTGGAGAGAATTTTTACTAAATTGGAATGGGAAAAGCATTTTTATCCCGGTATGGTCAGATAAGTCAGTGTCATTATGGACGGATGCCGCTGCCACATCAGGTTTCGCAGCTATTTGTGGCAATGAATGGATGTGGGGTAAGTGGCCAGGGGAAATTACTGCAATCCCCAAGTTCAAAGACACATCAGCCTTGTTCGAGCTTTACCCCATTGTGGCGGCAGCAGTTAAGTGGGGAGCTGGCTGGTCTGGGAATACGGTGTGTTGCTTCTCTGACAACATGGCAACATGCCATGTCGTAAACAAGGGTCGTTCCTCTTCCCTGGCCATCATGCGGTTTATGAGGACTCACACTTGGCTAGCTGCTAGACACAGTTTTCTGTTAACTTGCATTCATGTTCCTGGGGTGCTCAATATCGCTGCTGATCACTTATCACGGTCTCAGTTTCAGGAGTTCCGGGCAGCACTACCAACAGCTACCCTGTCACCGACTCCAGCACCTCAGTGTCAGGAATTGGTTTGGGACTAAAAGAATTGCTCTATCACGGGCAACAACTTTCGCAACTCGGTCTTTCCAATAACACCAGGAAAGCATATGGCAGAGCTTATCATGTTTTCAATAAATTCTTGCTGGACTTTAATGTCACTGACAAATTTTCCATGGAGACTATCATTGCATTTATTTATTTTTGCCACCTTCATCTGACACTATCATATAACACCATTAAAGTTGTATGTCACAGGTATTCAACATCACGTCCTCACAACCTGGCCTAATAGACAACATTTTCTGTCATCCTATCAAGTTAAAGCCATATTAAAAGGTATTAAAGACTCCACTCCTATACCCTCACCATCCAGACTACCCATTCACGATCTTTTGTTTCAGTCATTATCCAATCTGCTAGACACCCCACCATTCGAAGCCCATACAAACCGTATAATTAAAACAGCCATCTATCTGGCTTTTTACGGTTTTCTTAGGCCCAAATAGTTCACCACCACTAACTATAACTCCCCTGACGTCATCACGAGGTCGAATCTGGTAAAAGTACAAGATCACTACGTTCTATCCCTACGCCATACCAAAACTACTGCTAAAGGACAGACTGTCACTATCACCTATTACCCCACTAACAATAATTGGTGTCCGGTGGAAGTTTTCGACAAATACCTCTCCTCTTGTACCATAGCGCCTACACAACCACTCCTTACATTACACGGTAACAAGCTGACAACAAGTAAATTTATGGTGTATGTTAGGATGTTGTTGGTCTGTTTAGGATTAAACCCAACAAGTTACTCTGGTCACTCATTTAGAATAGGAGCCGCCACTACAGCTTCTAAGAAGAATATCCCGGCTCACATAATTAAAAAAAAATTATTTTTGCCCTCTTTTATTTCAGACCTATTGCCTCGTCAGTTCCGGCACACCACAACTGACATTTCCAATTACTGTTTGTCTTATGTTACTAATACTACGGCTTTATGCCGTGACCACAAATGGAAGGCAGGACATGAAGTTGTGGGAGGGGCTTGGTTCCCCTTCTTAAGGAGCACCAGCCCTTCCCTCATTACCTGTTAGGTCTGGCGAGTTGCCCCTCCCACCACACCTCCTTTTTAGCACTTCATAAGGTAGGCCAGGGGCGGACTGACCGGTCGGGCACTTCGGACACGGTCCGAGGGCCCGGCCGGGAGGGGGGCCCGCCGCCAGGGCCGCCTTCAGGGGGCCCGGCGGCAGGGCTGGGTTGGGGACTTCAGCAGAAGGTGCCACCGGGTGGCACACTGTGAGGGGGCCGGCCGTTTCATGTTAGAGCCGCCGGACCGGGTGGCAGCCTCGCCGGTCCGGCGGCACTAACGCTGAAGGAGGAGGAGCATCCTGTGCTGGGAATTGTGGGAACCGCAGGGAGCATGATAGACACATGCTCCTCCTCCTCCTCCTCCTCCTCCTTCTCCTTCTTCTGTGTTAGTGAGAGGAATGCCGCCGGACCGGCGAGGCTGCCACCCGGTCCGGCGGCTCCAGCATGAAACGGCCGGCCCCCTCAGACTTGAGTAAGAGGGGGCAATAGAGATATGGGGAGAGGGGAGAAAGAGGGGGGAACAGAGAGATGGGG
>OW240920.1:111311720-111334220 GCA_933207985.1 Pelobates cultripes | reverse complement strand
ACTGATCCATCAGGAACTCTGTCCCTCTGTTTAGAAAGGCTGTGTGAAGCTGTCATTTGGTGATTGAGAGCAGGGCCGCCATCAGGGCACGACAACCATGTCAGTTGTCATGGGCCCGGCAGTCTTGGGGGTCCGGAGTGGTTGCGGATTTCCGGGCCCCACATTCCCTATGTGCACATAAATATAGAGCTTTTCGCTATACACACTACATTCATTGCACAAACACACACTGCATCCACTATACACACCCTACATTCACTACACACAACTACATTCACTATACACACACTACATTCGCTACACAAACACACACCCTGCATTAACTATACACACTACCTCAACTACAGAAACACACCCCCTGCATTAATTATACACACTACCACAAGTACAGAAACACACACTCTGCATTAATTCTATACACACTACATGCCTACACAAACACACACTCTGAATTCACTATACACAAATACACAGACACTGCATCCCTGTGGGAAGACTTGTGGGTGGCCCTGTGGGCGGACTCGGCGGTGGGCCCCAGGGGTAGCTGTGTCAGGGGCCACATAATTTCTGATGGCAGCCCTGTTTTAGAGATTACTCTGATCTCTCATCTCCCAATCCTGTAAACATGATTCAGATTAAACAATAGAAACATGAGTGGGGAAAAAAACACAAACGTCTCCAAAGATATAAGGGGGAAGTACTTGAGAGACAGAGCGATAGGGAAGTTGTGATAGAGGAAGAGGTAAGCAAAATATACAAGTGGAGTAGAGCTATACAAGAGCGAAATATACAAGGAGGGTGAGATACACATACTTCTTCCCGCTAGGGAAAAAGTGAAAGACACAGACATGGGAAGATGGAGAGAGATGGAGAGAGATGCATAAGAGGTCATGTGATGGGATTCCAGCATGGTCAAAATTTAGTAGGCCAAAATCTCCATGTGGCATATGTGTATGTTGTGTCAGTTGGTTAGCTACATGTAGCTAGGATACTGTCATCAGTGTACTGAGCATGTGCAGGAATGCAGGAACTGAAATTGCACTTATTTCCTTTGTCTTGGATGAGCCATGTGGTTTGACTAGATGTACAAGTCTATATTCTGCTCATTGATTGGTTAAAGGTATATGTGGGTGTAGCTATTAATGGGAGGAGTTATAGTGCTATATAAGGAATGTACACTATGTGTTGGTCTCTCAGAATGTTGGAACAGGAGTTCATCTGAGACCCGATCGGTAATGTGAATAAAGGCCTGTTACTTCCTGAAGACCTGTGTCCAATATTTCTGTGTTTGGCTTCTGCATGCTTACACTGCAACATTTCTGGTGCAATTGGGCCGGGAACCTCATCGCACGGAAGCTGGCACAGAGATTTGAGACGGTAAACTTTTACCAAACCTTCTACGCTACAATCCTGGACTTCTACTGCGTGGACCTCCTTTCGTCTCGGCGCCACTGGCCTTTTGTCCAGGAGATCATCGGCTTCTGCGCAGTGAGTCCCGGATTGTTCCGTCTATGAGTGAACCCAGGTCCAGGAATTGACAGGTAAGATTGATACCGTTAGAGCGGTAGACCCACAAGGGGTTTTATATTTGGAACCGGTTATTGGTATTGGCCCCTTCAGTAGAAGGAAGAAGTGAAAGCGCAACACTTATCTGGAAATTAGACGCTCTGTAGTCAGCCCGTCTAATATAGGTGGTTTGGGTCAGACTGAGTTCTGGTGTAAATAGCTCATGTCGGACACCGGTGTCCTGTCTTGACTAGCGTATCTAGGGTGTAAATTTTGTTCGCTAGGTCGGGGGGACCGGGAGACTAGCATACTCTGTTGTATATTATAGTTTGCTAGATTTCACCCTATCTTAACTAAGTGTGCTCTGTTGTAAATCCAGCCACTAGCTTATTGATAGTTTAATAGACTAGCTGGGTACTGTGTAAATTCTGCCCTCTAGTTCGCTATACGTGGTGTCTGGGCAGCGAAGAACTTATCGAATCTCTGGTGTATAAATAGATCGAAAGCTCTCGAGGTGCTGGCCAGTTAGAATAGTTGGGATTATTGTAAATGTTGTTAAATATATTGTAGTTGGTGAATTGGTTAACTTGTATGTCCTACTAGAAAGTTAGAGCTCTGCTGTCTAGTGGGAGTGTAAATTGTGTGTATAACTGTAAAATAGCGCACGGTACCATAACTACTGACATGTACCATAACCACTGACATTGTGTAAAAATTACTAACAATTGCTGTTTTATGTTATATGTATAATACCATAACTGTTACTAACTGATCTGTGACTTTAAAACTGTATTATAACCACTTACTAACTGTACCATAACCACTGACTGTAAAGATGAGGTTACTAGAATGTGATATAGTTGGTTAGTCAAGAGTTGATTTATAGTACGGATAATTGTAGAGATGGATTTGTTGAAATGTTATGTGATCGG
This sequence comes from Pelobates cultripes, assembly GCA_933207985.1. NCBI lineage: Eukaryota > Metazoa > Chordata > Amphibia > Anura > Pelobatidae > Pelobates > Pelobates cultripes. The sequence continues at coordinate 111,331,782 of OW240920.1, read as the reverse complement.
TTAGTTTATATGGATTAATAGCGTGGATAGTTGTATGGTTTGAATAATAGTTACATTGATGAGTGTATAGTCTTTGGTGGGTTTTTGATTTAATTTTGTGTGTGCGACGTCGTGATATTGTTGAGCATGTGAGGATCCTGTGTGTGTGTTTGGGCCTAGTGACTGCGCAATGTGTTGCTGGTGATAAGGAGATTGGTGTGACTGTTGAAACTGTGTGTGTATTTGTACAGCTTTTTGAATCAGATGCTCTGTTGAAATAATCTTCTGATTCACAAGGCTTTGTCTTGTATGTTTAAAAAAAAAAAAAAAAAAAGTAGGGAGTAGCTTGTCCTGGTGGCCGCATGGCCTCCATGTAGCAGTCTTCACTTAAATTTAGTGCAGGGTGTACATGTGGCTGTAACTAGTAGGCTGGAATTCTATGATCAGTTTCTATATATTGACTGTTGGAAACTGATTGTTGAAAAATTGCCTTGGTGAATTAAACTGTGTCATATGGGAAACAATGTAGCCATATGGTGGTCAGAACTAAGGACTTAATTACAACTGCTTTGGACATCCCCTCCCCCCCTGGCATCTGATTACCAACCCCCCAAACATCCTCCAGAGCCAGAGTAGCCACGCCCATTTCTTACTCCCAAAACTGGTATATAGTCAGTATTTGCACTCCCCCTGCTCTACTGTCCCCGCCTACCCACATACCTATCTGTTCCTGTGTTTCAAACTCTTGTATTTCTGTACTACCCCTCCCCCTAATCAATGATCAATGGTATCAGATGGTATATTGGTTTTTTTAGTTACTGGATGGGCCCCTCCCAGCTTTGTCCAAAATGTCCCCTTTTACTAAACTACAAACTGAAATGTTTAATTTACCTTAGAACTAAAGATTTAATCAAGCCTAGCTAGCAGGGTGGACATTGATTAAAATAAGTAATAATAAAATAGGACATAATTAATTAAAGTCTATTTGTTTCATTTGACTTTAGGGAGGCACTCTAAGCCACCTACTGGCCATCTTCGGGAGTTACATTGATAATACATTGTTTATAACAGATAGATGTAGGATTGCTTACCCTATTTTAATATATTTATTGCTATAAGGTTTTATTTTATGTATAAATATATTAAAAGTTGAGTTTTCTTATTAGACCCATAAAGATTATTTTGATACAATTACCCTCTGGTGACACCTACTGGTAGGTTTTTGGTATAACACTTTAAACAAAAAGTTTTTTTCATCCACCAAATGCTGACTAATAAAATTATCTTACTACTCCTAGACTGGAACCTATTATTGAGCAGCCTTGCCGAAGTCCCATATTAGATACTGCTTGAGTCAAATAGGTTGTATACTCCCTTTAATCCAGAGGCCCCTGAAAACTTCCGAATGATAGACTCAGCATTTGTCAGCCAGGCCCAAGGTGATAGTAAAAGGAAATTACAGAAATTAGAGGGATTTGTAGGGATGTCCATATTACAGCTAATGGAGATTGCAAATACAGTATATATGAATAGGGAGACGGAGGAAGAACGTAAAATGAGGAAAAAGGCAGATATGCTAGCGGTAGCTATCTTAAGTGTAGAAAGACAGGGAAGTGAATAGAGGAGACGAGAATAGGCTGAGCAAGGGACTTTAAGTAGGAATTAATGTGCGTATTGTAGAAAGGAGGGACATTGGAAGAGTGAGTGTCCACAGAGAGAGTAGTATGAAGGTGATAGACAAGGAGAGAGAAGGGTATGAGGAGGTTATAGTGGTAGTTATAGAGGAAGAGGAAGTTTTAGAGGGAATGGTGGGAATAGTAGAGGAAGTGTTCAAGGAGACAGATACTATCCACCCACGCAGAGACCTAGAGAAAGAGAGGATAGAGATTTTGTGGGTCTGGCTGACACTATCATGGAAGACTATTGATACCGACTGGGCTCCATCCCACTTGGTCGAGCGGAGCCTATGGTCGATGTAGCAATAGGGGGAAAGAGAAGTTCTTTCATGATCGACACAGGTGCTGAACATTCTGTGGTGACTAAGATGGTGGCTCCGCCTTCGGGGAAGACTATAACTGTGATAGGAGCTACTGGGAGAAGTGCAGCTAGACCGGTTCTTAAGAGTCGCACTTGTATTCTGGGAGGCCATGTGGTGAAGCATTAGTTCCTATATATGCCAGAGTGTCCGATTCAACTTTTAGGACGAGATCTATTATCGAAGCTTTAAGCTCAGATAACCTTTTACCTAATGGATTAACATCTCTGAAGTTTAAGGGATTACCAGGCATAATGGTGATATCGGTGCCAAGGGAAGAAGAATGACGCTTCTATTCCATAGTGACAAGTGTTAACCCTAAGAGTGATGAATCCTTATTTGACATTCCAGGAGTATGGGAAGAAAATAATCCTCCAGGACTTGCTCGTAATATCCCACCAATACATATTGAGTTAAAGCTCGGGGTGTATCCTGTTAGCCTTTGTATGTTGTTCTTTTATCTACCCCAACAGCTGTAAAGGTGGCGGAAGTGACTCCTTGGATTCATCATTCTAAGTTTAAACCAGCAGCAGACTCTTGGCAAGCTACTCCAGATCCTGAGAATCCTTGCAGGACCCGGTTGAAGCGTGCAACTTAGTCGGAGTGACGAGGGGATATCGAGACATTCTAGTTAAAAGTCTACAAAGATCATCAAGTAGGTGTTTTGACGGCCATAATAAAGCCTGACCACCTGCCTACGTGTCATAGCCAGAGTATCTTGAAGGGATCTCTGTGAAGGAAAGTGAGGATCAGAAGAACAACATCCTTGCAGCCCTCACAATCGGGAAGCTGAGAGGCCATCGCACGGTCGAAGAAAAATGAGGATTTCAGGAATAATGTGTTTTATTGTGTCTTAGTATTTTTATGATTTTTCAGGAAGGTAGGAGTACAGACATACCGAATTGCGATAGTTGCATTAAGACTACTAAAACAGGTAACCAAATATCCCAAACTCTCATCTGGCACTCACAGTATGAATGTAAGGGATCTGTATCTAAATGTAGATATTTGGATATTGATTATAGTGTGTGCAAGCCAATATCAGGAGAGTCTAAATGTTTTGATCCCCATTTCCAACCCCGTACAATTTGGTTGGTAATTCGGAATAGTAACTCCCAGGGGACATTAATAAATAGGACTGTGATAAGCACCATACATTCCACGGGTATTCTACTATTTGATGCATGTAAGGCGATTTCGGGTAGTGGAAGACTTTGGAATGTATGTGGTAATCTTAAATGGGAACGAACTTATGGGTTTAATGATAAATACTTATGTCCCAGTAAAAGATCTACTGATCCTGATTGCCCAAATAGAGACTAACTTCTGCCCCTATTGGTCATGTGTAGGTTGGGCAACCTGGGAAAAACAGTGGATCAAGATATGATTATCCAAAGGTTGCCTACCACACCATACTGTAAAACTATGTGTGTAACCCCGTTCACATGACCATTTCCAATCTGCAGTACTTTATTGACAGGTTTGGAGGTCTGTTTGGGTTCCAAATATATGGCACAGGAGTAGATTCAGGAACAATAATATATGTAGGTCTTGAAACTGAGACAGTGGCAACTCAAACTCATCAGGTTTCTCATTCCTTCTATGAGGAGATGAGTATTGAGGATAAAATTCCCCATAATGTTAACAACCTATTTATTGATTTGGCTGAGGGTATTGCAGGTAGTCTTAATGTAACTAATTGCTATGTGTGTGGAGGTACTAATATGGGAGACCAGTGGCCATGGGAGGCAAAGGAAATATGGTACCCTGGCTCTGAGACATATGAACAACAGATACCTTTCCAGTCTGATCATCAAGTAAGTACTAGAAGTAAATTGGAATGGTGGTTGAAAACCTCCATTATAGGTTATGTTTGTATAGCCAGGAAAGGGACAATGTATAACACGTCTGTAAGTGAGCTAACGTGCTTGGGACAAAAAGCCTATAATGTTAATACTAAAAATACTACTTGGTGGTCAGCTTCAAATGTCTCGGAACCTACTAATCCGTTTGCCAATTACACTCATTTAAGGGAGGTATGGTTTGACTTATCGGCTACATCTAGTTGGAAAGCCCCAGCAAATTTATACTGGATTTGTGGTAAGAAAAAACTTATTCGGAGTTACCACAAGATTGGGAAGGGGCATGTGTATTAGGTATGCCAAAGCCATCCTTCTTCTTGTTGCCAATCGAAACAGGAGAGACCTTGGGAGTTAAGGTTTACGATGTAAATCATAAAAGGGAGAGAGCATCCTTGAATACAGGTAGCTGGGAAGATAATGAGTGGCCCCCTCAACGTATTATTAATTATTATGGACCTACCACTTGGGCAGAAGATGGCACTTATGGATATAGAACTCCGATTATATATGCTCAATCGCATTATTAGACTACAGGCGGTAGTTGAGATTATTACTAATGAGACAGCTCAAGTGCTTAATCTTCTAGCTAAGCAAAATACCAAGATGTGATCAGCCATATACCAGAATAGGCTAGCCCTTGATTACTTACTAGCAGTAGAAGGAGGTGTATGCGGAAAGTTTAATCTAAGTAACTGTTGTCTGCACATAGATGATGAAGGGCAGGCAGTGGCTGAATTTACAAGCCACATGGTTAAATTTGAGCATGTACCTACTCAGGTCTGGAATGGGTATAACCTAAGTAGTTGGTTTGGAAGTTGGTATGAGCAGCTTGGAGGAATTAAGACATTAGTAGGAGGAGTAGAATTTATTATTTTTTTTTGTGCCTCCTCCTGCCCTGTCTAATTCCACTAGTGGTAAGGTCCCTACGTAGCATTATAGAGAGTACTATAGAGAGAAAGACAGCTGCCCATGTAATGGCTGTCTGGAAGATATGATCCCCTAGCCCGAAGAGAATATATTCAGGATGAAGAATGTTGAAGGAGTTTTTAAGATGCTTACAAGGTCTACTCTGGTTCAATGGCTACTTGAGAGATGTAGGTAAAACTGTGATTGGTGATGCATCTGGAATAATGTTATATCAGAGGCATCAAAGGGGGGAATGTGATGGGATTCCAGCATGGTCAAAATTTAGTAGGCCAAAATCTCCATGTGGCATATGTGTATGTTGTGTCAGTTGGTTAGCTACATGTAGCTAGGATACTGTCATCAGTGTACTGAGCATGTGCAGGAATGCAGGAACTGAAATTGCACTTATTTCCTTTGTCTTGGATGAGCCATGTGGTTTGACTAGATGTACAAGTCTATATTCTGCTCATTGATTGGTTAAAGGTATATGTGGGTGTAGCTATTAATGGGAGGAGTTATAGTGCTATATAAGGAATGTACACTATGTGTTGGTCTCTCAGAATGTTGGAACAGGAGTTCATCTGAGACCCGATCGGTAATGTGAATAAAGGCCTGTTACTTCCTGAAGACCTGTGTCCAATATTTCTGTGTTTGGCTTCTGCATGCTTACACTGCAACAGTCACACATACAGTATATGCATTACATGCATTATGTGCCTAAAAAACAATATACTTGGGAAAACTATGCATCACCTTTTTTTTTGACAAACCGTCTACTCATGGAAACCATGCAACTTTTTTTTTTTGTATCTGTCTGGCATACTATATATTTATATTAAAAGGACAACAAGTGACGAAAGTATTGCCCCTAGTATGAGGATAAACTGGAATGTACTTTTGTTAGCACTTGTCAGTTAATCCTCTGACTGGCAACTGCCATGCTTCCCTGGAAAACAGGCAGCCTTTTCAGGTCAACCACTGTTTCTATCCCTGCTAGTTATCTACTGATCCCTTGTATAAACAAGGGTCTCTCTCTGCAGTATCAAAGAGACACCCACTGAAATCAGACCTTGATTAGCCGTGAGGGGCAATTCCATGCTCTCATTTGCTGTGCATGCACTGACACTGTCAGCGCCAGACAGGCTCCAGATGGAGCTCAAACAGGCTCTGTGTCTATAAATATGGACATGAGGTTTACTGTGTTGATGGGGGACATTTTTTTTTTTAACCCTTGCTTCCCCAAACCAACAATATACACACATCTCTAGCAAATTATATGCTTATGGATAAGTGTTTGGCAAAAAAATATTGCGTATCTGCATTTCAGAATTCCCCTTTTTATGTTGGGGGACTCGTTGTTAAATTGTGGACTGGGGCTTAGGCTGTTGGCCAGCTGAGCACTAAAGGGAACAGCAGTGTGCAGAGCTTTTTCCCCAAAAAATATATTTGTAAAATGAAAGCAAAGTACAAGATTGTTTTTAAAATCTTACTTTTTATACTTTATTCTTTATATTTTGTTGGCAATTACATCATAAGTAAAGTCATGCAAAAAAATTTGAACAACAATAATAGCCCAACAAGCATTCCCTGTTAAAAGCAGTATTACTTGTGTTTAACAATAAAGAGATCTTATTATATCCACGCCAACAATGATCATTAATAAGCAACACATATCCAAAATATTGGGGTATATCAAAAAGACCAGAAAGAGTAAAGGACAGTAAGTGAGAGAAGAACATGACATATTAAGGTTGCAAGTGCTGTTATGGCGAGGGGAGTTTATCGTCCTAATAATGGGTTATTATTATTTATAAAGTGCCAACAAGTTCCATAGCGCTGTTCAGTGGGTGGACTAACAGACACGTATTTGTAACCAAACAAGTTGGAGTGTGGTGACATTCTATGAAACTAATATGACCGGGGGTCATGTGACCAAGCTCAGGTATGCCATTATTGAAGGGGATTACCTTTGATATGGTAAGTAGGTAATTCAATACCTTTACAAGTCAGGAAAGAGATAACCAAGAGATTCCCCCTATCTCCATTCCTCCCTGTTCCATCTTGGCTGTGCTACTGAGCAGACATGGGCTAATTTTTATCATGATGAACTGTAAGTGGGATGTGATGACTTTATAAGGTTTAGTTGTTATTGTTTTAGTTAGGTAGATTGTGTGTTATTATTTGTATGTTGTTGTTTTGTCTCTGAATAAATATTTGTTAAAGTAGATGGAGCAGAGTTTATGTGTATGCGTACATAATTTATATAGGGAGGAGCACACATCTTCCATTCAGGCCACCAGGGCCGGACTGGGAATTAAAAGCAGCCCTGGAAAAAAAATATTTACCAGCCCCATAATGCGTCGCGCCAGCATAGTGTGCAGATACAGAGTTAGAACAGATAACTTAAAATTAAAAAGTACTTCAACGTAAAAAGCGCACTCATAGGCTTAAAAATAAACAAACGTGCAGATTTATTTTATGCAGACGTGCCTTTGCATGTAATCAATGTTTCAGTCCAACTACCTTGACATATTAAGGAAAGCTTGTTAATGGGACTGAAATGGTGAATGTATGTAGGGAATGAACAAAATAGGGATACAGCTGAATAAAAAATAATGATGAATAATGCGCCTTTAAGCCCTCAAAGGGCTGCAATAGTATTCACCCTCCACGGATAGGTTTCTCTGTCTTCCAAGAAGTGGGACTATGCCAGTGTAGTATAAAAAAATCCTTTTATTGTTAAAGGCACTGATAAGCCTATATCAAAAATCAATAATTAAAATATACAAATAGTACTGCATCTAACGCGTTTCGTCCATACAAATTGGACTTCATCAGAGAAAATTTTGCAGTATACACAATATATAAAATACAAAGCATGCATAATCCCACCCCCAACAGAGTCCCTTAAATATAACCAGTCCGTTTGTTGATTGGAGGATTCCTTCGTAGACAACACCTCTTCAATAAAGGGAATTTTTTCCAGGTGATCTCCACCTTCAAATTCGCGGCTAAAAACAGCTGATTATCCGTCCGGTAATGTTATGCGTTCCAAATCACAACTTCCCATTGCGTTCCACATATGCATTTCCGGTAGCGGGTAACAACGCACGTCACAGCCGCTGACGTTGCGTTCCAAGACCGGACCCATCATTTTTAGCCGCAGATTTGGAGGTGGAGATCACCTGGAAAAAATTCCCTTTATTGAAGAGGTGTTGTCTACGAAGGAATCCTCCAATCAACAAACGGACTGGTTATATTTAAGGGACTCTGTTGGGGGTGGGATTATGCATGCTTTGTATTTTATATATTGTGTATACTGCAAAATTTTCTCTGATGAAGTCCAATTTGTATGGACGAAACGCGTTAGATGCAGTACTATTTGTATATTTTAATTATTGATTTTTGATATAGGCTTATCAGTGCCTTTAACAATAAAAGGATTTTTTTATACTACACTGGCATACTCCCACTTCTTGGAAGACAGAGAAACCTATCTGTGGAGGGTGAATACTATTGCAGCCCTTTGAGGGCTTAAAGGCGCATTATTCATCATTATTTTTTATTCAGCTGTATCCCTATTTTGTCCATTCACATATCTGTATTTGAGGTTCGTTTGGGGGAAACCTCTTGGGAAGCTGTATTCATCTTATACAAAGTTAAGTACCTCTGCATATTCCTACCACTGAGTTGGTTAGGTGCATTTGTATTTCTTGTGTATGTATTTGTTTTTTTCTTTTTCTTTTTATTCATTTATACTTTTCCCCCAGTATTGTGTGCTACATATTTTTGTTTAGTATAAATTCATTGATTTTGTCATCTCCGTATATTATACATTGTGTGATTATATGGCGACTGCTGGGAATTTTTTATCCAGGGTTCAAAGAGCCAGATCACAGAAATTTGAGGCTTTATTCAATGAATGGGAAAAACCTGAGCCAATTAGAAAGTTAGAGGACTATTTTAAAACTAAAGAAAGATTGTTAATAAATGAGGAGAAAAAATGGTGGGAGATAGCTTTCTTAGAAAATTATATTAAAGAAGGCCTTATACCGCGAGGTCTGAGGGTAGAAAAAACACCAGCTTTTGGTATGGAGAATGATGTTTTCATGAAAAAATGGGATGACATTTTAAATAATTGTTCTTTCCAGCTCATGGAACTCATCATTCAATTCTCTAAAGAAATGAAAGCTAATCTTGAGGTACAATTACAGGAATTAGATGAAAAACAATCACTTGATTTAGATAGTCCAGAACTTATTCAACATGAGGAGGAATTAAATAATAAATTGAAAGAACTAGATGAAAGAATAGCGGAGACAAAAAGTAAAAAATACAGGAGAGATAAGGAAGACAAATGTAATAATGTTTTTTCTACAGTTAATAAAATGTCACGTAGAAGACGATTTACCAAAACAATTGCTTATAACAGATTTGAAGCTCAGAAAACAATTAATAGAAATTCTACTGGTACCAATCAATATAAATTGAAATCAAAGGATGGTGATAGGGAGATATATAGAACACAGAGAATATCACAAAAAAAATAAAGTGTGGCCAAATGAAAGAAATTCACGTTTCCATAGGTCTCCTTCGGGGAGGAGAACTAATGGTGATAAAAAGTCACCGAAAAGAAATGTAGATACAAGTGATATCACTGATAGGAGATCCTATGCGGATGTAACAAGAGAAAAAACTTATTGTAGAGAGAGAACCCCTCTTCTAAGCAATGGTAATTTTTTAGAGAGGAGTCAGATACAAAAAGAACAGCGGATAACAGACTATTTTTTACCACGAAAAACTTCTTGGGCACATCCAAACCGCTATTCTCCACTTCAAACAAAAACTCCCCTAAAAAGAATGAGAATGGAGGAAGAACCTCCAAACCATTACAGGAGGGAGAGATCTTCCCATTAAAAGAATGTAATGTAGGTATATTTAATTTATCACCGATACCATTAACTGAACTGGAAATAAGTGTATTAAAACGTGGTCTTAAATTTGCCCCTGCACGAACAGCGGATGAGTTTGCCTTATTTATAGATCTAAAAAAATTTAACAGTCAAACGTCATTTCGCAAAGAGTACTATCCCATCGCTAGTGATTGATACTCCTATGAATTTTGGAACCAATCATAATGTGTGTTCATCTAATCCTCCCATTAATTCTAAAATTAATCTGGGTGTAGATAATGGCTTTACGAATTTTAAGCCAAAATCAAAATTTTATCCTGTTCAAAGTAAAGGTTCTCATCTTGAAACCTTTGAAAATATGGTCTGCCAGGATTTTAAAAAGCTTAATAGTAATCAACAAAGGAATTATAACATGACAAAGGAGGAATCCATGTGTCTTAAAAATGTAATGGAAAGGGAAGATATAGTTATAAGGGAGGCCGATAAAGGGGGGGGGATTGTTATCTTATCTACAGAATATTACCATCAAGAATCCCTGAACATCCTGGGCCAAATAGAGACATATGTGGAACTTCCAAGAGATCCGACACGAATGTTTAATTCCTTATTAAAAAGTTTATTGTTGGGAGCTCTGGAGAATAATCTAATATCTCAAAAAAATTTCCAATTTTTGTATAATATTTTTCCTGTTATTCCTATTTTTTATTTTTTACCTAAACTTCATAAGAATTTATTTTTTCCACCCGGACGCCCGCTCATTAGTGGCATTAACTCCATTACAGCAAATCTTTCAGCCTTTATTGATTCAAGACTTCAAAAATATGCCCAGAGTGCTCCTTCATATATTAAAGATACCACAGCAATTTTACATGAATTTGAGGATATTGATTGGAAAGATGAATACAGTTGGGCAACATTAGATGTAACATCATTGTATACTGTAATTCATCACCAATTGGGTATTGAAGCAGTCCAATTTTTCATTTAAAATGATCCAGAGGTTGATGATGCTCTGCAAAATTTTATTTTAATGGCAATTAAATTTATACTTGAACACAATTATTTTTTTCATGAGGGTAAATTTTATTTACAGCTTACAGGGACTACCATGGGAACCAGGTTCGCCCCCAGTTATGCCAACATCTACATGCGAAGATGGGAGGATCTTTTTGTGTGGTGCGGGCATGATTGGCAGGCGAGCCTGGTCCTATGGCGGAGATTTATTGATGACGTGATTGTCATCTGGAAAGGTACCCAAGAGGATTTTTTATTATTTGTACAATATCTTAATTTAAATCCTTTCAATTTAAAATTTACACCTGAGTGGCATAAAGATACCATAAATTTTTTAGATTTAAATTTATATTGGGAGCAGAACAAAATTAGATCTAGATGTTTTTTTAAAAAAACTGACGGAAATAGTTATGTTCATAAGTCAAGTTGTCATCACCAACCCTGGCTGAGAGGTATTGCCAAAAGCCAGTTAACAAGGGTACGTAGGAATTGCTTTAATGTTCAAGATTTTGAAACTCAGGCAAAATACATAAAAAATAAATTGGTGAATAAAGGTTATGATAGCAATATGATTGAAAAGGAACTTAGAATACTGAAGAAAAAAGATAGAAGGGAACTATTGATCAACCATCCAAAGAATGATTCAAATGATCATTTTAGATACTCATTCATAACGAAATACAACACTGATCATTGGAAAATCAATAAGTGCCTCAAAAAATACTGGCCTATATTACTACAGGATCCAGTTCTTGGAAACATTCTCCCTGATCGTCCATCTATTATTTATAGGAAAGGTCAAAATCTAAAAGATTTAATTGCTCCAAGTTATCCTAGAAAAGATATACCCAAAAAGAAAGCTATCATCCACATGAAGGGATCTAAAGGATGCCAGATGTGTCGGGCTTGCTCAAGGATGAACTTGGGTTTAACTCTACAGTTCACAAGTCATACCACTGGGGTTTCTTTCCCAGTTAAATCTAGTATTGGTTGCCACACGGACTTTGTAGTTTATTTGCTGCAGTGTCCGTGTGGCAAGCAATACGTGGGAAAGACTAAGAGACCCCTGAAAGTACGCCTTATGGAACATATTAACAATATAAGAAAAGGTATGACCACTCATTCAGTGCCAGTTCACTGTAACACTTGCCAGGCCTTTAATTGGAGGGATTTTAGGGGTCTATACGAACATGTGTCCCCTCATTGGAGAGGAGGTAATAGGGAATTGAAATTAGCACAACGGGAGACTTATTGGATCTACCATTTGGATACCTTGTCACCTAAAGGTTTAAATATCGATGTGGATTTGGCTAGTTTTATGGTTTGGTGTTGTTATCATTTATTAAGTGGGGGATTTCCACCTTCTGCTTGTTATATATTCAACTATATTATAGTTGTATATATTTTTAATTTTTATTCTTATTGTTATATTCAATTTTATTATTATTTTTATTTGTATTTTTATTTTTATTTGTATTTTTATTTTTATTATTTATATTTATTTTTATTTATATTTATTTTTATTTTTATTTTTTCTATTTTAATTACACTTTTATTATTTTCATTTTGATTATTATTTATATTTTTATTTTTATTATATATTATATAGTTATATACATACATATTTTTATATATGTAAATAGATTCATTTATTCTTATTCTTATTTCTTATTCCGTTTTGTGGCAGAGGATTGAAGTCCTTTTTTCTATTTGATGATGATCTAATTTGTATTATGAGAATGGTTATATCAATGTTTGGGATTATTCTAAGACTGCTCTTTTTAGTCCTCTTAGCAACTTGAAGGGCTGGTCTTTTGGAACGCATGGGTCCAGTCTTGGAACGCAACGTCAGCGGCTGTGACGTGCGTTGTTACCCGCTACCGGAAATGCATATGTGGAACGCAACCGGAAGTTGTGATTTGGAACGCATAACATTACCGGATGGATAATCAGCTGTTTTTAGCCGCGAATTTGAAGGTGGAGATCACCTGGAAAAAATTCCCTTTATTGAAGAGGTGTTGTCTACGAAGGAATCCTCCAATCAACAAACGGACTGGTTATATTTAAGGGACTCTGTTGGGGGTGGGATTATGCATGCTTTGTATTTTATATATTGTGTATACTGCAAAATTTTCTCTGATGAAGTCCAATTTGTATGGACGAAACGCGTTAGAAGCAGTACTATTTGTATATTTTAATTATTGATTTTTGATATAGGCTTATCAGTGCCTTTAACAATAAAAGGATTTTTTTATACTACACTGGCATACTCCCACTTCTTGGAAGACAGAGAAACCTATCCGTGGAGGGTGAATACTATTGCAGCCCTTTGAGGGCTTAAAGGCGCATTATTCATCATTATTTTTTATTCAGCTGTATCCCTATTTTGTCCATTCACATATCTGTATTTGAGGTTCGTTTGGGGGAAACCTCTTGGGAAGCTGTATTCATCTTATACAAAGTTAAGTACCTCTGCATATTCCTACCACTGAGTTGGTTAGGTGCATTTGTATTTCTTGTGAATGTATTTGTTTTTTTCTTTTTCTTTTTATTCATCGAATGTATGTAGGGCACAACTGTAAAAAATGTTTATTTTGAAGTCCTGTGGGTGTGCTCTTCACTTTAAATATGTTATTGTGCTGTAGTATGCACCTAGCAACAAGATTGGGCCAATATCTGCTCATTACATATAGTACATATTAATGAAATTTCTCTGTGTATTATGCATTTATAAATGTACATTAATATATATGTATATATAACTAATACACACATTAATATACATGTCATATACTAGTGGCGGATCCAGAGCCTGAGAGGGGCACTTGTAGATTATTTAAAGAAATATTCCATGCACAATAACCACTACTCCTCTGTGTAGTGGTTATGGTGCCAGGAGTGTCGGCACCCCCTCCCAGAGTAAGTAGTCAAACCGTTTAAGAACAGTTTGGCAACTTACCTGGAGTCTGCTGGGATATGGGGCTGTAGTAGGGTATAGGAGCAGTGGTGCAATGTGTGTGAAAGGTTCAGTGTGTGGGTGGGCAATGTGTAAATGTGTATGGTGTGTGTGTGTGGGGGCAGTGTGTGAATGTGTATGGTTTGTGTGTGCAGTGGCGTAGACATGACCCATGGGGCCCCGGTGCGAAAATTGATCCATGGACCCCCCCCTCCCCGCGCTTACTCGGCGCGGGTCAGGGCCGCAACATATGGCGGCGGGCACCTGGTTGCAGGGCTGCGACCCCACGACTGCGGTATGCACACACACTTAAAGGACCACTACAGACACCCAGATCACATCAGCTCAATGAAGAGGTCTGGGTGCCAGGTCCCTCTAGTTTTAACTCTGCAGCTGAAAACATAGCCGTTTCAGAGAAACGGCTATGTTTCACTGAGGGTTAATCCAGCCTCTGGTGGCTGTCTCATTGACAGCTGCTAGAGGAGCTTCCGCGAACGTCCATAGGAAAGCATTGAGTAATGCTTTCCTATGGGCGGTTTAAATGCGCGCGCGCCTCTTGCCGCGCATGTGCATTCGGAGCTGAGAGGCGGCGGGATCCCCAGCACCAAGGAAGTCCGGCGCTGGAGAAAGGTAAATGCTGAAGACACACACTCTCACAAACAGACGCATACACACTAGCTAACAGACACACACATTTACTGACAGAGACACACTCAGCGACAGACATACATACACACTCACTTACAAAACATACACTTTCACTGACAAACACACACTATCAGACATCAAACACACTCAGTAACAGACACACACAGTAACACACTCACTAGCAGACACACACACTAACACACGCACTAACACAAACACTAACACACACACATTTTTTGTTAAATTTAATCCCCCCAGCCTCCTTACCTTTTGGAGTGCTGGGGGGATTCCCTGGGGTCCAGTGGTGCTGCTGGGCTCGCGGGCGGGCGGCTGTCTGGGCGGGCGGGCGGCTGGCGCGCGAGGGAGCACTCTCCCCGGAGTGCTTCCTCTTCAGCTCCCTCGCGCACCGCACTGATGCCGGAGCCGGAAGATGACGTCATCTTCCGGCTTCGGCATCAGTGCGGTGCGCGAGGGAGCTGAAGAGGAAGCACTCCGGGGAGAGTGCTCCCTCACGCGCCGGCCGGCCGCCCGCCCAGACTGCTCCTGTCACTGCTGTGGCTGATGGAGGAGGAGCATGTCTCTGTACCATCCATGCTCCCTCGCAGTTCCCGGCACAGGAACCGCGAGGGAGCATGTATGGTACAGAGACATGCTCCTCCTTCATCAGCCACAGCAGTGACAGGAGCAGGGCCGCCGGACCGGGGAAGCTGCCACCCGGCCCGGCGGCTCCAGCCAGGAACGCGGCCGGCCCCCAGGTGCCGCGGCCCACCGGGAAATTTCCCGGTATCCCGGTGGGCCAGTCCGGCCCTGCAGGCCACGAACAGGGGTACGAACAGTCAAATAGAATGAAAACGTGTTATATAGGGGACCTAGGCTGCTACACTAGCATATGTTTAGGAAACATCAGAATAGGAACGGGCAACTGAATGGGATAGTGTAAGGTCCGCCACATGTCTTCAGATTTGAACTTACAATGCCCCCATTGTAGCGGAGCCCTACTCCTTGAAGGATCTCTCCTCCGCTAGATCCACAAAATTACAATCAAGAACAAGCTAAAAACCAAAGAAATATCCCACTTGCTCTCCAGTAACTGGACAACACACAGTTCTGGGAGTACAAATGATTTATTCAGGGCCACACACAGCCTTTTATGCAAAAGCCCCTTGGAAGGGGTTTCCAACACAACAGTTCAGGGTAATCCCTCCCATGATCCTCGGTGCCTGAGAAACAATTCAGTCCCCTCTCAGGTACAGAAAATCTACAGTTTAAATGACACCCCAAAACACACAGAAGACAACCATGTATCCCCTCAAGTCTGATATCCCCGGTTAGCCTGAATCTAAGCGCACAATTTGTCCAAAAAGCTCTCAGATCCCACGAATACAGCTGAAATGCCACCGGGATAAAATTTTGACCGCACATGAGGCTCCCGTCTAGAATACAGGTGATACTTGAAAAATTTGAATGTTGTGCAAAAGTTAATTTATTTCAGTAATGCAAAGTAAAAGGGGAAAGTTTTGTGAGATAGACGCATTACATGCAAAGCAAGATAGTTCAAGCCGTGATTTGTCATAAGTGCGATGATTATGGCTTACAGCTCATGAAAACCCCAAATCCACAATCTCAGTAAATCATGTGCCTTTGCAAAGCAGTTATACCTAGGTGGGTGTTGGACTTACCACGACTCAGTTTCTTTTGGCACAGGTTGCAAATGGCATCGCTGTTGTCAGAGGCCACAAAAAAAATGCCACACTGCTGAGCTCTGCAATGACGGAATTCTGGTGGTGGCAACAGCATGCGTTGATTGGCGTGCTGTCTGGCTGACCCCGGGTGCTGATGCATGCTGTCTGACTGTGCCACTAGCATCTTGTGACGACCTCCCCCTGCTTCCAACTCGTCTCCTCCTCTCTGTCTCCCCATCTGAACTTTCCCACTGTTCTTCTTCTCTTCTAGCGGGCACCCATGGGACATCCACGGATGCATCGTCATCATCAACCGCTTCACTTGTATCTGACAACTCAGCAAAAGAAGCAGCAGCGGGTACAACATCATCATCACACCGTACGTCCATGTGTGTAATGCTGCCTGACTGAGACATATCCCAATTATCTACATCCTCTCGCAATAATTGTTGCGCATCACTCATTTCTTCCAACTGATGTGTAAATAACTCCTCTGACATACCAAGTGAAGCTGCTGTGGTGCTAGTGTAGGTGGTGGCGGCAGGCGGGTGAGTGGTAACTTGAGAGGTGCCCGAAGCTAAGCTGGAGGAGGATGGTGCGTCAAGGTTCCGAGCGGAAGCTGTAGAAGATTGGGTGTCCTGTGTTAGCCAGTCAACTATGTCCTCAGAACTTTTTGAGTTCAGGGTACGTGGCCTCTGAACACTGGGCATTATTCTAGGGCCAAAGGGAATCACAGCACCGTGACCACGACGGCCCCTGCGGGGTGGCCTGCCTCTGCCTGTCATTTTTTTTTCGATTAGTGGTACTATGCATGCAAGCTACTGTGACAACAGATATGAGTGGCACTGTGCAGTGGCAGAAGTTGGCAGAGTAGACACTGTAGGCCTGACACACACGCTTGCAGACAACTAACTGCTATTCAATCTATTACAGTCAAAATTGTATTTTTTTTTTAAATGTACACTACTGTTACACCAGATATGAGTTGCACTGGTGTGACACTGTGCCCTGGCAGGCACTGAAACGCACACACGTGAAGGAAACTGACTGCTATTATATTACAGTCAAAAAAGTTTTTTTTTTTTTTTAAATGCAAGCTATTGTGACACCAGTGAGTGAGTGGTGGCACTGGGCAAGTGGGCACAGTATATGCTGTGAGCCTGACACACAGGCTGGCAGGCAGGCAGGCAACTGCAATTACATTACACAGAAACAAAAAAAGCAGACTGATGTTCTAGCCCTAAAAGGGGCTTTTTGGGGTGCTGTCCTTACAGCAGAGATCAGATGAGTCCTTCAGGACTGTAGTGGACACTGAATACACTAGCCTAGCTATCCATTTCCCTATCAAATCAGCAGCAGCTACACTGTCCCTCCTCAGCTTCACAATGAATGTAAAATGGATGCTGTCCAGGAGGTGGGAGGGTCTGGGAGGGAGGGTCTGCTGCTGATTGGCTGGAATGTGTCTGCTGACTGTGAGGTACAGGGTCAAAGTTTACTCAATGAAGACGAATAGGGGGCCGACCGAACAGCGCACATGTTTGCCGTTCGTGGCGAACGCGAACAAGCGATGTTTGCCGGGAACTATTCGCCAGCGAACCGTTCGGGACATCACTGGTTATCTAGACAAACTGAACTTGAGAGGTGATCTGTGGGCACTCCTCCGGACATCCCCAAGCCAATCCGTTGCGATCAGACTGTGTATGCCGGCTTGGTTCAGGGGGAGCATTGTGGCAAACCTAGCCACTTGTAATGTTCAGAACTGTGCACGTAAAAAGGTTGCCTATAGTATCCCTGTAATGTCTTGTATAACCTGGCTGTACAATGTATGTTAATGTATGTGTACTTTGAATTCGTATGCTAGCAGCTGAAAGCCGCTAGCAATCATGTGATTCATTTCACGAACAGCAACTTTACCGGCTGTTCATGAACCGAATGAGCTACCCCCTAATAGCCCACACACAGAGTGACGTGTGGCGCTCATTAACCGATTGCAACAGTGTTGCAATCGGTGATTAAAGGCTTTCCTAGGTGGCCGTCATTCGGCTACCGACCATGCGGCAGTCGGCCATCTTGGATCCTTTGTCTCACCAGCGGGGTTTGGCCATCGAGCGCGTGTCACTGAAAACGGCTACTCGACGGCGCGAACCCCGCTGGACTTCCAGGCCGTTCGGGAGCTCCGGTATTCTCCTATTACGGTTTCCCATAGGTGTTCGGTAGTTTCAGGCGAACTCATGGGCAAAGTGTATTTCGTGCGGCGTTCGGTTGTTTTAGCTGGGATCTGAGCGGTATTCTCACGAAAGGTGCGCTCAGACCCCAGCTATCTACCGAACATCCATTCGTTTAAATCACCCAAGTATTGTAAACGTTATATATTTTAATGTGAAATGTTGAAACCGGAGTTCGGTAATATGTCAAAGTATACGAACAGATGGTGAATGGAGACGAAGTATGCAACATTGAAACAGGCTACACTAAAGGAATTATTAGCGGCAAGAGGAAAAATAGCCAGCAACAAGGCAAAGGCTACTCTGATTGCCGAACTCATGGAGGGAGACAGAGCAAATGATGCAGCACCTCCACCAGGCAGAGAACCAACCGAATTTGAAAAAGAGCTCAGAAGCTGATTCAATTTTTATACAGAACCGCCACCCCGGTAGACCATGGACAGGCTAATGGTGGATGTGCACGAGTACATCATGGCCAGGCAACAAGCCTACCAGCGGTCCAGGGAAGGGTCCCCAGCTCCATCCAGCATTCCCCAGGGAAAAGCCAAGATTCCCTACCAAGCCTTTAAGAACTACACAGAAGCAGAGGGCGATATCGATGAATACCTGCAGGACTTGGAAAGGCTGTGCTGGCTCCATGACATCAGCCCAGGTATCCCTGCTTGACGGTAGATTATCTGGCCACGCAGCAGAGACATACCGTGCAGTTCCAGACGAGGACAGCAGGGACTATCCGAAGGTCAAGCAAGCCATCTTAGCTCGTTATGCCATCACCTCTGTGAAGAATCCCCCTCCATTCATTCGATACTTTCCCTCCCTGCTACTTTATTCATGGATTTATTACTGTGACGAAGTGCCCTTTGCCACTTGTGCCTGGAGAGGACTGCTTGCCCGCCTCTTGCCCTGTGACTATGGACCCTGGGAGATTTGGCCCGTTCAATTCAGTATGATAGGAGTTATGTAATTTTGTATCCTTTTGTGTTTTACTGGGAACATGTGCTCAATGGAGTCTGCCTCTATCCCTGGATAATTGGATTATTTTCCCCATTGTCTCCACGATAGAGGGCTCTGTAAAACCAGTTTGGGCCAGATAGCCATGCTGCCAGCCAGGCCCCAAAAGATACTTTACTAACTTCTGAACCCCTGGTCTGATTCATGCCATTTTTCGATATGTTGTTTCCCTGAATGGATTGATTGTGAATATATATTTTTATGTGAATGTGATGTATATTTTAGAAGTTATGAATATGCTGTAAAAACTGTATTTTTCCTACCTGTGATAATTGAATCTTTTATTGTATAAGATTATTGAATCACAGGCAGAGGGGAGGATTTTGTGTGGGCTGCAACCTCTGTTTTATTGGCTACTGTAGATAACATGTGTGTCCCTCCCCTGCATGGGAGCAGGGCATAAAAGAAACTGTAGCTTGAATACCTGTTGTTGTTTCTTCCAGTAAAGTCTTGTTCCAGCATTGAGCCTTGGCTCATGTTTGGGGGATTGGAAAACTACACTCTGGGGATTGCTATATTCACTATACTCCCCAGGGTATATTCACTAAGCTCTGCTAAGAGCTTGTTCCTGCTCTCTGGGGAAAGAGAGGTTAACCCACTGGAAGCTGAATCCTGGCCTTGGGTCCAGGGTGGGTGGAGACAGCGAGACCCCGGCGCAGCTGCATCACTGGAAGTGGGGTCTGCAGTGCTGATGGTGTCGGTTGGAGTGCTTGGAGCCCTCAGCCAGCACTAGGAGCATCGATTGGCGGAGGTACTCAGTCGGAGTGCTAGCGTTCTGTCACAACCTCAAATTCCGAGATCTTAAAAAACAGGAGAAAGACTCTCACACAG